>BDRX01000029.1:193795-371970 GCA_003203535.1 Raphidocelis subcapitata
GGCCTGGCGGCCATCTCCAAGCTGGTGCGTGCGCTGGTCTGGGGCTGCCTGAGGTTGCATGTGCTTGCTGTGCCTTGCCCATCAAGGCCTTGCCTGCCTGCCCGCCAAGTATGCTCAGCTTTGACGCCGTTTCCCTTGTTCACCCCCAACGCCCCAACGCCAACCATTTCCCTTTCCCCGCCTCCCTCCGCAGTCTGACCTGGCCATCATCGCCGGCGCAGCCCACCTGGTGCGCCAGGAGGGCCTGCTGGACGCCAAGGACATGGTGCGCAAGAGCGCGGACGTGCTGGTGGGCGCGGCCGAGGCGGCGCGCCTGCAGGCCGAGGCGGAGGCGGCCGCCGCCGCCGCCGAGGCCGAGGCTGCCGCCGCTGCTGAGGCCGAGGCTGCGGCCGAGGCCGAGGCCGCCGCTCCCGCGGCGATCCCCGCCGCCGCGCCCGTTGCCGCCCCGTCGGCGGCCGTGGCCGGCGTGCTGGACGCCCTGAAGCGCAGCCCCCTGATGCTGGAGCTGCCCGCCAACCACCCCGGCCTGGCGGCCATCGCGGGCATGGTGAGCACTGGGGATATGGCGAGCTGGTGCAATGTCCTCGCGTTTGGCCGCGGCTTGCTGAGTTTGGCTGCCCGCTCCCTGCATGCACAGCGCACAGCACGCCCCCCATCTTCATTGCTAACCACCGCCATTGCTTATCCAAACCCTAATCCTCACCCCCAGCCTGACGACCTGGTGATTGACTCTGTCACCCTCCTGGTGCGCGAGGTGGGCTGGTTCGACGCCAAGGGCTTGGTCAGCCAGGACGCTGCGGTGCTGGCCGAGGCTGCCGATGAGGTGCTGGCCATCCGCGAGGCCGAGGCCAAGGCGGCGGCCGAGGCGGCCGCGGCCGCCGAGGCTGAGGCTGAGGCTGAGGCTGCGGAGGCTGAGGCGGCTGTGCCGGTCCCTGCCGCTGCGCCCGTTGCCGCCCCGTCGGCGGCCGTGGCCGGCGTGTTGGACGCCCTGAAGCGCAGCCCCCTGATGCTGGAGCTGCCCGCCAACCACCCCGGCCTGGCGGCCATCTCCAAGCTGGTGCGTGCGCGCACGTGGTTTGGGGCTGCCTGAGGTTGCATGCGCCTGCTGTGCCTTGCCCATAAGGCCTTGCCTGCCTGCCCGCACGGTGCGCTGTGCTTGGAGGCACTGCCGCTTGTTCATCCCAACGCCAACCCTCCCCGCCCCAATCCCTATGTGCCCCCTCCTCCGCAGTCCGACCTGGCCATCATCGCCGGCGCCGCCCACCTGGTGCGCCAGGAGGGCCTGCTGGACGCCAAGGCCATGGTTGCTCAGAGCGCCGAGGTGCTGCTCAAGGCGGCGCAGGAGGCGGCCGCCAAGGCGGAGGCCGAGGCTGCGGCCGCCGCTGCCGAGGCTGCGGCCGCTGAGGCGGCCGCGGCTGCCGAGGCGGTGGCTGAGATTCCCTCGGATCTGGCGGCTGTGATCGACGCGATCCGCCGCAGCCCCCTGTCCCTGGAGCTTCCCCCCAACCACAAGGGCCTCGACGCCATCGCTGACATGGTGCGTTGGGGCTTCGGAATCACAAAGCAGGCGCACCTTGCCGTGCCCTGCGCACTGGCGGCTGCGTTGGCGGGCCCTTTGCAGCCCCAAGGGCAGCCGAGCGCCGAGCATCCTCACACCGCGCCCTCCTCACCCCACCCCCCACCCCCCGCTTGACCACCTGCAGCCCGAGCGGCTGGTGACTGACGCCGTCACCCTCCTGGTGCGCGAGGTCGGCTGGGCCGGGGCGAAGCAGTACGTTCTGGAGGACGCCGAGGTGCTGGCCGAGGCCGCGGTCGAGTACATTGTGAGTGAAAGGGCCTGGACTTTTGAGCAGGTTTTGGGGCATGGGCTTTGGGCAGTGCTTGGGCCTGGAGTTTCTGCAAGCTTGTGGCCAGCCTTTTTCGGCAGCCAGCGTTCTCTGGCGTCCTGACGTTTGTGGCGGCCAGCCGTCGTGCCCTGCGCGCGCCCAGTTGGCTGATCGCGCGCGCGCCGCCCCCTCCCAAACCCCAACCGCCAGGCCCAGCGCGACGCCGAGGAGAAGGCGCGCGCCAAGAAGGACGACGACGACGACGAGGGCGGCGGCTCCGCGCCGCCGCCGGCGCAGCGCCCCTCGATGGCCGCGACCCTCGGCGCCGCCGCGCTCGCCGCGTCGGGCCGCGCGCAGCAGCCCGCGTACGCCGCGCGCGCCTCCGAGGCGCCCTCGGCCCGCCGCACCGGCACGAGCTGCAACACCGCGACCGAGGCGCGGTCGCGGTCCTTCGCGCGGCTCAAGGAGTCGCCGGGGCTCGCGCTGCTGGCGGCCGGCTCCATCGTCTGGAACCTGCTGGGCCCCCTGGGCGGCGTGCTGGTCAAGGTGGCGCAGCACCCCTCCGCCACCCCGAGCTTTTCAACGGTGAGCTTGGGCCTCTTGCGCCCGGGCAGGGGGCGTGCGGCGCCGGGCTGGCAGGGCACGGGGTGCGCGCATGTGTGCGCTGCCCCTTGCCGAAATGTATCCTCAAGAGCCCGCCGACGTGCGCGCGCGCCCCTCCCCCTCACCAAACGCAGGGCCGCAACTCGCGCGGCACCATCGTGGCCAACGCTGCGTAAGCTAGGGGACATCGGGTGCCGCGAGGCGGCGTGTACACCACCCAAAACCGACTCAGCCGCAGGCATCGCGCGCTGACGGGCAGACTGCTGCCGCCGAGCTGCATTCGGCAGGTTTGGATTGCAGGCGGCACCGGGTGTTGCAGGACTGATAGCCAGCGCGCATGCGCGCCGCTGAGCACCGCTGAGCACGCCGCTGAGCACGGCGTTTTGATGCCGCGCCACCTTGGGGACGCGCATAGCGAGTCGTGGAGCGAGCCGGGCGGAGTTTACTGTTGCGAGACACGAGGACGAGACGAGCGTGCGCGTGCGTGCGTGCGTAGCGGCGCGCGTATCATAACGCGTGCGTGTGTGTACTGTTTTTGGGCGTGCTGGGCCTGCAGCATACGCACTGCATGCTATGTGTGAGTCTGTATGGCACACCCCGCCGCCGACTGCGGCGGCTGTGTGCAAGCCCATGGCGGCCGAGTGCCCGTGTTCTGCGCGCGCTGGGCGCTGCTTTGCACTTTTTTAAAACCACCGTCTACCAACTGCCTGGCGCTGTTGCGTCAGATCTGCTGTCTCGTGAGACCTCAAATGAGACCTCAAACCCAGTAATCTGTCAAAAGTTCACCCGAGCGCCGCATGCCTGGTGTGCCGGGTCTCGCAGCAGGGAGCGCGGTAGTCGGGAGGGCTTGAGCTGCGGCGGCTGCCAGAGGGGCGAGGCCCTGCCCGTCGCCGGCGTGCGTCCGCCCACCACCACCGGCCCGATCGGCCCCAAGCCAGCCAGCCAGGCCCAGAAGAGCACGCGCGCCACACTCGGTGGCGAACCGGCAAGTGACGGGGCGCGAGCGCCGGCCGCCGCGCTACAAAGCCGCCGCGCGCCGCCTGCCTCTTCATACTTACCTGGCCCGAGCGTGGTGGTGATCAAGCAGGCCACCCGCTCGTCGCAGGCTGCCCACCTTGCACGTCGTGGGTGCCTGCGGCGGGAGGCTCCTACGGGGGTGCTCCGGGGCTTAATTTATGGCAGGCTGAGGCCAGCGCTATGCGCTCCTCGGCTCCCTCCAAACACAGGCCGCGTTCAACGCGCGCGCCGCGGGCTGCGGGGGGCGGGATGAGCGGGGCGCAGGGGTTGTGATCTGACCGCGCCGCGCCGCCCGAAACGCCCTGTCCCCGCCCTCCCCGCCCCCGCACGCGCACCCAACCCCGCCCTGAGCCCCCACCGCGCCCCGGGCGGCCTGGGGGAGGGCCCCTCGCGGGCTGGCGAGCCCTGGCTGGCCCCATCGATCTAGCGCCTTCCCAGTCTCACCTGTCCGCTGTCCGCTGCCACCGCGCCGTTCTTGGGGATCGTATGCTTGTGGTTGCCTGGCGGCAGCAGCGGCTGGCAGCGGCGGTGGCGGCGCGCGCGGTCCAGATCGGCATGCCCTCGCAGGCCGCCGCGAGCCAGCGAGCTTGCCGCCGCTGCCGCTTGGGGCGCCACCTCCCGTTGGTCCGCCAGGTGCATTGTTGCACCGGTTCACTTCCTCATGCGATCGATTTGAGCGGGCCAGGACAGCGGGGCCGAGCGTGGACCGCAGCGTAGACCGCGCTCTTGACCGCGCTCGGCCGCAGCAGTCCATGGACCCCATTGCTGCAATGCCCTGTCGCATGCGCTGCTCTCCTTCTGCTGTGGGCTAGATGAGCGCGCATGGCCACGTGCTTGCTTCTTGAGTGCGGTCAGGGGCAGAGGGCCGCCGGCGAACCCGCAAGGGCAGCGCAAGGGCAGCCCAAGGCGGGTCGGCAGGTTGGCAGGCAGGCGCCAGCGGCCGGGAACTGCGGCCAGCTCTTAGCCGACCCTCGGCGCGCGGCATCATACTGGAGGCCCTTCAAGCAGTTGTGCTTCCCTGAAGCGTCGCAGCGATGTTGCCGCGGCAGCAGCACATGCGGCGCGACGCCGCCGCCGACGAGGAACTCGCGGCCCTCAAGGCCCGCGAGGCCAAGAGCGAAGGCAAGGCCCGAATGTGCCCGTTTCGACGCTCAGGGGCCGCAAAACGACCGCGCCTGGCTGCGCTATGATCGTCACACCTTACGTGCGCCCCACCGCCCGCCCCATCCCGCAGAGCTCACTCAGGCGCTCGATCACCCCGCCATCGAGGTGCGGGGGCTTTGAGGCGCGCGCTTGTGGCGCGGGGCGCGCCACAATCCAGCGGGGCGCGCCCGCGCAGCACGCCACCCGCCGCCACCGCGCGCGCCGCCTGGCGAACTGCGAGCGGCGCAGTGACGCTCCGCCGCGCTGAAACGCAGGGCGCGATCGCCAAGATCGAGGCCAAAGACCAGGAGCTGCAGGCCAAGACGCTTGAGCTCGACGCCAAAGAGGCGCGCCTCACCGCCACGGCCAACAGCAAGGGTGCGCGCTGCAGCGCGCAGCAGTCCGCTCTGAAACTGATATGGGGGCGTGCGTGCGCGCGTCGCATTTGTCAGACGCGTGCATTGCTACTGCCTCCCAGATTTGGGGCGCTTTCACCGCGCCGTGCCGCGCCGCAACCCGCCCCGGCCCCCCGACGCGCAGGGCCCGTCGCCGAGGCGCAGTGGGCGGCGCTCGCCGCCGAGCGCCAGGCGCTGGCGGGGCGCTGGATGTGCCTCGCGGAGGACAAAAAGGCCCTCGTGGCGATGCAGCGGCACGCGCTGCGCGGCAGCGGCAGCGACCCGCCACCCTTTGAGCCTGGTGGGTCAGCCCTGCGGCCGCGAATCAGGGGGGGCGCACCCCTCTGCAGAAAACACCCGCCCGCGCACAGCAAACGCCCGCTCGCGGCGAGCTGGCAGCCGCCAATTCGATGCGCGCTTGCATGCGCGGGCACGCACCAACCCGGCCGCGCCCCAACCCCGCAGGGAGCTTGCCCGTCAGCGATCTGTGCTGCACCATTGTGGCCCACCAAGTGGACGTGCCCATGACCTCCTGCTGCTTCCAGCGGTAGGGGGCCTTTTGCTGGACTGCCCGGAGGCGTTTGGAGTCTGGACGACACGTTTCAAGTGTGTTTGGAAACCTGTGCTTGCTTACTACCGGTACCCGCCGCCGCTGTAAATATGAATAATTGCTTGGCTGGCAGTGCTCCCATGCAGCAGCGGGCAGTGCTCCCATACAGCAGCGGGCAGTGCTCCCGTGCAGCAGCGGGCCGGTGCGCATTGTGCAAGTTCAGGGCGCGCGCAAAGCCAGCGCGCGTCCACCTCTGCAGAGAGCGAAACCTGCAAAAAAGACCGACGGCCATGCGCAGCAGCTAAATGAAGTGGCGGCGGCAGCTGGCGACCGGCGGCGAGGGCGCTGAACCGCGGCTCCCTCAGCCCGCGGTCAGCTGCGAGCGGTCCTCGCGCTCCCGCGCGGCCGCCGCCCGCAGCGCCGCCAGGAACCGCCCGCACCCGCAGGGCGTCGGCAGCGCCGCGCCCGCTGCGGCGTGCGCGAGGAAGGGCAGCTTGCGCAGCGCGCGGCCGCTGAAGCCCTCCGCCTCGGCCGCGGCCGCCCACAGCATGCGGCCGAGGGCCAGCAGCTCGTCGCCGCCCGGCGAGCCCGGCGCGCTGCCGGCGCCGCCGCCTCCCGCGCCCGCCGCCGCCGCCGACGCTGCCGCCGACGGCGCGCCGTCTGTGACCATGGCGTCACTGCCGCCCGGCCGCTGCTGCTGCTGCTGGTGCTGCGACGCCCCCGGCCCTCCGCAGCCGCTGCCGTTGGCGCTCGGGCCCGCCTCTGGCCTGGCGCAGCACTCCCGAAGCTCTGCAAACGGCGGCAGCCGCCGCGACGGTGGCAGGTCGGATATGATGCCGGCGCGGCCGAGCTCCTGTACCGCCGACCGCAGCACCTCGTACCGCGCCTGCTCCGATGGCGGCCCGATGAACGCCTGCGAGGGGCACGCGGGGAGGGCGGCAGGGGTTCGGGGCGCGCGGCAAGCGGCTATGCCGGCGTGCGGACGCGTTCACGCCGCGCGCGCATGCCAAGAAAAGCTCTGCAGAAAGCAAGGCGGAGGCTGCGGTGAAGGCGAGAGGCCCAGCGAGGGGGCCGGAGCCCGAGCCCGCAAGGGTGCGCGCGCCTTTATGTCTGCCCGGTCCACGAATGCCAGGTCGATGGCCTCTGTGATGTTGCTGGTGGTCAGCACCATCACGTTGGGGTGGCGCCGCAGCGCGTCGAGCTGAGTCAGCAGCGCGTTGACCGCGCGGATCGCATCGCTGGGCTCGCTGCCGCTGACGGCGGCCTGCGGCGGCGGGCGGGGGCAGGGGGAGGGGGGATTGAGAGGGGAGTCGAAGCGCTGCAGAGCGCACGGCCAACGGCAGCAGGCCTGCTTGAAACTGCTTTCCAAAAACCGCCCGCTTGCTGTGATGGTTTCTGAAGGCGGGGTTTCTAGGCTCCAAACGGCACCGCCCCGCCAGCGGCCCGCACGCATGGCAGCCGAAGTCCCATCCCCCGCCGGCGGCCCCTCCTCGCCCCCCGCTCCCCACCTTGCGCGCGCTGGTGAGGCTCTCCACTTCGTCTATCAGCACAAACACCAGCGAGCCCTCCTCCTCCACGAGCTCCCCTATTTTAGAGAACAGCTTGGAAACCTGGCGGGGGGGGGGGAGGTTGGAGTGGCCGGGCGAGCGGGCAGACACACCCCTCAGGCGTTGGGAGTGTCCGCGAGGGGCGCATGCGCAGGTGCTGGGTGCACTGTTTGCGTGTGCGCCTTCCCTGCAGCATCAGAACTCGGAAAGCAGTCCGGTAAAGAGTGCTGCAGCAATGAATCCGGTCAGTCAGGTGTTTGAGGGCACGTGAGGACAGCGCAAATCCTGCCAAACCGACAAGCCGGCGAGCGGGGCCGACCCACCAGCTTGCCGCTCTCGCTGAACCACTTTGAGAAGAGGCTGTGGGCGTTGACCTCCACCAGCTGGCCGTGGCTGTACCTGCGGGGGGTGTTTGGGAGGGTTAGGGTTTGGGGGTTGTGAGGGGGTTGGCGGGCTGGCCTCGAGGGCACAAGACCCTCATGAAGCGGGCGGCTGCAAAAATGTGCCAAACGCGGATCGCAGCAGGCAAGAAGTCGGGGCCGACAGTGTCCCGCCGCAGCGCAGCGCCGCGCTCACTTGTGCCCCAGGCGGATGGCCAGCTTTTGGGCCAGCGCCTTGCAAAGCGACGTCTTGCCGGTCCCCGGCGGGCCGTGCAGCAGCACCACCCTGGCGGGGGAGGGGGACCGTGCGGGCGGGTTTGGCCAAGCCTCCGCGCTGGTGAATGCCTGCGGATTGCAGGCGCGGCGGCGCCCAGCGCCAAGCATCCAACGTCGCAGCTCGGCCCCCGAGGCGCGCGCGCGCCCCCACCTGTTCCAGGCCACCAGGTTTGAGTCCACCCCCGCGTCGCTGAACAGCAGCGCGCTGGCGGCGTACTGCACGAGGCGCGGCTTGATGCCGATGTCGTAGTGCAGCGACTCCCACAGCCCGTCAAACTCCCTGCGGGGCGCGGTTGGGGGGTTGGGATCGCCTCGCGGTCGCTGCCGCCTGCCGGTGAAGAGCACGGCCCGCATCAGCCCCAAAACCCTGCGGCGCGCACACGGCTCGCAGGCTTGCACGGTCACTCAAAGGGCCGCACACCCGTAAAACCCAGCACCTAAACCCACCTGCAGGGCAGCGTCCACTCCCGGTAGGAGGGCACCCCGTCCTCCCCCTCGTCGTCGTCCGCCGCGCCCTCCTCGCTGAGCTGGCACACGTGCACGCGCGCCTCGTACTGCCAGCATAGCAGCGTGCCGCCGTACTTCCGGGACAGCGCGGGGTCTGCGGGGCGGATTCGTGAATGTCGATAATGACGCTCGGGGCACGTGCCGGCATCGCGGGCGGCTGCGGCGGCCGACAAGCAGGTGAGCGTCTTGCGTCCTGCGTGCTGCGGCCGCACGTGCGGCATGCAGGAGTTTGTGTGCGCATGCGTGCAGGCGCCCGCGCCCAGCCCGCACCTGTGTCCGCGAGCCGCACCGACTCGACGTGCGCCGAGAGGAAGGGGTCCGACGCCGCGCCGATGTCGAGTGGGCCGTCCTCGTACCGCAGGTTGCCGCTGAGCAGCCTGGGGTTTGGGGTTTGGGGGGTTTGGGGGGTTTGGGGCCAGGGTGTTGAGCCGCTTGCGCAGCAGGCTTTTGCTTTTGGTGGGATGGCGGCCGAAAAGAGCGGGCCGACGCCTCATGCCTTCATGGTGCCGCTGCTGCCGACTCCTCCCCCAGGCCGCCCCAGTTTTGCATTCGAACGTTTCACGCTCACTTTGCCACGCGCCGCTGCACGTCTGCCGGGTCCGCGGTGCTCGTCGGCCGCAGCACCACCTCCACTGCGGTTCGCGCATGTTTGCATGGCATTGAACGCTGGGCCTGAGCGGCGTGCGCGAGCGGCGGCGGGCGGCAGGCCAGCGGCATGCAGCGCACCGCCGAGCGACGCGCATGGGCCGATGCGCGCGCGCGTCCCCCGCCTCCCGCGCTCGTCCGCACCCGTCACGGGGATCCTGTCGGGCTCATGAGAATGCACGCCATTGCCTGACGCGGCCTGCGCGCCCCACATGGCGCCAGCTGCTGGGAACGCGGTTCAAGCGTGCAGATCGCCCGCCCCGCGCCGAAAGCTGGATTGGCGCAACGAAACGGAGTGAGGGGAAGCGACCCGACAGTCTGGCAGGTCGCGGACGCCTTGCGGGAGGAAGCTGCGCGAGCTTTCGGCACTTGCAGTCGTGCCTCACTTGCAGGCGCCCCGCGCTCCTGGGGTGCATATGTAGGAAGCCGCGGGCGCCTGGGTTTGAGGTTGGCTTGAAGAACCTCAACGCGCCAGCCGCCGACCCGCAGCGCATCGAGCAGAGCGCGCGCGGACCGCCGCCCGCCGCCCGCCCGCCGCTGCAGCGCCCTATCATGGCGGCCCACGTCGCCGCCCTCTCCCTGGAGGCGTACCTCGAGCTGCACGCCGCGCTGACCGCCGGCTCGCCGCACGGCGCGGCGCGCGCGGTGTCGGCGATCGAGGAGCCCTACTTCCGGCTCCAGGACCTGCGGCAGCTGCTGCTCGTGCACGGCCTCGCCGCCGGCAAGTTTGCGCGCGGCGACATGCTGCGCGCGATGGTCGGCTGCCCGCTGATCGACCCCACCAGCGCGGAGGCCGCCGCTGGCGGCGGCGGCGAGCCGGCGCGGCCGGCGGCTGCGTCGCTGGTACCTGCCGCGGCGCCGCCCCCGTCGCCCCCGCCGCCGCCGTTGCACGCAGCCGACCTGGTGGCCCTCGGCTGGGCGGAGGGGCCGGGCGACGCGCTGCAGGCGGCGCTGCAGTCCGCGCCCCCGCTGCTCCTGCCTCGGCTGCCCGCGGCCGCGGCCGGCGCAGACGGCAGCAGCGGCGCGCCTGCAGCCGCACCCCCAGCAGCGGCAGCTGCGCAGCAGCTGGCCGCGGCGGGAGGGGCCGCCGAGGCTGCTGCGCTGGCCTCGCCGCCAACAGCCGCTGAGCGCGCCCCTCAACAGCCCGCAGCGCCGCCCGCAGCGGTTGCCGGCCAGCTAGACCAGGGAGCGCTGCTGGCGCTGCTGCAGCAGCACGGCCTGCTGCCCGCAAACCTCGCGCCTGGCGCCGGCGCGCCGCAGCTCGCCGCCGCAGCGCCGGGCAGCAGCCCTGCGGTGCCGCCGCTGAAGCAACCGCAGCCGCAGCAGCAGCTGGCGGGCGGCGCCTGGCAGACGGAGGGCGGGCATGGCTCCACACAGCCGCCGCCGACGCAACCGCCAGCAGAGCCAGAGCCCCAGGCGGCGGAGCACCCCCACACAGACTGGCTGCGCGGCCAGCTGGCCGTGTTTGCCTCGCTGCCCGGCTGCCGCGCGGCGGCGAGGGAGGAGCTCGGCGAGCCGGGCGCGGCGGCGCTGGCGGGGCGGCGCGTGGCGTTTGTGCTGCCGCAGGAGATGGAGGTCGACGCCGGGCGCGGCGCGGTGCTGCGGCTGCCGGCGGGCGTGTTCCAGGCGCGGCGAGGGGGGGGCGCAAGGGCGGCCGAAAGAACGCCATGCGTGACCATGCGCTCCGTTTGCCGGGCTGGCAAGCTGTTCGCATGTGAGGCGCCCCATGTGCTCGTGGCCCCAGCTCAAAACCCGCGCTGTGTGAGTAGTGCTTGCCGCCGCCTCCCATCCCCCCCTCAGGGCCGCGCCATCCGCTTCCTCGGCACCGCCTGCCGCCCCGCGCTGTGCGAGACCACCTGCGCCGGCGGCCACTTTTTCTACGCGGCCAAAATCATCCCGCCGCCCCCCGACGCGCTCGAGGCAATGGCGGCCGCGGCCGCCTCGACGGCCGCCGGCGCCGCGGCCGCCGCGGCGAGCGGATCCGAGGCGGCGGCCGCGCCGGGCGCGCGCACGGCGCCCACGGCCGGCGATTACGCGGTCGCGCTGAGCCGGCCGATCGAATTGGAGCTCGACCTGCACCCGAGGCTGCGCGCGCGCGAGGCGGGGGGGCTGCTGCTGCTGGACGCCGAGGCGCTGCAGGTGGGCTTGCGGTTTGGGGTAGGTCGGGTTATCGGCTGCCGTGCGACAGCTTGCGGCTGCGGTCTTGAAGCCAGCAGCCCATTTGGTGCCCACATGCAGCCGGCTGTTGCAGCAGCTTCCCGGCTTTCCCCTCGAGCCTAAAAACCCTCAACCCCAAACCCTCTCAACGCCCCCCTTCCCCCGAAACCTTCAAATCCTGCTGCGCCCCTGCAGGACGCGTGGGTGCTGCTGGAGAGGGGGGAGCCAGTGCCGGCGGGCGGCGGCGGCGGCGGCGAGCAGGCTGCTGCCGAGGAGGCGGCGGGAAAGGCCGCGGCGGCTCAGGCCGCCCCGGCTCGCGGCCGCGGCCGGCCCGCTGCCAAGCGCAGCAGGCGGGGCTAGCTGACGGACGCAGCGCCGCCCAAGGCTGTTTGTTACAATGGAGATGCGACGGCGGCTGGCGGTGGCGTTTTGGGCGCCGTCAACTCGAGCCAGGCGCGCCGGCCGCATGTAAACCCCCTGAGTTGCAAAGCAAGCAAGCAGTCTGAGTGGCTGGGCGTCGCGCATCAAAGCAAGGTCAACGGCACCTGGGTCTCTGCGAAGCGCGCACCTGACTAAGCAAGCAGCTGGCTGGGGGGCATGCACGTGGGCGAGCAAAGCAAGTTTGGGGAGCGCCGGGCGCTGCGAGTTGGCCGGGTGCGCTGCAAGTGCAATGTGGCTGGGCTGGGGTATCGAAAAACAGCAAGTGTTGGACGGGAGATCCCTGGTGGAAGCGGGGGGGCCTGATTGTGTTGTAAACAAGTAAGGTGCAGCCGCCAGGGGGGCCGCGGCCGACGGCTCGCACGAGCAAGCCGGCCGGCCGGCCGCCAGCGGGCACTGCAAACGAGCCAGTGTCGGTTTTGAAGGCGAGCGGGACACAATGCCTTTTTCGGTGCGAAGGGGGCCATACTGACGCGCGCTGTTGTGAGCGTTCTTCAGGCTGCCAGATCCGAGGCAAACAATAGCGGGCGAGAACCGACCGCGGGGCGCTGTGCGTGCGAGTATGCGCGCTGTGCGTGCGAGTATGCGCGTTGTGCCGTTGTGCGCGAAAAAAGCAGGGGGGTTGCAAGGCAAGGTGGAGTCAGAAGTCTAGGGGGTAAGGCACGCAAAAGGTGCGCGTAAATGTGGGTTGGGGCCTGATCCTGATCCTGACCCCTCTCACTCCGCGGCGGCGCGCTCCCCGGCCAGCAGGCGGCGGCGCCCAAAGGCTGGCGGCTTGTGGTCGCCGCCGCCATCCTTTTGGTCCTTCAGCACTTCGCTCACGCGGCCGTCGCCGCCGCCCTTGCTGCCATCGCTGTTGCCGCCGTTGCCGCTGTCGCCGCCCTTGCCGCCATTGCTGCTGTTGCCACCGCCGCTGCCGCCGTCGTTGCCGCCGCCGCTCTTGCTCCCGTCGCTGCTGTTGCCACCGCTGCTGTTGCCGCCGCCGCCGCCACCGCTGCCGCCGCCCCCGGACTGGCTCGTGAAGCAGGAGGCCCAGTTGCTGCAGCGCGGCCCCGTCGGCGCGCCGTTTGGGCAGTCGACGCGCCGCCACTTGACGGCGATGACGCCGACGCTGCGGGGGGCGAGCTTGTCAAAGGCCGACGCGGACAGGTCCTGGGGCGGGGCGGCAGCGGGCGGGGATTTCAGCGAGCACGTTTTTGAGTTGTGGTGTGAGCGAGCCGCTAGGTGCTTGCTCGGATGCGTACACATGTGCCACGTGGGTTGGGGGTGAAGGGCTGAGTGGAGCAGGCCTCGGCGGCAGGAGGCTGCCTTCAAGCCACATACATACAAGTGTGCCCCCAAGTCAAACCCATTTAGGTGCGGCGCACTACAGCCCCGCCGGGCTCACCATGTGGCGCGTGTCACCGCAGCACCAGCGCTTGTTGCTGTAGGCGTTTGCGGAGTAAGCGCAAGGGCACTGCGATGCGAAGAGGTGGCGGTGGAGTGAGGGTGATGAGGTGGTCGGGGCCGGAGAGCGGCCCGCTGCAGAAGCGCGCACGGCGCTTCGGGGCGGCCGCTGACTGCATGTGCGCGTTGCTGGTCAGCGCAGCCAATGGGTGCTCAAAGCCTGCAGCCCTGCCCCCAACCCGAATAAACCCAACGCGCCGTATCGGTGATGGTGACGACCACGCTGCCGCCGCCCTTGCAGGAGCCCTTGCGGCCGAGGCGCGCGCCGTAGCCGTCGGTCACGTCGTCGTCCACGCACGACACTGCGGGTCGGGGATTTTGAAAGGTTTTGGGGTTTGTTTGGGGTGCACTAGAGGAGGGCGGCAGTCGCGTGGCTTTTTTTTGAGGGTTGCGCGCCGAGGCTGGAGCGCGCCACAGGTCGGCATGTGATGCCGCGTGTGCCCGCGCGTAGGCATGGCGCATGCATGCATGATCACGCGCGCGCATGCGAGCGCCATGCACCCCTCCCGCTCCCCCCTGCTGCTGCCGCGCGCGCACGCGGCCCTCTCGCTCGCTCACCCTCGTAGCACCTCCCGCAGCTGCCGGCAAACTCGGGGTCGGCGTCGCTGAGCGCGGCGATGTCGTAGCCCGTGCCGGCGTTGCTGTCCAGCTGGCCAAACTGGCAGGAGCCCTGGTGGATGGTGGTGCCGCCGTCCTCGCCGCTGGGGGAGGGGTGAGGGTTTGGAGGGGGGAGGCAGAGGGTTGGCGGGGGTAGGGCCGGGAAGAGGAGGCCGGTGGGGGCACGCATGCGGCGGTGGGGCTGCAGCGCCGAGGCGGGCTGCCATGCGCGCGTCAGCCGCGGCGGGCGGGGCGGGGCGGGGCCGCAGCGACAGCGGCTGCATGCAGCAGGGGGCATCAGGCTCACTAAAAGGTGGCCCTTCCAGAGCTCCACCCGCCGTCGCCGCCATCCGACGCAGCCGCCGGGGCGGGCGCGAACGCGAGGGCCGCCGCGAGGGACAGGGCCACTGCGGCCGCCGCGGGAGCGCGAACCAAGCGGGCGTGGATCGACATCGCGAACGAGGCGGGTGGGGGGCGCGGAGAGGCCGCGGAGGGGGCGCGAGGGAGGGGCTCCCGCGAGTCAGACAGGGCGGACGGGGGTTCAGCTGCAGGGCCTGGGGGCCCGGGCTCAGCGTGTAGAGGGAAAAATATCAAATTATGACGGCTCGGCGGGCGGGGGCGGCCTTTTGGCCGCCCGGCGGCTGCGGCCGACCTGGCCGCCGGCCTGCCAGCAGCCCAGCACGCAGCCGCCGCCGCGGCCTGCAAACGCCGGCCTTTGCCCCAGGTGCAAGCCGCAAGCGCATTCGCAATGCCAGTTGTTTCTCGAGGGGCGGCATCCTTGACCTGCGCCGCGCCGGGTCGCGTCGCCACCGCCCACGCCCCTCCCTTCCGCACCGCCAACAGCCGCATGCGCCCCACTGCACTGCGAAGCGCGTGGCCATGCGCGCTCATCTAGCCCACAGCAGAAGGAGAGCAGCGCATGCGACAGGGCATTGCAGCAAGGGGGTCCATGGACTGCTGCGGCCGAGCGCGGTCAAGAGCGCGGTCCACGCTGCGGTCCACGCTCGGCCCCGCTGTCCTGGCCCGCTCAAATCGATCGCATGAGGAACTGAACCGGTGCAACAATGCAACTGGCGGGCCAACGGGAGGTGGCGCCCCAAGCGGCAGCGGCGGCAAGCTCGCTGGCTCGCGGCTGCGAGGGCATGCCGATCTGGACCGCGCGCGCCGCCACCGCCGCTGCCAGCCGCTGCTGCCGCCAGGCAACCGCAAGCATACGATCCCCAAGAACGGCGCGGTGGCAGCGGACAGCGGACAGGTGAGACTGGGAAGGCGCTAGATCGATGGGGCCAGCCAGGGCTCGCCAGCCAGCCAGGACCCTCCCAGGCCGCCCGGGGCGCGCTGGGGGCTCAGGACGGGTCCAGGGCTGGGTTGGGTGCGCGTGCGGGGGCGGGGAGGGCGGGGACAGGGCGTTTCGGGCGGCGCGGCGCGGTCAGATCACAACCCCTGCGCCCCGCTCATCCCGCCCCCGCAGCCCGCGGCGCGCGCGTTGAACGCGGCCTGTGTTTGGAGGGAGCCGAGGAGCGCATAGCGCTGGCCTCAGCCTGCCATAAATTAAGCCCCGGAGCACCCCCGTAGGAGCCTCCCGCCGCAGGCACCCACGACGTGCAAGGTGGGCAGCCTGCGACGAGCGGGTGGCCTGCTTGATCACCACCACGCTCGGGCCAGGTAAGTATGAAGAGGCAGGCGGCGCGCGGCGGCTTTGTAGCGCGGCGGCCGGCGCTCGCGCCCCGTCACTTGCCGGTTCGCCACCGAGTGTGGCGGGCGTGCTTCTGGGCCTGGCTGGCTGGCCTGGGGCCGATCAGGCCGGTGGTGGTGGGCGGACGCTTTTACACGCCGGCGACGGGCAGGGCCTCGCCCTCGGGCAGCCGCCGCAGCTCAAAGCCCCCCAACCCGGCGGCCGGCCGCGGCGCGGGCACGACGACCCACGGCTCCGCCGCCCCCGCCGCGCTGCGCCACGCGTACCGCCTCACCAGCAGTGCTGCGAGGGCCTTGAGCTGCGCCATCATCAGCGGCCGCCCCACGCAGGCGCGGGACCCCGCACCAAACGGCGTCCCCCCCACGCCCTCCCCTTGCCACAGCGGCGCGAGCGGGCAGCCCGAGCCGCCGCCGCCCTCCTCCGCCGCGGCATCGCCGCCGCCGCCGCCGTCGCCGAGCCATCGGGCGGGGTCGAAGGAGTCCTGGTTGTACCGCAGCACGCCGCCGCCGGTGTGGCAGTACACCAGCCAACCCTTGGGGATCCTCCGCCCCCGCAGCTCAAAGTCGACCACGGCCCTGCGGGTTGGCATGGGGCGGGAACGCTCGGCAAAGTACCAGCCTCAGGGCATAAAAGGGGTATGAGGGAGCCTGCCAGCATCGGCGCTGGCAGGTGCTGCGGCGCGCAGCGGCCCCCACAGCGCTCGGCCCTTCCCCCCCTCCCCAGCAAAGAAGCGCCGGCCCGGACCGCCCCGCTGCGGCGTCGCGCCCGCTCGCCTTCTGAAGATCGCCGGCACCACCGGCGAAATGCGCAGCGCCTCGCGCGCGACCGCCTCGGCCACCGGCATGCCCTCCAGCGCCGCCGCGCCGATGGCGGGCCCGTGCGCGGCGATCACCGCGCGCTGCTCCTCCCTCAGCGCCGCCCACCAACGGCAGCCGCCGCCGCCGCCGCTGCCTGCCCCCGCCTCGGCCCCGGGCCGGAAAATGTGGTCCGGGGGCTGTATGTACTGCAGCAGTTTGAGCATCGTCGGCCCCGCGCCGGCGTTGCCGAAGAGGCAGGCGACAATGCCGTCGAGCAACTCCTCATCCCCCGCGGCCGCCGGCGGCGCGGCCGCCAGCGCATCGATCGCAGCCGGCGCGCGCCCCGCCTGCGCCTCCGCCGCGCCGCCGCGCCGCGCGCGCGCGTCGGCCAGCGCGGACGCGTACAGAGCCAGCAGCTCGCGCCTCGCGGCGCGCGCGGCGCCGAACGGCGTGAAAGGCAGCTCCAGCGCCGGCGGGACAAAGCCGCCGGCGAGGGCCGAGGCGAGGCGCGCGCGCGCGGCCGCGGCCGCCACCAGGGCCGCCGCCCCCGCGCCCTCCCCGGGCGCCGCGCCCGCGGGATCGGCCGGTGACGGCCCCAGCAGGGCGGCGTGGAAGGTGGCGGAAGCCAGCAAGTCGCACAGCGGCAGCGCCGCGCGCGCCGCCGGCAGCCCGCCCAGCGCCGCCGCCGCCGCCTCGGCCGCCGCCGCGTCGGCCGCCGCCCCATCGGGCCCGGCCCCCTCCCCGCCGCCGCCGCCGCCGCCCCGCGTCGCGGCCGCCCACGCATCGAGCGTGGCCACAGCCGCCCTCACGACCGCCGGCAGGTAGGCCGCCACCGCCGGCTCCCCGAAGGCCCGCGTGAACGCCGCCTTGACCTGCCCCTGCCTCGGCTGCGCCAGCAGGTTGAGCGAGGCGGCGCCGACGAGGGCGGCGGTGGCGGGGGGCCACCACGACTCAAAGGCCGCGCCGTCGCCGGCGAGGACGGCCCTCACGTCGGGCTCTGCATACACCATGACCGTCGGGGCTGCTCGCGGCCGGTCGTTTTTGCGGTCGTTTTTGTGGGTTTTTGTGGGGTTTTGTGGACGGGCTGGCCGCTCTCAAGAGGGTGCTGAGCAGCGAGTGCTGACTTGGCTGACTTGAAGTTTGATTGTCGCGCGGCGCATCTCCCCCAGCCCCCCTGAGCCGGCTCACCCCCGAGGATGTGCGTCTTCCACAGCGGGCCGTACCGCCGCGTGCGCTCGATGCCGAACGAATCGCCTGCGCGCGCGCGCGCATGCGCGTGCGCGAGGGCGGGCGAAGACCCGTTGTCACGTTGCGCCGCTGCCGCCCGACACCGACCGTGCCATGTGGTTGCGCCCGGCAACTCCGGCCGCGCCCGCGCCGCGGCCCCGCCTGCGACGCCGCCCCCGCGCGCGCCCCTCCCGCACCGTCCCGCAGGAGCGCCAGCGTCTCCCCTACGAAGGGCAGCCCCATCTCGCCCTCCGGCAGCGGCAGGTCGGCCACACTGCTGCTGCTGCTTGCGGCACCGCCGCCGCCGTCCCCGCCGCCGGGCTCCCGCCCGGCCGCGACGCGGGCGTGCCCCCGCCGCTGCCGCTGCGGGTGCGGCGGGCCTGTGCCGCGCCGCTGCCGCGCTCCCGGCGCATTCACGCCCTGCACGCGCATCATTGGCCGCAGCGGGGCCAAAAGGCGCGATCCCCTCTCACCACAGGCCCCGAACGAGAGGCAGATCTGCCGAGTCCCGTTCTTTCCTTCCCTGTGAGCTTCTGTTTCTGAGGCTAGATGAACGCGTAGAAGGACAAGACAGCAGCCCAAAGCGCCATGGCGCTCCTCCCCCGTGTGCTGCTCGCGGCGCTGCGCCGGGCGCAGCCCCCCCGCCCGCACGCCGCCGCCGCCGCCGCCGCCGCCGCCCTCTCCGCGCCGCCGCCGCCGCCGCTGGCCCGCGCCTTCGCGTCCGTCCCCGACGGCGTGAAGGCCGTCTTCGAGGGCGCGCCCTTTGCGGCGGCGCTGGTCCCCGGCGCGGGGCGCGGCCTCGTCGCGTCGGAGCCGATTGGGGCCGGCAGCCGCATCCTGCGAGAGGCCCCGCTGGTGGCCGTGCCCTCCATCCAGGCCCGCAGCAAGGCAAGGCGCGGGCCTTTGCGTATTGTGTTGGGAAGGGGCAGTGCCGCATTGGCTGGCAGCCAAGCGCCACGCGCCGGCGCCGCTGCCGCGCCACGGTCAAACACTCGAAAGTCAACACCCCCCTTGCCGCGGCACGGCAGGTGTGCTACGAGTGCCTTTCTCCGTTCAGGCATCCGGCCAGCGAGGGCGCCGCAGCGGCCGGCAGCAGCGCCGAAAGCGGCGGCGGCGGCGGCGGCCCTATTGCGGTCCCCCTGCCGGGCGGCCGAGGCGACGCGCTGTTCTGCGGCCCCGCCTGCCTCTCCCGCGCGCGCGCCTCGTTTTTCGAGGCGGAGTGCGCGCCCGGCGCCAGCGCGGGCCTCGCGGCGCTCGACGCGCTGTGCTCTGAGCGGGGGGAGCGGTTCCCGCTTATGGCGGCGCGGCTCGCGCTCGCGGCGCTGCAGCGGGCGGCATCCAGCGCCGGCGACGGCGGCGGGAGCGGCAGCGGCGGGAGCGGCGGCAGTGGCAGCAGCAGCAGCGGCGGCGGCAGCGGTGGTGGGCAGGGCTGCGGGGAGGAGCTTCAGCGGGAGCAAAGCGCACCCGGCGCGCCCGGCCCCGCCCTCGGAGACCTCTCCTTCCTTTGCTTCGCCAATGTCGGCCCCCACCCGCCAGAGGCGTGGCGGGAGGCGTTTGAGCCGCTGTCCGCCGCGCTGGCGGGGGCGGCAGCGGCGTACGGCGGCGGCAGCGGCAGCAGCAGCAGCAGCACCGGAAGCAGCGGCGGCAGCGGTCAAGGCAGCGCCGCGGCCGAGGCGTTGGCTCGGCTGGACCTGGCCTGGTTTTGCGCGGCCATGGCTCGGCTGCACCTCAACACCTTCCGCGTGGACTGCGTGCTGCCGCTGAGCTTCAACCCGGATGCAAACTTTGCGGTGGGGCCTTTGGGTTTGGGTTTGGGTTTGGGTTTGGGTCTGGGTCTGAGTTTGGGTTTGGGTTTGGGTTTGGGTCTGGGTTTGGGTTTTCACGATATGCGCCGGCAGAGGGCGCTTTCGGCTGAGGAGAGGGTCGCGTGCGCTTCACGAAAGCCGCGCCAAAGGGGTGGTTTTGCGCTGTGCGGCATCCCATTTGGCAACGCCTCCCACAACCGCTCCCCGCGCCCGCAGGATCTGGCGGCTCTGGCGGTGGCGTCACTGGGTGCAGAGTCCAGCAGCGGGTCGGCGGCCTACCTGGTGGGTTTGGGGGCTGTTGACTTTGGGGGTTTGTTGGTTAACTTTTGAAGGCTGGCCGCCTCTTGTGTGCCTCGTTGTGATGGCTGGCGGGAGATTCAAATGATATTTGACACGCCGCCGCGCACAAAAAAAGCCCGGCAGTCCAGCGTGCCCTCCCCCCACCGACAGCCGCCCCTTCACTTGCCGCCGCCGCCGCCGCCGCCGCCGCCGCCGCCCGCCGCCGCCGCAGGTCGCCAGCCTGCTCAACCATAGCTGCGAGCCAAACGTCGACGTCACCTGGCCGCGCAACAACTACGAGGCAAGCCGGGGGGGCGCAGCACAGAAAGAAAACAGCCGACCTTCCCTGGTTTCACCCGTTTCTTTGGCCGCCGCGTGTCGCTGCCCACGCCCACGCCCACGCCCCAGAAGCTGGCTTGCCCAGCTGCCAACACACCAGCGCGCGCTTGCGCCCCCCAAAACCGCCCGCAGGCCGTCTTCACCGCCGCCCGCGACATCTCCCCCGGCGAGGAGCTGTCGATCACATACACCGACTGGAGCCAGGGCGTGCAGGAGCGGAGGGCGCACCTCCGCGCGTCATACGGCTTTGAGTGCGGCTGCCCGCTGTGCCTCGAACAGCTGGAGGCCGCTGGGGCCCGGGGCCAGTCCGGGGGCGGGGCCGGGGCGGGCGGCGGCGCAGAGGCGAAGCCGCTGCCGACGGGAGAGTAACCGAAATACTGGGCAGCTGCAAAGGCGTGGAGCTTCCGGTGCCCTGAGCGCTCGTTTGGTCATTTTGGTGGGGATTGGCAGGGCGGGACGGTTACAGGGGCGCTATCGGGCCTGGGCTGTTTGCGCCTGGAAGAAGCAACGGGCCTGCGTGTCTCAGCAGGGCTGCTGCGGGATCAATGTGCGCTGCCAAGCCAGCAGACGAAATCGATTGGGGAAACGTAGTGCGCGTAGGTCGAAGGCCAATTAAGTGCCGGTCAAACGGTCAATAACCAAGCGCGGGGGGCGCGCCGGCCGCGGCCGCGGCGGCGGCAAGCCCCTCCCGCAGCGCCCCCCACAGCGCGCCCGCGCCCGCGCCCGGCGGCGCGGCGCCTCGCTGCAGCGCGGCGAGCGCGGCCCGCGCGCCGCGCGGGGGGTCGTCGTCGGCGGCGGGGTGCGGCGGCGGCGGCGGCGCTTGGGCGGACGCGAGCAGGGCTGAGACCAGCTGCAAGCACTCTTCATCGCCGCCGCTGCAGTCGCCGCGGCCCCGGCCCGCCAGCGCGGCGGCGGCGGCCAGCAGCTCGCCGCAGCGGCACTCGTGCGCACGGCCTATCAGCAGCTTGGCGGCGGCGCGCGCGAGCCCGCCCGCGCCGGCGCCGCCCGCGCCGCCCTGCAGCCGGCAGCCCGCGACGACGGCCGCCGCCAGCTGGCCGCCCGTCGCGGCCGGCAGCCGCGCGCGCAGCAGCTGCGCGGCGCCGTCGGACAGGTCCCGCCCGGCAACGCCCGCAAACGCGCCCGGCCCTCCGGGGTGGGAGGTCAGCAGCAGCAGAAGCTCGACGCAGGCCTGCAACCCGAAGCGGCGCAGCCGCGCGCGCGCCTCGGATGCGTACGCGTCGGCCAGCGCCGCGTTCGCGAGGGGCGGCGCGCCGGCGCCCGCGCCCTCGGCGCCGCCGCCCCCGCCGCCGCCGCCGCCGCCGCCGCCGTTGCCGCCGCCGTGGCAGCGGAGCAGCAGCAGCAGCGCGCGCGGCGGCGCAGGGCGGCCGCCCAAATCGTCGACGAGCGCCCCCGCAAGGCGGCGCGCCTGGTGCCGGAGCGCCGCCGCGGCGGCTGCGCCCGAAAGTGGCGGCCCCTGCTGCTGCAGCTCCTGGCCCGTCCCCCCGGGCAGGCCCGGCCCCTCGCCGCCGGCGGGGCGGGCAGCTTCCCACTGCAGGACCAGGCTGGCCGCGTGCAGCAGCTCCGCGCGCCGCTCGAGGGATGGGAAAACGGGGTGGCCCTCGACGGCGGCCGGCAGCAGGCGGGGCAGCGCGGCACGCAGCCTGGAGGCCAGGGCCGCGTCCCCGTCGCCGTCCCCCGGCCCCGCCGCCTCCGCTTCCGCGCCGCCGCTGCTGGGCCCGCTGCCGCTGTTGGTGGTGCCGTCGCCGCGGCCGGCCGACCAGGCATCGAGCAGCGCCGCCGTCGCCCACGCCAGGCGCGCGAGGCTCGACGGCTCCAGCGCGCCAGCGCCGGCCCACGCGGCGTGCAGCAGCGCGCGCGCCGCCGGGCGGAGCGCCGCGTCGCAGGCGACGCCCGGCGACGCGGCGGCGGCCCAGGCCGTCGCCGCCAGCTGCCTCGGCGGCAGCGCGGCGGCCGACAGCGCGGCGCCCGACAGCGCCGGCGCCAGCGCGCGCCACGCCGCGCCGGCCGGCTGCTGCAGCGCGGCGAAGCAGCACAGCAGCTCGGCCGCCTCTCCGGCGCGCGCGAAAGCGCCCGCCTCGGCGTGCGCCGCCGCGGCGGCCGCCATGCCGCGCGCCAGCCGCGGCTCCGCCCCGCCCAGCGCCACCAGCGCGGCCAGCTGGCGCAGCAGAGTGGCGGGGTGCGTGTCGGGCAGCCCCGCCTCGGCGCGCCGCAGCAGCTCGCGCATCAGCACCGCCGCCTCGGGCGGCTCGCACGCGCGCCGCAGCGCGTCGCGGGAGCGCAGCCGGTCGGTCGCGGCGACGGCGGCGAGCGCGTCCAGCACCGCGGCGGCGACGGCCGCGTCGCCGGCGGGCTCCTCCTCTTCGACGCCGCCGCCGTGGCGGGAGCCGAGCAGCCGCGCTTTGACTTCGGCGTAGAGCTCGGCCTGCCGTGCGCGCTCGCCCTTGCCGCCGCCGCCGCCGCCGCCGCCGCCGCCGCCGCCGCCGCCGCCGCCGCCGCCGCCGCCGCCGCCGCCATTCCCGCCGCCGTTCCCGCCGCCGCGGCGCTCGCGCGCGAGCATTTCGAGCACCGCGGCGACGCCCGCGGGTCGCAGCTCCTCAAGCTTGTATAGCACCTCCCGCTGCAGCGCGCCCGCCAGGCCGGGCCTGAGGGCCGCCAGCCCGAGCGCCGGCGCGGCGCCCGCGAGCATGGACAGCCCCTGCCCGCTGAACTTCCGCATCCGCGCCTCGGCGACCGCCGCCAGCGCGGCCGCGCCGCACGCGTCGCCTCGGTAGCCGGCGGCGGCAAAGGCCCAGAGCGTGACCGCGGTGGCCTGCGCGCGGAAGCGGGGCGCGTTGACGGCGGCGCGCCAGGAGAGGCAGGCGAAGACGCGGGCCACGTCGTCGGCCGACGGGCCGCCGCTCCCACTGTCGCCGCCTCCGCCGCCGCCGGGGCCGGCGCCGTTCGCTTCGCCGCTGCTGCCGCTATCGCCGCTGCCGCCGGCGGGCGCGGCGCCGCCGCCGTCGCAGCGGCAGCCCTGCCGCGCGAACGCCCAGGCGATGCAGCAAATGTGCGTCGCGTCAAGCCGCAGCCCAAGCCTCAGCACGTGCGGCACGGCCGCCGCAAACAGCCGCGGCGCGGGGCGGCGCGCCGCCGAGAACGCCCAAAGCATCGCCGCCACCTCGCGCGGCGAGGCGGCGGGCAGCTGCAGCAGGCAGGCAGCCTCCAGCTGCGCCCACGCGCGGGGCGATGCCCAGGGCGCGGCCGCGTCGCCGCCGCCGACACTGCTGCTGCTGCTGCCGCTGCCGCCGCTTGCGTCATCGCTGCTGCCGCCGCTGCTGTCCGCGCCCTCGCCAGCGCCTAGCGCGATCCGCAGCCGCGCCAGCGCCCACGCCGTGTTTGCGGCGTCCGCGGCGTTGGCGCGCCCCGGGCGCAGCAGCAGCGCGTCGCAGTCCAGCAGCAGCCGCGCCGCCACCGCGGCCGCAACCCGCCGCGCCGCGCCGCTCCGCGCCGCGCCGCGCGCGAGGCGCCCGACGGTCCAGAGGCAGCTGCTCGCCTGGCGCGCGCGGTGGAGGGGCAGGTCTGACAGGAAGCTGCCGAGCAGCTGCTCCAGCAGCTGCAGGCCGGCGGCGTCGAGCTGCGGCCACTGCGAGTACTCGAGGTCGCGCGCGCGCGGCAGCCGCGCCAGCCAGCACGCGGTGTGGACGTGGTCCGCTCCGGCGGCGTGCTTCTCGCGCAGCGCGGCCAGCTCCGCGACGGTGCGGGCGGACTTGATGGCCGCCATCAGCCGCGCAGAGGCGGCGATTTGGTCCGGAGACAGCGGGCGGCGGGGCGGCCGCCGGTGCTGCTGCTGGTGCTGCTGCTGCTGCTGCTG
Source organism: Raphidocelis subcapitata (assembly GCA_003203535.1). NCBI lineage: Eukaryota > Viridiplantae > Chlorophyta > Chlorophyceae > Sphaeropleales > Selenastraceae > Raphidocelis > Raphidocelis subcapitata. Next base: position 217,337 of record BDRX01000029.1, read on the forward strand.
GTGCTGTGGGTGGTGGTGCTGCGGGTGCTGCTCCTGCTGCTGCTGTGGGTGGTGGTGCTGCGGGTGCTGCTCCTGCTGCTGCTGCTGGTGCTGCAGCCCATGCGGCTGTTCGAGCTGCTGCGGCTGCTGGTGCGGCTGCAGGTTGTGTGGGGCCTGCTGCGGCCGCCGCGAGTGCGGCGGGTTGTGCGGCGGCAAGCGCGCCCGGCCAGGCGGCGCGGCGCTCTCGGCCCCGGCCAGCGTGGGCGCCGCGACCTGCGACGGCGGACGGAGGCATGCGCGCGGTGCCTGTTGTGGGCTTGTGGCCACGGCCACTGGCGGGGGTCGACCGCCAGCGTGCATGCACCGCGCGCCCCCATGCACATTCGCAAACTCACCCTGCAAGTGGGAGCAGCCGGCCGGTTGGCGCGCGGGCACGTGCGGGGCGGGGCGGCGGCGACGGCGGCGGCGGCGGCCGCGGCGCCGCTGCTGCCGCCGCGGACGCCGGCGCGCTTCGGCTCGCCGCAGGGGCCACTGCGGCCCCGCATGGCACAGCCCATTGGCTGCCGCCGCGTCACGAGACGCCGGGAATCCCGCGTCGCCGCATAGGACGGGGGCGAGGTGGAGGACGCACACCCTGCAAGGTGGCTCTTGGCGTGCGGTGGCAGCGAGGTGGCCAATCGTATATAATCTTCCAGTGGGCTAGACGCTTCAGCTTCATACTCAGTCCGGGGGCGCTCCCGTCTCCGCTGGCAGCAGGGGCACTTCGATGGCCAAGGAAAATGCGTGCTGCACGATTCCGCTGCCCGAGCAGCCCATGGTGGGGCGCCGTTGGACCCGAACGCGCTGCCTGCCGCGCATGCCCGTCGCCCGGGACGCGCGTGGGCGTGCGCGCGGGAGTCCGCAGCGAACGCCGCCGGCCGCCGCGGCCGCCGCCGCGCCACCGCCCCCCACCGAGCCCCCCCCAACCCGCCGCGCACGCAGGACTGCGACTGCTGCCCCGTCGCACCGCTGGTGGGCTGCGGCCTTGTGACGGGCGACGTGTTTGTGCACCGCTACGGCATGGGGGACGAGGAGGGCGGCAGCGGCAGCGACGGCGAGGGCGAGGGCGGCGGCGGCGGCGGCAGCGGGCAGGGCGGCGCCGCCGCGCAGCGCGCGCAGCGCGGCGCGGGCCCCAGCGGCGCCCCGCCGCCCGCGCTCTCCGCACGCGAGGCGCTGCGCCGCCGCGGCAAGGGCGGCGCGTCGTGCCGTGCGGTGCGCTTTGCCGCCGACGGCGCCGGCCTCGTCTGCGGCTACGAATCCGGCAGCCTGCAGCTGCTGGATCTCGAGACCGGCAAGCTGTCCGCCCGGCTGCCGCGCGCGCACGGCGCGGCGATCTCCCGCGTCCTTTGCCTCGACGCCGCCGGCCCCGGCGGCGGCGGCGGCGGCGGCAGCGGCGGCGGCGGCGGCGGCGGCGGCGGCGGCGGCGGCGGCGGCGGCGGCGGCGCGCCGGCGCTGCTGGTCGCCGCGGGCGACGAGGACGGCGGGCTGAAGATCTGGGATCTCCGCGCGCCCTCAACTTCCGGGGCGGCCTTCAGCTACGACAAGCACGGGGACTTCATTTCGGGCCTCACGGAGCGCATCGGCGGCGGCGCAGGCGGAACCGGCGGCGGCGGCGGCGGCGGCGGCGGCGGCAACGCGCTGGTTGCGGTGTCGGGCGACGGCACGCTGTCCGTCCACGACCTGAGGAAGCTGCAGCCGGTGGCGCGGTCGGAGAGCGACGCGGATGACGAGATGCTGTCGGGTGGGTTGAGTCGGCTGGCTTGCTGGCCGGTTGGCTTGTTGGGGTGGCTGGCTGGCTGGACGGCTGGCTGCGCTGTCGGCTGCCTGTGAGCGGGCAGAACGGAGTGCGTTCCTCCAACAACAGCAGTCCAAGATGCTCCCAGCACCAACAACGATTTGTGAATTCCCACCCCCACCGACCCCCCAGCCGTGGTCCTGAAGCACGGCAGGAAGGTGGTCGCGGGCTGCCAGAGCGGCGTGCTGTCGATCTTCAGCTGGGGCTACTGGAACGACTGCTCGGACCGATTCCCGGGGCACCCAGAGTCGGGTGCGCGCGTGCCGGCGCGCGCGCGGGGCATTTTGGGCGCCCGGTGCAGGCTGGGAAGCCGAGGCTGAAGTGCGGGGGCTGAAAACCCCCCGAACCCCCCAAAACCTCCCCAAACCCCTCCAAATCCCCCCCGAAACCCCCTTAAACCCCCTCCGAAACCCCCCAAAACACCCCCAGTCGACGCGCTGGTGGCGTTTGACGAGGACACCGTCCTCTCCGGCTCCAGCGACGGCGCGCTGCGCGTGCTGGGCGTGCAGCCCAACAAGCTGCTGGGCGTGGTGGGGGAGTACGCGGCCGGCACGCCCGTGGAGCGGCTGGCGCTGGGGTGGGACCACCGGGTCGCGGCCAGCACCTCCCACGAGGCGGCGGTGCGGCTGTGGGACCTGTCCTGCCTGCACGACGACAGCGGGGGCGAGGAGGAGGAGGGGGAGGAGGGGGAGGAGGCCGTTGGCGCCGCTGGGGGCGGGGCGCGGGAGGCGCAGCCTGCCGGCCGGGGCGGCGGCGGCGGCGGGGAGAGCGGCAGCGGCAGCGGGAGCGGCAGCGACAGCGGCAGCGGCAGCGGCAGCGACAGCGACAGCGACGGCGGCGCGCGCAAGCGCAAGCGGCGGGGGGAGCGGACGCGGATGACCAAGGCGAACAACAAGCCCAAAACGGGGGGCAACTTTTTCGCCGACCTGCTTTGACCTGCTTTGACTGCGCCGCGCCCGCAGAACAGGGGCCCCTTGGCCCGGCGGGGCTGCCATAAACTGCAGCAGTTGCGTTGCGGTCAAATCGCGGTCAACGGTAAATGCTGCTGCCGCGTTGGCGTGCAACGGCTCTGAGACCACCGCTCCGGTCGCAAGCTGGACAAATCAGCAAAGTCAGTGGCGCGGAAAGCGCGCATGCGGGCGTGTGGGGACCAAGGCCTGGGGTTGCGCCCCTGCCGCACCGCGCTTTGCTCAGTACGGGCGCGGTGGCGGCAGCGGCGGCGCTGCCGGGCCTGGCGCGCGCGGCGGGCGCGCGCGGCGGGCGCGCGCGCGGCGGGCGCGCGCGACGTGCATGACTACCGGTAACGCGGCCGGACGGCGCGCCGCCAACACCTGGGCTCTGCCGCCCCACGCCAGAAACTACAGTTTTCTACGCGATCATAGTCTAGAACCGTACTACCAGGCCTTATTGCGGCCCCCACGCCCAATCCCAAGCTGCAGCGGCAGCGGCGCGGCAGAACGAGCGCCCAGGCCCGCCTAAAACTGCGTTTTGTGCCGCAAGTATCCAGTACCTGGGCCGGGGGGCGCCTGATCTTCTCAGCCTGCAGCGGGCAGCGGCCTTCGCAGCCTGGCCCCGCGCCCTTCATGCGGGGCGTCCACCGAGCGCGGATTGGCTGACCGCCAGGGATCCGGAAAGGCGCTGCTGAGGCCCTCGGCGCTCGCGCCGCGGCCCGGCGTGCGCCTAGCGGCCCCGCACGCGTTCGGCTGCCCGGCGCAGTCGCTGCATGGCCGACGCGCCCACCAGCGCGTTCGCGCGCGCCGGCGCACAGACCGGCCCGCCCGCCTCGCCGCCGCGCGCCCCGCTGGCCGCCGTGCCGTCTCTAGAAGAGGGGGAGCTCCGAACCCTCAGCCTGCTCGCGGCCGCGCCCGCCTCGGGCCCGGACCCGGACCACCCCCCGCGCCCGAGCGGCGCCAGCGCCGACGCCGACGCGGCGATCGAGGAGGCGCTCGCAGACGCGCATGCGGACGCGCATGCGCATGCAGACGCGCATGCGGACGCGGATGCGCGTGGCCTCGCCGGGCCGAGCCAGCAGCCGGGGGAGGCGCGGCGGCCGCCGCTGCAGCAGCAGCCCAGCCTGGAGCTTGGGGAAATCCCCGGCGCAGCGGACGAGGACGGCAGCAGCGGCGGCGGCGGCGGCGGAGGCGGCAGCCGGCTGCAGCGGGGCCCCCGCAGCCGAAGCGTCAGCCGCAGCCGCAGTCGGGAGCGCAGCCGGGAGCGCAGCCGCGAGCGCAGCCGCAGGCGGCCCTATGAACGCGGCCGCGGCGGCAGCCGCAGCCGCAGCCACAGCCGCAGCAGGGGCTGGCGCGACGGCCGCAGCCGCAGCAGGACGCGCAGCCGCAGCCGCGGGCGCGGCCGGGGGGGCGACAGCCGTTCGCGCGGCGCGTGGCGCAGCCCCAGCCGAAGCCGTAGCCGCGGGCGCCGGTATGACCGCCGCCGCGGCGGCAGCCGCAGCCGCAGCCGCAGCGCCAGCCGCGGCCGGGAGCGCGAGGCGTGGCGCGACGGCGGCCGCCGCTACGGCCGCCGCTCCAGCCGCAGCGCCAGCCGCGACCGGAGCCGCAGCCGGGGCCGGTCCGGGGAGGCATCGCGGGGCCGGCGCTCCCGCTCCCGCGACCGCAGCAGTGACGGCCGCTTCCGCCTCGGGCCCCGCGTGCCGCCGCGCGCGCGCGGCGGCGATTCCGCCGCCGCCGCCGCGAGCCGCAGCCCGTCGCGCTCCCCGGGCCGGGCCCGGCGGCGCGGCGGCGGCGGCGCCGGCGGCGGCGGCGCCGCCGCCGCCGCAGCGAATTCCGCCGGCGGCTCGGCCGCCGCCTCGGACCCGGCGCCGCTGTCGGGGCTGGGCCGGTTCCGCAACCCCCTCTACGTAGTCAACCCTCCCCCTAAGGAGCCGTCCATCCGGTACTGGCGGGAGCGGGACGGGCTGATACACGACCGGTACGGCAACACCTTCGACCCAGTGACGGGCGAGGTGGTCGGCCAGGCGCCCAAGGCCGCCGCCGGAGAGGGCGAGAGCGCCAAGGCGGCCGGCGGCGGCGGCGGCGGCGGCGGCGTGGGGGCCGGCTCGGAGCCGCCGTCGCCGCCGGAGCCGAGGCGGCAGCCGCGCAGCAGCGGGGGCGGCAGCAGCGACGCGCCGCGCGCCGAGGCGGCGGCGGCGCCCGCCGCTGCTCCGCCCCAGCCGCCGCTTGCGGCCCCGCAGCTGTACGGGGCGCCCGCAGCGGCAATGGCACAGTCCGCTGCACCGCATCAGCCGCCGTTGCCGGTGCCACACTACCACCAGCACCAGCAGCAGCAGCAGCAGCAGCAGCAGCAGCAGCAGCAGCAGGCGCCGCCGGTCGCGGCCCCACCGTCGCAGCAGCGCCGGTTTGGCGGCGGCCAGGCGGTCCCCTCGCGGGCGCCCCTCGCGGTGGCCCACTGCGGCGGCGCGCCCGCCGCCGCCAGCGCCAGCGCCGTCGCCGCCGCGCAGCTGCCCGGCCGCGCCGCGCGCGGCCCCGCCGGCGCACTTTCGCCCTCGCCTGCGCCTGGCGCGTCCCCGGCCCGCGCGCCGGCGCCCGGCCCGCTGACGCACGCCGGCGGCGGCGGCCCCGGCGCAGGCCCCGGCACGCCCCCCGGCCACGGCGCTACCGGCGGCGGCGGCGGCGGCGGCGGCGGCGGTGCGTACGATTTGCTCAGGAACCCGGCTGCCGAGGCGGCAGCGCGCGCCGCCACCGCGCACGACCCCGAGCTGGGGGCCGCCTACCTCTCCGTCGGCCTGCAGGCGCTGCAGCACAACCTCCTCGACACGAGCGCCAACGCGCCTGCGTTGTGAGCTTTTTTTTGCGGGGGGGCTGGGGGGCTGGGTTTGGTGGGGGCCGCATCCGTCTCGGGGGGTTTGCTGCCGTTTGCGTGCGTGCCTACATGCGCGCTGGTGCCGGTGCTGCTGCACCGCGCACCGTGCACCGTGCACCGCGCACCGTGCGCATGACTTGACACACCCCCGCCGTCCCCAACCAAACCAAACGCAGCACCGCCGAGACGCTGCTCCTCGAGGCCAAAAAAATGAAACGGGAGGCGGAGCAGCGCGGCGGCCGCGGCGGCTGGGACGCGCGCGCGCTGCTGGCGTATGTGTCGTCGGCCATCAAGTTCCTGGAGTGGGCAAACACAAAGGCGGCCGCGGCAAAGGCGCGTAGTGGCGCGCGGGCGGGCGGGGGCGGGGGAGGGGGGGCGCGGCGCGGGGGTGGCGCGGGGGCGACGGCGGGGCGGCCCCAGCGCGTTGCAGCGCCCGCCAGCGCGGCTCGCCCTTTCAACGCCCGCCCCTTTGCCTTGCCAACGCCTAGAGCAATCAGCTGGACACCTCCCCCCCTCCCCCCGCACAATGACCGCGCGCCCCTTGCGGGCGCCTGGCCCCCCTTTCCCAGCACCCAACACCTGGCGACGCCGCCCGCCCGCCAATCACAGGTGCTCGGCGGCGTGAGCAGCAAGGACCACCGCCAGGCCCTGGAGCAGGCCTCCGCCTTCGCCTCGACCGTCGCCGCGCGCGCCTCGGCGGCCGCGTCCAAGGCGGGCGACGCGGGGCCGTCGCTGGCGCTGAGGGCGATCGGCGTGCTCGCGGGGAAGCTCTCGGCAGTGGCGGCCATGCAGTTCCTGCTGACCCAGTCGCAGTCGCTGGGCGCGGCGCTGCGGGCGTCGGTCGGCAGCGGCGCGCCGCCGCGCGCCGCCGCGGCGGCCCCGCCGCAGGCCGCGGCGGCGGGCGGCGCCGCGGCGGGCGCGCCGCCGCCGCCGCAGCCGCCGGGCCGCAGCCCCGACGACACCGCCACCCAAAACAGCGCCAGCTCGACCCTGGAGCTCGCCCCCCCCGTGCTGCACGACTCATCCAGCGCCGCCACGCGGCGGGAGCTGCTGGCGGGCGTCGACTCATACCTTCTACTCATCGCCCGCTGGCAGTCCGCCGCCGCCGCGTCCGAGGCGCTGCTCGCGCGCCGCCCCGCGCCCGGCGCGGCGTCCGAGGCGCGCGCTTCGCGCGTCGCGGCGCTGCTGGTGGCGGTCGGGTTTGAGGCGGGCATGTGGGATCTGTCGGCGGTTTTGGACGTCGCCCGGCTCGCCTGCAAGGAGGTTTTGGAGATGGTGGAAGAGGAGGAGGCGGCCGCGGTTGCCGCCGCCTCGGGGGCCGGCGCCGGCGGCGGGGCGCCGGCGGTGGCGCCGCAGCCCGCGGCGGTCGCGGCAGGGGGCGGCTGCTAGCGGAAGCACTGATTGCGTCATTCACAGATTGCGACCGGGAGCCCCTTTTTGTGCCTTTTCGTTTGCAGCTGCCCGGCGCAGCTCTAGGCAGCAGGCCCGGGCGCGCGCGGCGGCCTCATTCGGCTCGCTCCCGGCGGCGCCGCCCCATTCGTTCCACGCGGCGCGGCGCGATCGCGCATCGCGTCGCCCGTCGCTTTTCCCCCTCTCCTGCGCGGCCTGCCTCTGGCGCGCGTCCCACAATACATGGAAAGCACTAGCAATCATGGAAAGCAGCAAAGCAAGGCTCCCCGGTGTCGTCCCGCAGCTTTGGGGGACGGCTCATTGCTGGGTGGTGGCAGCTTCCGGCGGCGGCGGCTCCACGCGGTGAGGTTACACCAAAAGCGGCGGGAGGACCTCGGACGGGGGCCGGGGCGGCGCGGCACCAACGTGGGAGGCAGAGGTGCGCGCGAAAACGGACGAAACCGGGGAAAGCCTCAACGCGTCAAAATAAATGGAGGGTCCGGGGATTGGATTTCAATCGCGAGGGCGGGTCTCACGCCTGTCAACAATCCCGGCGCCTCGGCGCCGCGGCCGACGCCGCCGCCCCTGTTCCGACACCTCGGCTGCTGCGGTCGAGACCCTTGCAGCCGCCGCGCTGCCGCCGCCGCCGCCGCCGCCGCTGCTTCTGCTGCCGCCGCCGCTGCCGCCGCCGCTGCTGCTTCTGCTGCTTCTGCTGCCGCCGCCGCCGCCGTCGCCGCCGCCGCTGCTGCTGCTGCCGCCGCCGACACCCGCGCCAGCCGCGCGCTCACGCCTTGCCCCCGCCCGCCGCAGAGTCCCCCGTCCCGTGGTGCCCCACCACAAACGCGCGCCGCGCGGCGTGCTCCCGCAGCTTGTGGTCGAGGACCCTCCGGAACAGCTCGGGCGTCAGAACCGGCTCGGGCGCGCCGTAGACCGCCGCCTGGACGCTCGCCGCGAACTTGGCGATCTCTCTGGCCGAGAAGCCCTCCATCGCCGCCGCCGCCTCGGAGAACTGCGGCGCGCCGACGCCTCGGACCTCGATGCGGTCCGCCTCGGACTTGCGGCCGCGGAGGAGGGAGGAGAGGCGCTGGAGGGGGCCGGGGGGGGCGGTGCCGGCCTCGCCCTCGGCGGTGCCGGCGCGGACGATGTACCTTTGTTGGGGTGGGGGTGGTGTTTTTGGGGGGGCGGCGTTTTTCGGGAGGGCTGCTTCCGATGGGCTGGGGGGCTTGTTTGGGGGGCTTGGGAGGGGGTGGGGTAGTTTTTTGGCGTGGAGGTTGCAAAAAAAGGGATCAAAGCCAAGGCACACGCCCCCCTCACTTGTGTATGGACGTCACAAAACAAATCGAAGGCACCCCCCACCCCCCCTCACTTGTCGATGTAGAGCTTGACCAGCTGCTCCCGCTGCTTCTCCCCCGGCAGCCCAAACTCCAGCGCCTCATCCATGCGGTCAAGCACGGCGTCGTCCAGGTCGCCTTTTTTGTAGGGTTTTTTTTTGGGGGGGGTTGGGGTTTGGGGGGATTCGGGGGGTAGTTTGGATGTCTTGGGGGGTTTGGAGGGGGGGCAGACCTTGCTTTTCTTGCGTTTCAGTCCCCATGTTTTTGATGATGCCAGCTTGCCCCAGGACCGGGACGCACACAATCTGGGACGCAGCCAAATGGGAGGAACAAAGCCCCCGCCAAAAGGCGCCCCCTCACCCGGCCTGTTGGTGGCCAGCACCACCATGAAGTCCCGGCTCTGGTCCCCAGTCCGGTAGAGCAGCGCGTTGAGCGCCCCCCGCAGGCCCTCGCTCATCGCGTCGGAGCGGCGGCCCAAAAAGGCGTCCGCCTCGTCGATGAACAGCAGCAGGCCCTGTTGTTTTGGGATGGCGGCATTAGTCATCGCTGGTAAGTCAATTGTTAGTCATTGGATGCGGGGTTTTGAGTGGGGGGCTACCGCAGTCCGGATTCGAGAGCCTGCAACCACCCCCGCCCCCTCCTCCCCCACAAAAAAGCCAACCCCCCAAACCTTGCGGCTGCGCTCCGCCCAATCGAAAGTGGAGTGCAGCTGCGTCACCGCGCCGCCCTCCAGCGGGGCCACGTCGCCGCCGGAGAGAATGGCGTAGTCCAGGCTGGGGGGTTTTATTGGGGTTTTTTTATTTGGGGGGGTATATGTCAGCTGTTTGAGTTACTTGGGAAGTTTTGTTAGGATGGGGGCAAGCAGCTGCTAGCAAAGCACGGTTCAAGGCATAAGAGGGAAAAGAATACCAGGCCCGCATGCACACAGAAAGGCGCAAAATGGGGCCCCACCCGCTGGTGCGCGCCAGGCGCTTCGCCACCAGCGTTTTGCCGGTGCCAGGGGGCCCTGCGGGGGAGGGGGAGGGGGCAAAGGGAGGGGGTGCTTGCGGTTCGCGCGGCGGTTTTGGCGCGCGGCTGCCGGCGCGCGGCTGCCGGCGCGTCTCGGGAAACTTTGCCTGGTGCGGTTTGATTGGCACAAATCGAGTTCAAACCAACAAAATGTCGACACACAACACGCAACACAAAACACGCAAACACGACCTCAAACATGCAAACACACACAAAACACTCAAACACAAACAACGCACCGTAGAAGAGCATGTGGCGGAAGGGCGCGCCGTGGCGCTTGGTGTTGGCGGCCATGGCGGCCAGCGAGCGGACCTGCCAGAGGGGGTTGCGCGTTATGTTTGTTTTCGTTTCGGGTTTGGGTCTCTCTCGCAGCCCCTCAGAAACGCCGCCGGAAACAAAAAATGCTCAGAAACGGCTCAGAAGCGAATCCAGCCGGCACCTCCGCCCCCTACAAGCGCCTACGGCGGCGAATCACCCCTGGGAGGTTGGGCTGAGCAAACTCAACTCAAGCCCCCGACCTGCGGCGAGCCGAGCCCCACCGCCGCCCCAGCCCCCGCAAACTCAACCCCCCGACCTGCGGCAAGCAAGCCCCACCTGGTCGTGCAGCCCCTCCTTCAGGACGATGTCACCAAAGTCCTTCCGCACCGCCTCGTTGCTTTTTACGGGCGCCGCGCCGCCGCCGAACAGGGCCCGGCGGGAGGTCTCCCTCACGAGCTTGGGGGTGCCCAGCCAGCGCTCCGCGGCGCGGCCCGCGACGCGGGCGCCCTCCCTGCGGGTTGCGGCGGGGATGGGGTGGGGGGGGGGGGGGGTGGGCGCGCGGCGCGCGTGCGCGCACGCGCTTTCACACACGGGGGAAGGGGCCAGAAGCCCCGGTCAAACGTGGTCAAAGCGCGCGGTCAAACGCACCGTGCGCCGTAGACGCCCAGCGCGAGCGCGCTGCCGCCCGCCACCAGCATGAGCAGCCTGTCCCGGTCAAACACAACCCAACACGGTCAAAGCACGGTCAAAGCACAGCCAAAGCACAGTCAAACGCACCGCGCGCCGTAGACGCCCAGCGCGAGCGCGCTGCCGCCCGCCACCAGCATGAGCAGCTTGTCCTGGTCGGTCAGCAGCTCCCGCGCGGCGGTCCCGAGGTGCGCCATGACTGCGTTGATTGACTCCAGCGCCTTGCGGGTCTCCTCTTGGTACCTTTTTTAACAACATGGGGTTGTTTGGGGTTTGTTTTGCAGTCTAAAAAACATTGGTTTTGCAAAGGTGGAGGGGATTCGTTGCCGCGTTGACCGCTCCAGTTGGCTGATTCGGGCGCCAAGCACCAGCGCCCCAAACCCCCCTCAAAAAGCCCCCAAAAGCGCCCCCCACCTCAGCATCGCGGCGCGTCTGTTGACGTCCTCGTTCTCCCTCCCCTCCTTGATGCGCCCCTCCGCCTCGGCCAGCGCCTTGGACCGCTCCACCTCCTTCTGGAGGTCCGCCTGGGGGTGTTTTGGGGTGTGTGTGTGTGTGGGGGGGGTTGCGTGTGTGTGTGTTGGGGGGGGGTGCGTTGAAGGGGGTGCATATGGAGGGGGTGCAGATGGGAGGGGTGGCGGGATTTGGTCTGCGGGGGCGGTTGCGAAAGCGCCACCCACTACCACCCCGTACCGCCCTCCACCACCCCACCTTGTACTGCTCAGCCGCCCGCCGCTCCGCCTGGATTTGCTGCTCCACCCTCAGCCGCTCCACCTCCTGGCCGCGCGACTGCTCCGCCTGCAGCGCCACCAGCTCGGCGTTGCGCTTGCGCTGCAGCTCGTGCTCGTGCGCCTGGCGCCTGGTTTGGTGTTGGTTTGGTTTTGGTTTGGCTTGGTTTGGCTTGGCTTTGGTTGCGTTTCAGTTGCGTTTCAGGGGTGGAGGGTTTGTTGGGACAGTGCGGCCGCATGCAGTGAGCCATTGCAGCGAGCCCAATGCGCCAAAACCGGCCAGTCAAATCCAGGACTCCTCAAGCAACATGCCCCCCCCAAAAAAGAACACCAACACCCCCAAACATGCCCCCCCCCAAAAAACAACACAACCCCCAAAGCATGAAACCCACTTGCGCGCGAGCTCGTCCTCGTACTGCGCCAGCTGCGCCTTGCGCTGCGCCTCCTCCTGCGCAAACCGCCCCTGCGCCTCCCACCGCACCCGCTCCTGCTCCGCGCCCGCGGCGGCGGCCTGGGCCGCGAATTTCGCCTCTGCCGTTTTTGCCTCCTGCTGCTTAGTCACCTCCTGCTCCCGGCTGAGGGCGAAGACCTGGAACGGGGGCGTCGTCGGCGGTGGGGCGGTTTGGCGCGATTTTGCTTTGCTGTCCATGATGGCGGTTTCGGGCGGGGGTTGACTTGGCAAGGAAAGAGCCGCCGATTGGCCGTGGGCGCATTGGCTTGTGGCTTGCTACTTGCTGATTTGCTGCCCAAAGTGCGAGGGCCTGCTTTGGGGTGCGGCTCTGTGCCGCTGGCGTGCGGGCGGAGGGCCCGACAACCGCCACCGAATCGCCCCACTCCCCCCCCCCCCGGGCGGGCCGCGCCTGCTTCGCGTGCGGCGACGCGTTGATCTCCCTGAGCGCCTTGGCGCCGCGCTCGAGGGCCTCTGGGTCGAACAGCGGGCCGGGGGGCTTCTTATCGGCGGCCTTCTTGTCCGCGTCGGCGTGCGCGACGGCGGCGGGCGAGAGCAGCGCGGCGCCCGCGCCGCCCGCCGCGAGCGCGCCCCAGGCGCGCGCCAGCCGGGGCATGGCCATGGCGGGCGCTTTGCCGGCGGGGCGGGCTCCCCGTTTGCCACCGCCTGGGGGCTGTCTGGGCCGCGGGGGCGCGCTGGCCGCCGGCGCGACAAACGAGAGGCGATCTGGCAGCCACCAGAAGGGGCCTCCGGGATGGTACCGCGCTCGTAACTGCTGTCCGGTTTGGAAGCGACTGTCCGCGACCGCTGGGAGGGGCTGGCTTGTGGGCGCGGCCCAACAAAACACCCAGGCCTTGGAACCAGGTGACCACGCAAGGAGGGGCTGTTCGGGGAGCGGGCGACTCGATCGCCGTACAATCGAAGTCAGAAACAGTTCGGCCCATTCACGCGTCCAGCGCGCCCTCGCGAACGCTGATCTGGGATCGGGCCTGGCCCGCGAGCGCGTACAGCCCGCAGCGCCCGCGCCACCGCGTACCCAAGGGCGTTGCGAATCCGCCCCGATGGCGGGCGGCCAGCAGGCCCCCGACCTGGCGGAGAAACTCGAGAGCACGCTCCTGAAAGTGCCCTTTGAGGCGCTCAAGCGCGCCGCCAAGGACCGCAAGGGCCTCATCGACGAGGCCAGCGAGGCGCTCGCGGCGCTGGGCCCGCTGTCGGCGCCCGCCGCGGACGCGGCGCAGCAGCGGCAGCAGCTCGCGGCGCTCGACGCCCTCGCCGCGCGCCTGTCGTCGCTCAAGCGCCGCCTCGCCGACGCGTCCCGCGCCGAGGCCGACGAGGCGGCGCGCTGCCGCGCGCGGCTGGAGCACGTCGCCGCGCTCGGCGCGCCGGCGCGGGGCGGCACGGTGGCGTGGAACCGGCCCCGCCTGGACCGCATTTTGGTCGACCACCTCCTCCGCTCGGACTGCCACGCCACCGCCGCCGCGCTGGCCGCGCAGTCCGGCATCGCGCCGCTCTGCGACCTCCATGTCTTCGACGGCGCGCGGCGCGCCTCGGACGCGCTGCGCGCGCGCGACGCGGCGCCGGCGCTGGCGTGGTGCGGGGAGCAGCGGGCGCGGCTCAAAAAGCTAAAGTCGCCGCTCGAGTTCAAGCTCAGGCTGCAGGAATTCGTAGAGCTGCTGCGGCAGGTGGGTTTTGAGAACGAAGGCGGCGCTTTCGAACCCGACTGCTTTTTGGATTGCTTCGCCGGCCGCCGGTCGGGGCATCGGCGGCCGCCGTACGTCTGGTGTGCTGCGGTGCGCAAGCCACCGCAGCAGCGTGGCGGCCGCCATGCCCTCTCCTATTAATCCGCCGCAAGCAGCAGGCACACACACCATGCCCGGCTTTGCCAATCATCTCTTAACCTACCTGCCCCCCCCAAATGGAATAAAACCGCCCCCTTAGGAGCGCCGCCTGGACGCGGTGGCCTACGCCCGCCGCCACCTAGCGCCGTGGGCGGGGCAGCACATGCCGGAGCTGCAGCGCGCGCTGGGCGCGCTGGCGTTCGGGCCGCGCCCGCGCTGCGCGCGCTATGCCGCGCTGTTCGAGGACGAGGCCTGGCAGGTGGGTTCGGGTGGTTGTTTGGCGTTTTTCGCGGGCGTTTCGAGGCAATGTGGGGGCCGATTCTTGGTTGGTTGAGATGTTCCACCGGGAGCTGTTACGCCCCCCAAACAAGCGCCCCCCCCTGCCCAAACACCAAACACACCCAAAACCCTTCCCCCAACCACCCCCCCTCCAAATAAACCTTGCAGCGCCTGGTCGAGCTGTTCCATCGGGAGCTGTTCCGCCTCGCGGCGCTGCCGCCAGAGTCGCTGCTGACCGTGCACATGCAGGTGTGTGTGTGTGTGTGGGGGGGGGGGTGGGGGGGTGATTTCGTCGCGCGCGCCGACGCATGCTAACGCACTTACGCATGTGCCGGCACTGACGCATGCGCATGCATGCGTCAGTGCATGCATGCACGCATGCATGCATGCATGCATGCATACACGCACTCGCTGGCGACAGCCGCGCATCACCGGCTGACCGGCCAAACACAACCACTCAACACCCAACACCCAACCGCCCCCAACCACCCCCCACCCAGGCCGGCCTCACCGCGCTGAACAACCCGGCCGCCTACCGCGAGGGCGGCAGCCGCGAGGACCCCCTCCACCTCCCCACCTTCCGCGCCCTCGCCGCCGGCCTGCCGCACGCCAAGCACGTGCACTCCACGCTGGTGTGCGCGGTGACGCGGGAGGTCATGAGCGACGCGAACCCGGCGATGGTGCTGCCCAACGGGTGGGTGCGGGGGCGGGGGCGAGGGCTCGGGGCTGGTTTTTTGGGGGCGACTCGTTTTTGTTCTGCCGCACCGCGCGCCGCTGAACCGTCCGCCTGGCAGCAGGCCTCCCGTCCGCTTGCCGCTCTTCCGGAAAGCAAGCGACGCCCCTCCCAACCGCCCCTCCCAACCGCACCTCCTGCACCGCCTCCCAAACCCCTCCCCCAACCGCCCCCCGCCCTGACCACGCAGCTACGTGTACAGCCGCAAGGCGGTCGAGGCGCTGGCCGCGGCCCATGGCGGCGGGCGCGTGACGTGCCCCAAAACGGGGGACACCTTTGGCGTGGACGAGCTGCGGCGCGCCTTCATCGTTTGAGCGGCGGCGGCGGCCCTGCCGTTCCGGCGGGGCGGCCGGCCGTGTCCTCGCAGAGGCGGCTCAGGATGCGGCCGGCGGCCGGCGGCTGCAGCGGCTGTCGGGGCACGCGCTCGGCTCTTTGCTACACCCCTGCCGTGCGCTGTGTGTGGCCGCCGCCCGCCGTCGGCTGCGGGCGCCCTCGCCCCAACCCTGGCTTTCGGCTTCTCCCCGCCGACTGCCCGACGGGCCCACTGTACACTCTGTGTCATTGTTACCAGTGCGCATGCGCCCCTGCACTGGCGCACACCTGCGCGCGTTTGTTTCACCCCTTGGGCCCCCTGTTTGTAAAGCAAATGCCGGCCTGCTGGCTCTCACGACGCGGCTCCCCTGCGACCTGAATACACATGCAGTCAAGAAGGCACTCGAGAACATTTGAAAAGCAGCCGCCCAAGAGAGCAGCGGCAGCCGCGCAAGCTGGGCGCAGCGCCAAAAGGTGCAGCTTGGAGGGGCGGTGGCGGCCCCCAATCACATGCCGCTGCCACCCTCGCCCGCAGCCGCGGCTGCCTCCGCAGCCGCCGCGGCCGCCGCGCGCTTCCGCTGCACGCGCCTGCAGGCGGCGCGGTGCACTGGCCAGTGCGCGGTGGCGCAGGCGTCGCCGCAGTAGTGCTGCGCCTTGCAGCCCACGCAGCGCAGCAGCGGGCCGCTGTCGCAGCAGCGGGCACTGCCGCAGCCCGCGCAGCACGTTGCGCCTCCCTTGCCGCTGCCGCTGCCGCTGCCACCGGCGCCGCCACCGGCATCGCTCTTGCTGCTGGCGTCGCGCCGGCCCGTCTTGGCGGCGTCAGGGGGCGACGCGCGCGGCGGCGGCGCAGCGAGCGCTTCGGCCGCCTGGATGGCGCGCGGCAGCAGCGCCTCGAGCTCAGCGCGCGCCTCTCCTGCCGCCGCGGGGGGCGTCGCTGGCGCGCCGCTTGCCTCCTGGTGGTTTGCCGCCGGCCCTGCCGGCTCAGCCGCCTGCTTGCCCTCTGCGCCTGCTGCCTCTGCCTCTGCTCCCACCGATGCCCCTGCCTGCGCCTCTGCCTGCGCCTGCGCCTCGGCCTCAGCCGCCAGCAGCCGCAGTACGCGCGCCAGCCGCGGCGCTACGCACGCCATGGCCGGGTGGCCGCTCGCCAGCGCCGCCGCGCCGCCAAGCGCCAGCGCCGGGCAGTCGCGCCAGATCATGCGTGCGCCGCCAGGCGCGGCAGCCAGCGCCTCGAGCCCTGCGGTGCAGTCCAGTGCGCGCGCCTCGGCCTCGGTGCCAGCAGTAGGGCACGCCGCCGCCTCGGCGCCGCCGCTGGGCTTGCCCCCGCTGCTGCTGTTTGAGCCTGCCTGGAGCTGGCTGTAATCAAACCAGTCCCTGCAGGATGTGAGCAGCCTCAGCATGTTGGGCCTGCCGCCGTCGCCGCAGCCGCCGCTGTTGCCGCCGCCGCCGCCGCCGCCGCCACTGGTAGAGGCGGCCAGCAGCGCGCGGCACAGCGGCGCTGCGGGCAGCGCGCCGGCTGTGCGCGTGCTCAGCAGCCCAGAGACGATGACGCCCTTGGCTACCATCTCAAGCGCAGCGTCAGGCGAGGCAGACAGCAGCGCGCGCAGCGGCACAAGCAGCCCTGCCGCGCAAGCTGCGACATGCGCCTCCTCATCAAAAAGGGCGCCCTGTGCAATCCAGAGCTTGGCGTACTTTGCGAGTGATGCTTTGACGGCCGCTGCCTCTGCCGCCTCGCTAGCAGCCCCCTCCGCCGCCACCGCCGCGCTCTCCGCCGCTGTAACAGCCGCCTTGCTGGCCTCTTCCCCCGCCGCCGCCTCTGCGGCAGCTTCCTCCTCTGTCTCGGGCCTGTCGTTCATGAACACCAGTTTGTCAATCGCCACTGCGGTTGCGCAGACCGCTGCTTCAGCCGACTGGTAGGCTGCGGCGCAGTCAGTCGAGTCCTCGGCCGCCAGCTGCAGCGTTGCTTGCGCCGTCGCCTGCGGCTGCCCCGCTGCTGGCTGCCCCTCCGCCTGCTGGGTGTCAGCCTGCGGCTGCTCGGCTGGCAGCTTGGGCTCCGCGCCGGCCCGCTGCCGCTCTTCTGACTGGTGCTCCAAACGCAGCAGCTGCTCCTTGCCGTGCTGCACGCTGCTGTGGCCCTTGAGACGCTGCAGCTCAGCAGCCCCTGCGACGACGACCAGGCCAAACGCCAGGGTCGGCGCCGCGGCGGACGGCAGCACGAGCGCCTCGCCCCAGGCCGGCCCGAGCGCTGCCAGCAAGCGGATCAGGAACAGCAGCCCCACCCCGTTGGCGGAGTCCTCCTCGCAGGAATAGTGGGCCAGGCGGAAGGCGACCGCCTCGGACACACGGGGCTCTGCGGCGACGCGTGCGGCGCCGCCGGCCGACGCCAGTTCCGCCAACAGGCCCAGCGCGTTGAGCGCCATGTACCCGTCGGGATGCTGCATCAGCGCCGCGGCGGCAGTGCACAGCTCGTCGCTGGCAGACATGGCACTCCCAGCGCCGACTGAGGCGAGGCACGATGCGGCCAAGGTGCAGAACCCTGGGAGGTTATCTTCGGGCAGCAGCCGGAAGATATCATAGATCCTGTGTGGGAGCGGGTTATGGCGTGGTGGGTAACCAGTAGCCGCATGGTCAAAGGGGGACAGCGTAGATGAGGGCGCATGCGCATGCGCATGCGCACGCGAGACAGCGGCGGCCAGGCAAGCTGCATGCGAGCGTGAGCAGCAACAGCGCATGCATGGAGGCAGCCACATGCGCTGCACGCGGGCCATGCACGCCATGCACGGAGCATGCTTTGACCAGAACACAACCAGCATGCACCGCAGCAGGACTCACTTGAAGTCCGCTGCGGCTTTGCGCCGCGCGCGTGCTGCTGTCGCCCGCGCCGCCCCGCCGCAGCGCATGCCCGCCGCCAGCGCCGCGACCACCGGGCCCATCCGCGTGGGCAGACCAAGCGGAAGTGACGCGCCCGAAATACTGAGCAGCGAGGTGAGGGCGCGCGCGGCGCGCCACGTGGTTTCCTCGCTGCCGCTGCCGATCAGGAACAGCACTGCGTCGGCCAGGTCCGACCCGGCCAGCAGGTCCCTTGTCCACGCCCCGCGGTTGGCTCCGTCAAAGGTGCGCAGTGCCGGCAGGATCGCGTTGACGGCGTCCAGCGCCCCGCGCACGACGATGGGGCCGCGGGCTGGCTGCATCAGTGCCGCAAGCGTTGGCCCAGCGCCGGCGGGGAGCGGCGTCCCTGGCGGCGCATCCGCCGCCGCGACCGCCAGCTCCGCGACCGCGGCCTGAACGTTGGCGCGCAGCAGCTCGGATTGCGACCTGAGCTTTGAGCGCTGCAGGACGCCCACGGCCCGCTCGAAAGCCTCTGCCAGCTCGGGTTCCGGCTGCAGCCGCTGGTCCCGCGAGGTGAGCGACATGTTTGTTTGCGCCCAGGGCGGGGTCTGAGAGCCGCGATCGATGCGAAAGACGGGTGCCCGTGCGATCCAGTGGGTTTTGAGCGCAGCCCGCCACGCCGCAGCAGCTGCCCCCTCGTCGTCGGCGGCGGTGTGGCGTTCAAAATTACAGTCCAAAGCAGGCCCGAGGGCGTAAAACTATCTTGATCAATTGAGGGTATTCGCAATTCCAGGAGGTTGGGAAATCGGGAGAGAGCGGCACCGCAAACACGCAGCCGGACTGCCTGCGCCGGCCTGTGGCACCAAACCGCCTCACCCCAAAACCAGACGAGCTGCGGCGCGCCTTCATCGTTTGAGCGGCGGATGCCCTGCCGTTCCGTCGGGGCGGCTGGCTGTGTCCTCACAGAGCGGCTCAGCATGCAGGCGGCAACCGGCGGCTGCAGCAGCTGTCGGCGCGCACGGCCGGCTGTTCGACACAACCCTGCCGGGCGCTGCGTGTGGCCGCCGCCCGCCACTGGCTGCGGGCTTCCTTGCCCCACCCTTTCGGCCTCTGCCCGCCAACTCCCCGGCGGGCCCACTGTACACTCTGTGCCATGTTACTAGTGCGCATGCGCCCCTGCACTGGCGCACACCTGCGCGCGTTTGTTTCACCCCTTGGGCCCCCTGTTTGTAAAGCAAATGCCGGCCTGCTGGCTCTCACGACGCGGCTCCCCTGCGACCTGAATACACATGCAGTCAAGAAGGCACTCGAGAACATTTGAAAAGCAGCCGCGCAAGCAGGCAGCAGCAGCCGCGCAAGCTGGGCGCAGCGCCAAAAGGTGCAGCTTGGAGGGGCGGTGGCGGCCCCCTCTCAGACGTCGCTGCCGCCCGCACCCGCCGACGCATCCGCCGCCGCCGCCGCCGCTGCCGCGCGCTTCCGCTGCACGCGCCTGCAGGCGGCGCGGTGCACTGGCCAGTGCGCGGTGGCGCAGGCGTCGCCGCAGTAGTGCTGCGCCTTGCAGCCCACGCAGCGCAGCAGCGGGCCGCTGTCGCAGCAGCGGGCACTGCCGCAGCCCGCGCAGCACGTTGCGCCTCCCTTGCCGCTGCCGCTGCCGCTGCCACCGGCGCCGCCACCGGCATCGCTCTTGCTGCTGGCGTCGCGCCGGCCCGTCTTGGCGGCGTCAGGGGGCGACGCGCGCGGCGGCGGCGCAGCGAGCGCTTCGGCCGCCTGGATGGCGCGCGGCAGCAGCGCCTCGAGCTCAGCGCGCGCCTCTCCTGCCGCCGCGGGGGGCGTCGCTGGCGCGCCGCTTGCCTCCTGGTGGTTTGCCGCCGGCCCTGCCGGCTCAGCCGCCTGCTTGCCCTCTGCGCCTGCTGCCTCTGCCTCTGCTCCCACCGATGCCCCTGCCTGCGCCTCTGCCTGCGCCTGCGCCTCGGCCTCAGCCGCCAGCAGCCGCAGTACGCGCGCCAGCCGCGGCGCTACGCACGCCATGGCCGGGTGGCCGCTCGCCAGCGCCGCCGCGCCGCCAAGCGCCAGCGCCGGGCAGTCGCGCCAGATCATGCGTGCGCCGCCAGGCGCGGCAGCCAGCGCCTCGAGCCCTGCGGTGCAGTCCAGTGCGCGCGCCTCGGCCTCGGTGCCAGCAGGAGGGCACGCCGCCGCCTCGGCGCCGCCGCTGGGCTTGCCCCCGCTGCTGCTGTTTGAGCCTGCCTGGAGCTGGCTGTAATCAAACCAGTCCCTGCAGGCTGTGAGCAGCTTCAGCATGTTGGGCCTGCAGCCGCCGCCGCCGCCGCTGTTGCCGCCGCCGCCGCCGCCGCCGCCGCCGCCGCCGCCGCCGTTGGTAGAGGCGGCCAGCAGCGCGCGGCACAGCGGCGCTGCGGGCAGCGCGCCGGCTGTGCGCGTGCTCAGCAGCGCAGAGACGGTGACGCCCTCGGCTGCGATCTCGAGCGCGGCGGCAGGCGAGGCAGACAGCAGCACGTGCAGCGGCTCGAGAAGCACCGCTGTGAAAAGCGCGGCAGGGGCCTCCTCAAAAAGGGCGCCCTCTGCGAGAAAGCTGTCGTCGAGCCAGCTCCAGGCGTAGTTGAGCTTCGATTTGGCTGACGCTGCCTTGAACGCCTCGTTAAAAGCCCCCCCCGCCGCCGCCTCTGCGGCAGCTTCCAGCTCTGTTTCGTACCTGAACACCCGGTTGGCGATCGCCGCTGCGGTTGCGCTGACCGCTGCTTCAGCCGACTGGTAGGCTGCGGCGCAGTCGGTTGGGTCCTCGGCCGCCGCCTGCTGCTGCTGCTGCTGCCGCGCCACCGCAGCGGCTGGCTGTCCCTCCGCCTGCTGGATGCCTGCCTACGGCTGCACGGCTGGCAGCTTGGGCTCCGCGCCGGCCCGCTGCGGCTCCTCTGACTGGTGCTCCAAACGCAGCAGCTGCCCCTCGCTGTGCTGCACGCGTTTGCGACCCTTGAGGCGCTGCAGCTCGACAGCCCCTGCAACGACAACCAGGCCAAATGCCAGGGTCGGCGCCGCGGCAGGCGGCAGCACGAGTGCCTCGCCCCAGGCCGGCCCGAGCGCTGCCAGCAAACGGATCAAAAACATCAGCATCACCCCAGCCGCGGCGCCCTCGTCGGGGTAGTGGACCAGGCGGAAGGCGACCGCCTCGGACACGCGCGGCTCCGCAGCGTTGCGTTCGGCGCTGCCGGCTGATGCCAGATCCCCCAACAGGGCCAGCGCGTTGATCGCCACGGCAGGTGAGGGATGCTGCACCAGCGCCGCAACGGCGGTGTACAGCTCGTCGCTGGCAGAAATGGCACTCGCAGCGCCGGCTGAGGCGAGGCACGATGCGGCCATGGTGCAGAACCCTGGGAGGTGATCTTCGGGCAGCATCCGGAAAAGATCACGGGCCCTGTGTGGGATCGGGTTATGGCGTGGTGGGTAGCCAGTAGCCGCATGGTCACAGGGAGGACAGCGTAGATGAGGGCGCATGCGCATGCGCACGAGGCAGCGGCGGTCAGGCAAGCTGCATGCAGGCATGAGCAGCAACAGCGTATGCATGGAGGGTGAAGCAAGGCAGCCACATGCGGCGCATGCGGGCCCACGCACGCCATGCACGCCATGCACGGGGCATGCGTTGCCCGGCAGTAAACCAGCATGCACCGCAGCGGGGCTCACCTGAAGTTTGCGGCGGCCTCGCGGCGCGCGCGAGCTGCCGTCGCCCGCGCTGTCCCGCCGCTGCGCATGCCCGCCACCAGCGCCGCAACCACCAGCGGCCCCATCTGCGTGGGCAGACTGGGCGGAGGCGATTCGTCCGGGCGGCTGAACAGTGATGTGAGGGCGCGCGCGGCGCGCCACGTGGTTTCCTCGCTGCCGCTGCCGATGAGGAACAGCACTGCGTCGGCCAGGTCGGGCCCGGCCAGCAGGTCCCTTGTCCACGCCCCGCGGTTGGCCGAGCCAGAGTTGCGCAGCGCCGGCAGGATGGCGTTGACGGCGTCCAGCGCGCCGTGCACGACGATGGGGCCGCGGGCTGGCTGCATCAGTGCCGCAAGCGTGGGCCCAGCGCCGGCGGGGAGCGGCGTCCCTGGCGGCGCATCCGCCGCCGCGACCGCCAGCTGCGCGACCGCGGCCTGAACGTTGGCGCGCAGCAGCTCAGATTGCGACCTGCGCTTTAAGCGCTGCAGGACGCCCACGGCCCGCTCGAAAGCCTCTGCCAGCTCGGGTTCCGGCTGCAGCCGCTGGTCCCGCGAGGTGAGCGACATGTTTGTTTGCGCCCAGGGCGGGGCCTGAGAGCCGCGATCGATGCGAAAGACGGGTGCCCGTGCGATCCAGTGGGTTTTGAAGGCAGGCCACCGCGCGCAGCAGCTGCCCCCTCGTCGTCGGCGGCGGTGTGGCGTTCAAAATTACAGTCCAAAGCAGGCCCGAGGGCGTAAAAGTATCCTGATCAGTTGAGGGTATTCACAAAAACCAGGAGGGTGGGAATTCGGGAGAGAGCGGCACCGCAAACACGCAGCCGGACTGCCTGCGCCGGCCTCCGGCCGCCACCCACCAAGGCGCCAGCAGCCTCAGACGTGGTTCCGTATGTCGAACACGCCCCGCCCCGCGCCCGCGCCGCGCCGGAAGGAGATGTCGTGCACGTGCTCCACCGCGCCCGCGTTTGCCAGGCCCTCCTGCTGCCCCGCGTGCTCGCTCACGATCGCGCCCGCGATCTTGACCTTGTGCTCGCCGCTGTCCGTGTCCGGAAGCACCTCCACGGCCAGCACACACTCCGGATGCTGCGTGGCGAACATGTTGTGCAGCACCAGCAGCGACTTCTTCTCGCGCGCGTGCCCGTTGAACCGCGTCGGCGGGCACTCGCAGCCCGAAGCGCAGCTGACCTCGGCCCAGCCCATGTGCTGGTAGCTCCTCAGGTGCGCCAGCTGGACGAGCACGGGCTTGTCTCTGAGGCCGGCGGCCGCCGTGGTGTTGAGCCGCAGCTTCAGCACCTTGCCGGGCTGTGGTGGTGGGGGGGGATTTTTCGAGGCGGTTTTTAAAAATGACGGGGCTTGGTTGCTGGTTCCTCGGAGCGTGCAAGAGGGAGGAATTTTTCAGGGTTGGCACAGCACCGACAGCAGCGTAAAAATGTGTGCAAACTGAGCAAACTTTGGCGTGCAAATAGGCTGCATGCGGTGCGCAGAGCAGCAACAAAGTAAGCAGCGCGCGCCCACCTCTGTGGCGACGTAGCCCCACTTCGGCCTGGGCCCCTTTGCCTCGTTCACCCACTTCCACCCCTTGTCCTCCACGACTGTCTTGTCCTTGAACAGCTGGCCCACAAAACAGGTGTCGTGCAGCGCCGCGTGGTTGTCCCTCACCTGAAGCGGTTGGCAAGCGTTGGATGGCATGTTGGCAGCGTTGGTTTGGTCCTGCCTCATGTGAGGCAGGACCAGGGATGCTGGCGGTATCCCTCGCTCCCGATGCGAGCCCAGCAGCTCAGCATGCGCGGCGCGCAGAGGCCGGCTCGTCCGCCGGCCTTGCTTGTTGCGCCGGCGGGCGAGGCGGCGGCGGCGGGCGCGCGGGGCGGCGGCGGCTCACCATGGGCCGCGGCACCGGCGCGGCCGCGCCGGCCTCGTCGGCGGGCGTCAGCGGGTGTGGGCCTCTCAGATCGCGGGAGGTCGAGTCCAGCAGGTGCATCGCCAGCTCAGCCATCACCCTGGGGCACCGTAACCGCGCCGAGGCGGTTTTGGCAGTCCGTTGCTGTGGCGTGCATGCATGCGCGCGCGCATGCAGGCTTGCGGGGACGCATGCGCCGCCCGCTGCAGCAAGCGGGCACTGGCATGATGACTACGCGCCGCGCCCACCTGTGCCCCGTGGCCCCGTCTGGGTGTATGTAATCGTAGTAAAAGGCCCGGCCGTGCAGCTCCTGGTTCAGCTCGCGGGGCATGCGGACCTGGGGGGCAGGGGGCAGCAGGTTGGGTTTGGCCCTGGGAACAGCGGCAATGCAGCAGTGCACACAACACCAGCTGCGGCTGACGCTGCCAACTCCTGAGCCGGCGCGCCGGACCGTGAATAAGAAAAGCAGCCAGCCCGAATGAAAACCCTCCCAACATGTTGGATGGTCAAACCCCCACCTCGAATCCCTTGGTGCCTGCGACCATGTCGGCGTAGCAGCAGGCCTTGACTGACAGCGTGGGCAGCGAGTAGTACCAGGCAAGCTCCTGGTACTCGCGCTCGGCGCTGGACCAAAACACGCCCTGGGCGGTTTTTTTTGGTTTGTAGGTTAATGGTTGGGTTGTGCGGGTTGGCGGAGGGGGAGGAGGTGGGGGTGAGAAGGCGGCCAGCCAGGGGCGAGAGGAAGGAGAGGGAGAGGGGCAAGGGGGCGCTTAATCCTGCATCTCAATCTGCATCTCAAAACGGCATCTCAATCTGCATCTTGAACATCAGCCCCACCTCGTGCTGATCCGCCTTGAACCAGGCGTAGGCGTTGAGGAGCACCACCGCGGGGCGGCTCGGCATCGCCAGCAGCTTGCGCAGCAGGCGCTCAAAGGGGCGCCTGTCGGGGCGGTTGCGGGCGGGGGGCGGCCGGGGCGCGCGGGCAATGAGCGCAGCCTTGGTGGTGGCGGCAGCGGCCGGTGGCCTCACACGCATGCACGCACGCATTCTCGCACGCACGCACGCAGGTGCGCAGCCCCGCGCCCCACCCGCCCGCCCGCCCCCAAGCACCCCCCCCCCCCACACACAACACAAGCAGGCACCCCCCCGCCCCACCTGACCGCGTTGTTAAAGGTGGGGTCCCGCTTGTCGTCGTCGTTGACCGCGTACTCCACGAAAACGACGTCGGCGTCCTCCGGAACGTGGCGGCGGTAGCACGCGCACATGAAGGCGCTGGTGGTGCCTTGGGGCGCGGCGAGCGGAGTTTCGTGATCACGGTGCCGAATGAATGGCGGTTTTCGAGTTTAGGGCCCTGGAATGCTTTCGCCGCGTGGCAGCCACCCCAAACACAGGGCTGGCGCCCCCGCTGGCCCCGTCCTCAGGCCCCCTTGCTGCTTGCCGACTCGGCCGCCTGCCAAAACCCAACGCCACCCCAAAACCAACCCCTCCGCCCACCCGGCACAGCCCCGTTGTTGACCGTTACGTTGACCCCCCTCGGCGAGTAGGCCCTCCTCAAAAAGGCCTCGAGCCGGTCCACCCAGGCGTCAGTCGGTGAGTCATAGCTGCCCGCGCCCGCGGTGATGCTGCCGCCCACCACGGCCACGCTCAGGCGCTTGCCTGGAGGGTTTTTTTGGGGGGAGGGGGGGGGGCGGTGGCGGGTCGCGGGCGGGTTTGGCGGGCAGTGGTGGTGGCGTTTGCAGCGGTGGCGGCGGCGACGGGTTTCGGCGGCTGCGCGAGCCGCGGCTGCGGCGCGAGGCGGCAGCTGCGGTTCCCCCCAGGCAGCGGCCGCCGGCCCGACCCGGATGGGAAAAAGGAAACCGCGACTCACGGCTCTCTGCGCGCGCCAGCGCGGCCCTCAGGCGCTCCGCGCTCCCCAGGTACGTCACCCCCCGAGCCCGCTGGGTGGCGTTGAGCATCCACGTGTAGTCGGGCGGGGGCGGCAGCTGCCCGGGGCAGCTGCCGCCGCCGCCGCCGGCCCCCCGCTGCTGCTGCTGCTCCTGCTGCTGTGCTGCGGGGGGCGCGTGCGGGGTCGGGTCCTCCCCCCAGCTGCCGAAGATGCTGCGCCATGTAGAATCGGCGGCGGCGTCCTGGGGAGGCGGGCGCGGTGGATCGGCGGGGGGCGGGCGGGGCGCGCGGCGGGCGAGGCGGCGCAAGCGCAGCGCGTGCGGACGGACGAGCGCGCGCCCGCCGCACCTCCTGCAGCCGCCGGCTCCTCGACAGCGGCTTCGCTTCGGACCTTACAAAGCACGCCGCAGCCGCCAGCGCCAGCAACAGCGTCAGGGCGCTCCGTCTGCGCGCCATCGAGCTGGCCCGCGGGCGGGGGGTTTCGCCTGGGCGAGCCCCGCCCCGCCGGATTCAGGGTCCAAGGGATGGCGCAAAAGACTTTGGTGGCGCTTATAAAGCGTTTTAGGAGGTCTGAAGAACGCCCCGGGCTGCGCGCGCGACAGAAGGGGCGCGGGGGGTTTTGCGGGCGCTGCTTGAGTCTCCGCCTTCGATTGCAACAATGCGCTATCCCCCAAGTAAGTGTGGAAGGTGCTTGTGAAAGCTGAGCGTTCAAGGAGGGGAACACAGGCGTGCCGCCGCCGCCGCCGCCTTCGCTCTCGCCGCTTCCCTCGTGCTGAACGCCTGCCCCCCCCCCCCCAAATCCCAGCGCCGGCCCAAGCGGCCCACTAGCAGCCATTGTCACGTCGGCCGGGGCCGAGCCCGGCTCAGAGGCTCAACAAAGCGTTAATAGAATTAGATTGTTTCATTGTTTACTAAAAAGTTCTTCACGAAGTTAAGAGCCTAGCCGACCGACGTAGTCCGCGCTCGAGTCCGGCTGAAAAATTAGCATTCTACGATTACATTGGAAATAACCCAGCAAAAGGTGGTCTTTTCCGTACAGGTGCTATGAACAGTGGTGATGGTATTGCTGTAGGTTTGTATTTTTAGGACTTTTCTGGATGTACAATTCGTTATCAATTGTTATTTTCCACTTCTCGTGGAAAATGCAATCAGACGTTTGGGGAACAGTAAACGCAAATGGAGTTTCACATATCACTGGTGGGCAGCGGCCTGCGGCGCGCGCCTGCGGCCTGCCCTGCGGCCGGGCAGCGCGCGCAGCACGCATGGCGGCGGCCGCGCGCGCTCCGACGGACCCCGCCGGCGCAGGAGGCTGGCCAGGACGACTCTGACATGCTTCTCGGCCGCTCCGGACCCGCCTGGCTTGCCTGGGAGCGCTTGGGCAAAGCTGCTGACGGCGGGTCGGGGGTCGCGGCCCCTCAAAACCTGGTCGCCACGCATCCGGCGCTCATTCATGTTTTTCGACGTGCTCCCGCATGTTGATCGGGACCCCCGGAATCGCAGCCAGGCCCCTCGCTCGAATCTACCCGGGCCCTGTGCGCCGAGACGCCCCTGCCGGGCGCATCCCAGCCGTCTCCGCCATGGCCAGTGAGTCCAGGGGAGCGCTCCCATGCACCTGCGGCCGGCCCGCGGCCTCGGGGCGCGATCCCCGCGCGCCGCGCCGCCCGACCCGCCGGGCCCCCGCGCGCCGCTGCCCCGCCGCGCCGCCCCCGCCCCGCCCCCGCCGCCGCGCCGTCCCAAACCAGGCCCGCCCCCCCTCCCCTCCCGCCACGCCGCGCGCAGAGCACTCCTACGAGGCGCTCAAGGCGCGCTGCGACGCGTCGGGCCAGGCGCAGCTGCTGTCTGACTGGGGCGCGCTGTCAGAGGCGGAGCGGGCGGCGCTGGCGGCAGACCTCGAGGCGAGCGCTGCGCCGCCCCTTTTCGGGGGGGCTTTTACGGCCTTTCGGCGCGGCTTTTGATTGTATGTAGCATGATTTTCGGTGGCCGGCTTTGGCGCGCATTCGCCTTGCCTTTGGCTTTGAAGGGGGGGCCACGTCAACCCATGTGCTTTTATCCCCGTCCAAGCCTTTTGACTTACGCAGCCACGCTGCTACCTGTGCAAGTCCAAAGGCGCGGAGGAGGGACGTTCCGGCCCCGGCCCGCCGCCGCGGCGCGGCGCTGCCCCGTTCAACGACAGGAACCGCAACCCCCCCCCCCCCCCCCCCGCCCCTGCCGCAGAGCACGGCGCAGTTCTCAAAGCGTCCGGCAAAGCCCCCCGCCCAGCCCTGCCCTTTCCAACGCACCGTCCCGACTTCCGACCCCCCCAAAAAGGCCCCCCAAAACGGCCCCCAAAACAGCCCCCAAATAGGCCCCCCCCCCCAAAAATGACCCCCCAAACAACCAGGCCATCGATTTTGACTTTGTGGCCAGCGCGCTCAAAGCCTCCCTCGCCGCGCCGACCGCCGCCGCCTCCGGCGGAGAGGCCCGGCCGGCGGAGGGCGTCCTCCGCCTCGACGGCCCCGGCGCGCCGTCCGAGGCGGCGCGCGCGGGGTGGCGCGCGGCGGGGCTGAGGCTCATCGCCGAGGGGCGGGCGGCGGTGCTGCTGCTGGCGGGGGGGCAGGGCACGCGGCTTGGCAGTGCCGCGCCAAAGGTGTGTGTGTGGGGGGGGTGCGCCTCTCTGTTTGTCGGTTTTGTTTGTTTGGCCCGCGAGTCGGCTGCCTGTCGGATCCTTGCGTTGCGGCGCAATCTGAACCAAAGCGCCGGCGGCGCAAGTCAAAGCAACCGCCGCCGCCGCGTCCGAAACGAACCGAACGAAACCAAACGGACCCAACAAAACGGACCCAACAAAACGGACCCAACGGCAGGGCTGCTACGACATCGGCCTCCCCAGCCGCAAGTCCCTCTTCGCCCTCCAGGCGGAGCGCCTGCTGTCCCTGCAGCGCCTCGCGGCCGCCTCAGCCGCCGCCGGCGCCGGCGCCGGCAGCGGTGCCGGCGGCGGTGCCGGCGGCGGCGCCGGCGGCGGCGCCGCCAAGCCGCTGATGTGGTATGTGATGACCTCCAAATTCACCCACGACGAGACGCTGTGAGCTTTGGTTTGGCCGCTTCGGGGCCGTATTTGGGGGCTGGCTTTTTTGGCACACTCTGTGCTGGATCCAGCGCATGCACACTTGCGCACCCACAGCCATGCGCACGCACAAGCCCGCTCCTGCACAAGCCTGGCCCCACACTCAACCCTTCACCCCCCCCCCCCCCCCCCCCCCCCCCCCCCCCCCCCCCCCCCCCCCCCCCCCCACCCCCCCCAGCGCCCATTTCCGGGACAATGACTACTTCGGCCTGTCCCCTGGCCAGGTCTTTTTCTTCCAGCAGGGCTTCCTGCCGTGCCTCACCGAGGGGGGGCAGGTCATCCTGGAGGCGCCCAGCAAGGCGCGCGCTTTTTAGGCTTTGGGGGCCTTTTTGGGGGCGTTTCGGGGCGTTTCCCTTCCAGCAGGGCTGCCGTGCCTCACCGAGGGGGGGCAGGTCATTCTCAAGACGCCCAGCAAGGCGCGCGCCCGCTTTTGAGGCTTTGGGGGCCCTTTGCTGGGCGTTTTGGGCCTTCTTTCTTCCAGCAGGGCTTCCTGCCGTGCACCCCTCGCTCATACCCTCCGAGCCCTCCAAACTCACCCCGACCGCACTCCCACATCAAAACCGGCCCAGCCCCGTCCCCCCCCAAAAACAAAACCCCCAACTAGGTGGCCAAGGCGCCCGACGGCAACGGCGGCCTGTACCGCGCCCTGCGGGACGGCGGGGCCCTCGCCGACATGACTAAGCGCGGCGTGGAGGCGCTGGATGTGTACTGCGTGGACAACGCGCTGGCGAGGGTGGGGGATCCAGAGTTTCTGGGGGCGTGCTGGAGCGGGGGCGCGGAGGTGGGGTGGGGGGGGGCTGCGTTGGCGCCGTTTTGGGGGCCCGCTTCTGCATCTTTTTGCGGTGCTTTTGCTTTTGGGAGGGGGGCTGTGTCTGGGGGGGCGGGGCTGTGTTGTACAGGGGGCTGTGTGTGCATCGTTGGGGGGCTTTGCATTGTTTGGGGGCCTGTGCCCCGTCGGGGTGAAATGCACGGTACCCGCGCACCCCGACCGGCCGTTGGCCATCCGGCCCGGGCCCCTCCCCGCGATTCAGCAAACACACTTGCTTCTCCTTTCTCTTCCAAAGCGTGGCTCGCGCCTGCCAGCGCCCTCTGATCAACACAGCTCCAACAAAAACAGCCCAAAACCACCAAAAGCCGCACAAGAAACGCGAAAACCGCCAAAAACGCCCGAAACGATGCACAAGAAACGCCCCCCAGAGAGGGAACAGATTCGCTGAGAGCCTCCCCCCCAAAACAAACCCCCCAAAACAGGTTGGAGCGCGCGTGCTGGCAAAGGCCCACCCCGAGGAGAAGGTCGGCGTTTTTGCGAGCGACGGGGAGGGGCGCCTGCAGGTGGGGTTTTTCGTTTGTTTGTTTGTTTGTTTGGTTTGTTTGTTTGTTTGTTTGTTTGTTTGTTTGTTTGTTTGTTTGTTTGTTTGTTTGTTTGTTTGTTTGTTTGTTTGTTTGTTTGTTTGTTTGTTTGTTTGTTTGTTTGTTTGGGGCGGGTGCTGTGCTTTCGTGCCTTGGGTGGGTGCTCGAATTGGCGCAGCAAAGTGCTCGAGTCCGAGGCCTGTTCACTGGATCGCACTTTGCTGGTGTCATTTCCGCCCCACAAAGCAGCCGCTGGGCGCTCCCAGCCGCAATAAACCACCCCAAACACATTGTTGAAGCTCGCCCCCTTCCCGCACGTAACCTCCAAATGCTTCCGAAAAAGTCATCCCAATCGACCGCCCGTAGCCTCCAAAACTGCACAAAAAAGCGCTCGCAGCCTCAAAAACTGCCTTCAAAACCGCCCGTAACCTCCAAAACTGCATAGAAAGCGCCCACAACCCCCAAAACCGCTCTAAAAAACCTCCCTACATCCCCAGGTCCTGGAGTACTCTGAGCTCGACCCCGAAAAGGCCTCAGCCACCGACCCGGCGGTGAGGGGCTCGCGGTTTTGGGGGGGTTGGGGGTTGCGGGGTTGGGCTCGGGGTTTTGGGGGGGTTGGGGGTTGCGGGGTTGGGCTCGGGGTTTTGGGGGGGTTGAAGGTTGCGGGGTTGGGCTTGGGGTTTTGGGGGGGTTGAAGGTTGCGGGGTTGGGTGTTTGGGGAGTGCGTGTTTTTGGGTTTTGAGGTTTTTTTGGGGGGGGTGGAAGGTTATCGCGGCCCCCCAAATCCTCGAAACCCGTATCTCAATTTGTAAACGAAAAACCCCGAAACCCCTCCAAACCCAACCCCCACAGACCGCCACCCTATTCTTCAACTGGAGCAACGTCTGCATGCACTTTTTCCCAGCCCGCCCACCAAAGCCAGCCCCACCCACCACCACCCCAAAACTCGCAATCCCACCCAAAACACCCCTCCCCAGACCGGCACCCTCTTCTTCAACTGGAGCAACGTCTGCATGCACTACTTCTCCCTGCCCTGGCTGGCGCGCACCGTCGAGGCGCTGTCGGGGCCGGGGGCGGCGTACCACATCGCCCGCAAGGCCATCCCCTCAAAGGGCGGGAAGGTGGGGGGGTTTATCTGGTTTGGGCGGTTTTGGGCGGTTTCGGTTGGGGCGGGCCGGTTTCGGCGGGCTCAGGCCGTGTTTGGTTTGGGGGCGCGCTTTTGCGGCTTCGGCCTCCACAGGCCAAACCTTCGCCCCGCAAGCGGCTCCCCAGCACCCCCAACAAAAACACCCCTCCCAGCAAACCCTCTCCCCCAAACAAACGCCTTTCAAAAACCCAAAGCACCCAAACACCCCCCAAAACAGGTCCCCGGCATCAAGCTGGAGATGTTCATATTCGACCCCTTCCCCACCGCCGCCCGCACCACCCTCTTCGAGGTGGCGCGCGCAGACCACTTTGCCCCCGTCAAAAACGCCCCCGGGGCGGATTCCGACACCCCCGCCGCCGCGCGCGCCGCGGTGCTGGCCCAGGGCGCCCGCTGGGCTGCCGCGGCGGGGGCGGAGATCGAGGGGGGGTGCCTCGGGCTCGAGATCCCGCCCGCCCTTTCGTATGCCGGGGAGGGGCTTGGGAAGCTGCTCGGTGGCAAGCCCGTCGCGGCGCCGGGGCCGTGGCTGCTCAAGGCGGACGGCACCCTCATGAGCGGCTGAGTCAGCGGCCGAGTCAGCGGCTGAGTCACGGGGGGCTTGCGTCCGTTTGGCGTCCGCCGGCCCCCCTTTGCAGCGTGCGTTAGTTTTTTCCCGGCGGCGGCCCGCCCGCGTTTGGCCCTGGGGGGCCGGGGCGGGTGCGTACGACTCACGCCAATTCCAACCCCCCCCCCCTTTTTTCCGCCGCGACGCCTCCCACCCCTGCGCCCCGCGCGCCCGCGCTTTGCCCTGCTGCCTCCCCTTGCCTTGCTTCGCCCCTTGCGGCCCGCCGGCGCCTCCCAAACGCCACCCGAAAACTCCCCCGCCCCGGCGCCCCGCCCCCGCGGCCCAAGCCGCCGCCCGCCCCCCGCGCCGGAAAGCCCCGGATCCCACCGCATTTGAACCGAGGGGCGGGTGGGTTCATTAACACTCACCTGCCCGAAACAAAACAATAAAGCGCCCCGCGCGCGGGGGGCGTTTTCGGCGGCTGCCAATTGTAAATAAAGCCGGGGCACGTTGCAATTGGGAGACAGCGGGGGCGGGGGCGGTGCCGCTGCCGCGATTGGGCAGTGCAGGAATGGTGCTTTGTGCAGTCTGCATCCGTGCGTGTTTTGCGGAAAAAGCGATAAGCGTCTTGATCAAACGCCGGCGAAAAGCTTCAAAAAAAAGGTTCAAAAAAGCGAAAAGCTGTGGCGAACAGGAGGAAGCGCCTGTGCGGAGGGGCAAGGGGCCGGCAGCCCGCCGCCCGCCGCCCCCCCGCCGCCGCCGCGCCGCCGCCGCCAGCGCGCGCGCCGCGTCAGCGCCGCGCCGCGGCGGCGGCCGCGGCAGCTTCCTCCCCCCCCTCCGGCGGCGCCTTGGTCAGCACCTCTGCGCCGTCCTCCGTGATTAGTAACGTGTGCTCAAACTGCGCCGCCAGGGAGCCGTCCAGGGTGACTAACGTCCAGCCGTCCGGCCAGCAGCGGTGGTGGCGGGAGCCTTTTTGGAGGGAGGGTGGGTTGGGGGTTGGGTGGGTGGGGCGGGTGAGGGTGGGTGGGCTTGGGGGTGGGTGGGGGAGGCTAGGCCTGGAAGGCGGGTGTTGGGGTTGGCTATGCCACTGCCCGCTCAATCCTCGCCGCTGAGGACCCAACGCCGAGTGATTAGTAAATTTGAGTTTAGTAAAACCGCCCACCCAGCGTCAGGATGGGTTCTATGGTGAAGGTCTGCCCAAGCACCATCTCCCCGGGGCGGCCGTTCCTGGGGGCACGGGGAAGGGGGGGGTGTAAGTGCGGTGTTTTTGGGTGAATGCGAAATGCAAACGGCACCAAGCCCCCGGGCGGCTTGCCCCCCGTGCACCCCTGCCCCCCTTGCCCCCTGTCTCTAATGCCCCGCGCCCCAGCTTGCCTCTGCGCCGAAAACCCCAAAACCGCCCCCCCTCCCGCCCTAAACCCCCAAAACCCTCAACCCCATGTAAAACCCCAAACCCCGAGCCCCGAGCCCGCAAAAAAGGCGGCCACCTGTGGTGCAGCACAGAGGGCGCCGCGTGGAATGCCGCGCCGATGCCGTGGCCCACATACTCCCGCACCACAGACAGGCCCGCGCGGTCTGCAATGGACTGTTTGTTTGGGGGGCAAAAAGGGGTGCTTTGTGGGGAGGGGGAGGGGTATGCTTTCAGGGTACTCACCGGGGTGTTTGCTGTCCATGTAAATTGTTGGCTTGCTGGAAAACTGGTTTGGGGAAAAATGAACCCGCCGAAAACTAAAAACTTGCTCCCCCACCCCACCTGCACCACGTCCCCAATGGCGCGGAACGGAGCGC
The DNA here is from genome assembly GCA_003203535.1 of Raphidocelis subcapitata. Lineage (NCBI taxonomy): Eukaryota > Viridiplantae > Chlorophyta > Chlorophyceae > Sphaeropleales > Selenastraceae > Raphidocelis > Raphidocelis subcapitata. The sequence goes on from BDRX01000029.1 coordinate 250,214, forward strand.
CCGGGCCGCACGCCGCCACCGCCGCCGCCAGCGCCTCGCGGGTGGCCTCGACCAGCTCCGCCGCGTGGGGGCGGGGTTCCCCCTTGTTTGTTGGAGGGGTTGGGGTTTCGGACGTTGCTTTGTACCTTGTTTTCAAGGGACGCGTTGCATTTGAGCCCCCACCACGTATAAGGGGCGTTGCGCCGCCAAAGCTCCAAAGCCGCCCGCAAACCCCCTCAAAGCCGCCCGCAACGGCGGGGCCTGCCCCACCCCCAAAACCACCCCAAATCCCCCCCCACCACGTGTAAGGGGCGTTGTGCCGCCAAAGCTCAAAAACCGCCCGCAAACCCCCTCAAAGCCACCGCCCGCAACCCCCCCAAAACCACTCCCAACCACCCCCAGCCCCCCCTCACCACGTAGAATGTGGCGTTTGTGTCGCCGTGGCGGCCGTGCAGGAAGGCGGTGACGTCGACGTTGACTATGTCACCCTCGCGCAGGGGCCTGGTTTGCGGCAAGTTTAGGGGGGGTTGGTTGCTGATTGAATGCTCCGTGCTTGTTTTGTTTATTTGCTCTCTTGTCATTTCCGCCCACACCTGAAACCTGCCCTCTCAGCCCGCACTGCACTCGCCCCGCCGGCCCCCTCCCCCCCAAAAAACACCCACCCACCTGTCATCGGGCACGCCGTGACAAATGCACTCGTTGACAGAGGTACAGCAGCTCTTGGGAAACCCCCCGTACCGCAGCGGGCTCGGGTAACCGCCACGCGCGATTATGTAATCGTGTACCGCCGCGTCCAGCGCGTCCGTGGTGACGCCGGGTGACACCAGCCGCCCGGCGGCGGCGAGCGCGGCGGCGGCGAGCGCGCCGGCGGCGCGCATGCGGGCGGCGCCCTGTTTGGTGTTTGCGGGGAGGGGAGGGTTTGGGTTGTTGGGGCCGTTGGGGGTTGGTCAAACCGGCAAGCATGCCGCAAAACCGCCCGCAAAACCGCCCGCGCGCACGCCCCCGCAAAACCGCCCGCGAAACCGCCCGTGCCTCTGCATCTTGGATCTCCGGCTCCTTGCCCGACCGCGGCAGCCCCGCCGCGCCGGCGGCGGGCCCGGGGCCGAGCGCGTAGGGGGGCCGCGGGATGTGGGGGTGCACCGGGCGCTCGGGCGAGACGCGGCCCTTTTCGAGGGGCGGCCCCTCGGCGCGCCTGGCCGCGGGGCGGGGCGGGTCGTTTGCGCCGCGGATGATTCGAGCGTGTGGGGGAGAGGTTGCTGGCGCGAGCCGATCGGCGGTGCTGCCAGGTGGGGGGCCTGTGGCGCGGCTTGCGACGGGGCGGCGGGCGCGCAGCGGCGGCGGCGCGCGGCGCTCTCACTTGCGACGGGTCAGCGCGCGCAGCCAGCCGAGCGGCGCCGAACTGCTGTGAAAGCCTCTCGTCGTCTCGTGCGCCGCAGCTGCCGCTCTGAGGAGTGCGGCGAGCTGCTTTCCGGCGCCGGCCGGGAGCAATGCCATCTGTTGCGCCCACAAAACGGGGCGTTCACGCTTTGAACAGATTTGCAACTAATCACGCGAGAGTTATACATTCCACAGAAAACCACCGGTGCTCTGCCCCCCTCCTGGCACACACCCGCGCCTGCAGGGGCGCCTCTGGGCAGCGCGCCGGTCCCATTGCAGCCAAAAATGCTGCCTAAACCGCCAGGGATAGGCGCAGCGCGCGCTGGGGGACGGGCGACGCAGCGGCGCATCGGAGCAGCGGCGGTCGTGCGCCCGCCGCCGCCGCCGCCGCCGCCGCGGGCGCCGGCCCCGGCGCTCGCCGCGCCTGCAACCGTTGCGGCGCCCAGCCGCCGCGTCGCGGCGCGCTCGGCCGCAGCCGCGCCCGCGGCGGCCGCCGGGCCGCCCGCCGCCGCGCCCGCGCCCCCCGCCGCCGGCGCCGCCGCGCCGCCGCGGCCGCCGCTGAGCTTTGCCGCCCGGCCGGGGCTGTACGACGGCCGGGGGCGGCTGATGCTGAAGTGCCTCACCCTGCCAGAGCTCGAGGAGTGGTGCGAGAGCATCGGTGCGCTGCCCCCCCAACAAAGCTTGTGGTTCTCTCAGAAGGGCCTTATCTTGTTTCAGAAAGGGTCGGAAGGCGGCCCCTCTCGCCTGAACGCTGGCAAGGAGATTCCTTCCCCTCCCCCTGATCCCCCCCCATTCAAAACACGAAACCCCCAAGGCGAGGACCGCCGCCGCGCGGTGCAGCTGTGGTGCTGGAACCTCCCTCCACCCCCCCCCCCAAACCCCCAACAGCAAACCCCAAACCCCCAAACCCACCCTTGAAAAACTGCAGGCGAGGACCGCCGCCGCGCGGTGCAGCTGTGGCGCTGGATGTACGCCGATGACAAATGGGCGGGCGCGCCGGAGGACACGATCGGCCTCCAAAACGGCTTCAGCCCCGCCTTTTGCGAGAAGATGCGGCCCCTCGCGTCGATGGAGGGCGGGCTGCGGCTGGAGGGGGTGGCGCGGGCGCGGGACGGCACGCGCAAGCTGGTGTTCAGGCTGACAGAGGGCGAGGGCAAGGGTGGGTTTGTTTTGGCTTTTTGGGGGAGTGTTTGGGGCATTCGGAGGCGCGTTGGGCAGGAGACGGCACCAAAAAGCCACCCCAAGCAGCGCAATGCCAAGCAAAGAGACAAACACACACGCACGCACACCAATTCCCCCCCCAAAAGCGGCAGCATCGAGGCCGTGCTGATCCCGGTGGTGAGGGAGGCGGGCAGCAAGCCGCGCATCACGCTGTGCGTGTCGTCGCAGGTGCGCGCCGGGGCAACAGGGTTTAGGGTTCAGGGTTTATGGTTTGGGGATCAGCGTTTGCTTTCTCTGGCCGTCCGCGCCGCGCCCCGTTTGGAGACGTGTTTCTTGCCGTCCCTCAACCCCCATACCTCCCCCCACGCAACTCCCCCCACGCAAAAAAACCCAAACCTACCCCCACCCCAACCAAAACAGGTCGGCTGCGACATGGGCTGCAAGTTCTGCCTCACCGGCAAGCTCGGCCTGGCCGCCAACCTCTCAGCCGCCCAGATCACAGAGCAATTAGTCGAGGCGCGCCGCCTCCAGGCGCGCGAGGGGGACGGCGTGCCCATTACTAACATAGTGTACATGGGAATGGGGGAGCCGCTGCACAATCTGGAGGCGGTGCTGGCCTCGGCGGAGGGGATGGCGCACCCGCTGGGGCTGCACGTGTCGCACAACAAGGTGGGGCGGGGCGGGGCTGGGGGTTGCGGGGCTTGCAGCGGGGCTGTTGTTTTTGGGGGGCGGGGCGGGGCGCCGCCGGGCAGCTGCAGCATTGGGCCGAAGGTTTGCCGCCGTCTCCCCACTCTCCCCGTTACCAAGCAAACAAAACATAACCATATCTAGCTCCCAAACCAAACTAAAACAAAACAAACAAAACCACCCCCCCCAAACCCAGATCACCGTGTCCACGGTGGGCCTTGTGGACCGGCTGGGTGAGTTTGTGGCTCGCTGCTCCACGGCGCAGCTCGCGGTCAGCCTGCACGCGACCACGGACGAGGTGGGGGCGCTGACAAACAATGGGGTTTGGGGCTTGGGCGTTTTGGGGCGGGCCCGTGGCAGCTTCGGGCCTGGGGGGGGGTTAAGGCGCCGCACGCCGGCCCGGGGGTCCCGCCGCCGCAGAGGCGCGCCGCAGGGGCGCGCCGCAGGGGCGCGAGAACCCCCACGCCACCTATCTCCACACCCAAAAAGCAGCCAAAACCAACGAAAAAGAACGAAAAGCGGAATACAAAAAACCAACACCGAAAAAAAAAAAACCCAAAACAGATCCGCGACGCCATTGTCCCTGTCAACCGCCGCCACGACCTCTCCTCCCTGCTGGGCGCGCTGGCGGAGCACTACCCCCGCGGCAACCCCGCCAAGCGGCGGGTGCTGATCGAATATGTCATGCTGGACGGCGTCAACGACAGCGACAAGGACGCGGAGCGGTGCGGGGGGGTTTGACCGCGCTTTGACTGTAGTTTTGACAGTCAAAACTGCGCTTTCTGGTCCCGCGTTTGGCTGCACTTTTGGCTGCGCTTCGCCTGCCGCACCCTTCCCTTGCGCTGTTTTTGAACCGCCCCAACCGCCGCCCAGCCAAACCCCGGCACGACAACCAACAAGCGCCAAACTCACTTTCAACCCTAAACCCCAAACCTTGAAAAACCCAAACCCCAACCCCAGGCTGGTGCGGCTGCTGGAGCCAATCGAGGCCAAAGTCAACCTCATCCAGTTCAACGCCCACGAGGGCACCCCCTTCCGCCGCACCCCCGACGCCCGCCTGCTCGCCTTCCGGTCGATCCTGATCCGTGGGGGCCGGGTGTGCACGATCAGGGACAGCAGGGGGGACGACCAGCTGGCGGCGTGCGGGCAGCTCGGGGATGTGTCCACCGCGCGGCGGCCCAAGGCGGCGGCGGCGGCGGGGGAGGCTGCAGGGGAGGCTGCCTCGGCGGGCGAGGACGCGGCGGCGGCTTCAGCGGCGGGGGAGGCGCGGGGGGCCGCTTCCGGCTGCTGCGGGGCGGCGCCAGAGGCGGCGGCGGCGGCGCACGGAGCAGCGGCGGGCGGCGGCGGCGGAGCGGCGTAGGCGACTGCGCGCGGGGCTGCGAGTGAGAGGCGTCCCGGCACATTTCGCCGAGGGCAGCCACGTGTAACCAAGCCAATGCACTTTCCAGTTTGTATCGACTGCGTCGCGTGCCTACTTGTCTAGGGGAACAGAGCCGGAGGGCAGAGGGGCACCTACACCGCTGCCTGTTCGCGCGGCCTGTGTGGCTCTTCTGGCAGCTGCCTCCGTTGCCCCGAGAAGTTTGCAGCGCGTGAGTCAGGGTTTACACTGTTACCCGGTCAAACGTGCGGTCAAAGTGTCCGGTCAAAAGCAGTGAATAGTAAGAAACTGGAAAAAACCCGGCGCGCCATGTTGCAGCGGCGGATTGCGGGGCGCGGCGGCGGGCCGCCATCTTCCAGCGGACCCCGGCCGCGCCGCGCCCGCAGCTGCTGCTGCGGCGCCGTCGCGGTGCCGCCGCGTCGCCGGGGGGCGGCTGCCGTGGCCGCGTGGCGCGCGCTTGACAGAGCGCTCGTTGCTGCTCGTTCGCGCGCGCGCTCAACGCCCAACGCGCAGCCGCGGCCGCGGCTGCCTTCATCGACCTCGCAATCAGTTGCTCTTGCTGAAGAACGACGGCAGGCGGAAGAAGCCCTGGCGCCCGGTGAAGGCCGGGGGCGCGGGCACGTTGATGGGGAGCATGGACAGCTGGGAGCCGGCCAGGTTGATGGCGGGCACGCCGAGGTTGACCTGGGTGGAGGGGAGTGCGGCGGTTGGGGGTGCGGCAGTTAGGGGGGCGGTTTGGGCTAGGGGGCGGCGGGCCCTTTGGGAGCCGATGTAACTTCCCAACGGCGGCTCTTTAGAAGACCCCACTTTCACACACCCGAAAAAGTACGCAGGCCCCCACTTTCAAGCCCCCCCCCAAAAAGCATCAGCCACCGCCCACCAGCGCGATGAGGGCGTCCCACGCCTCGGGCTTGAGCGACGCCAGCGCGTTGGCCAGGCCCACGAGGACGTCGGGGTCCATCCCGTTGAGCGAGTCCACCAGCCGCGCCACGACCTCGGGCTTGAGCGCGGACAGCGCGGGCACGAGGGCGCCGACGGTCTTGGGGTTCACCTTGCCCAGGATCTTGATCCACTCGCCCACGGTGGAGGAGGGGATCTGGGGGGGGGCGGTTTGGGGGCGGGTTCAGGTTCAGGTGGGGCCAGTTTCGGAGCAGTTTCGAGGGAGGGGGCGTCGCTGTTCAAGGCGCACCAGGGGCGCACGGGCGGCTGGCCGGCGGCCCCAGCCGGCCGGCGGTGGTCGGCACTGCCCTCACCGCACCGCGCCACGTCTATCCTCACTGTCTGCAGCAGAACCAGCAGCGCACTCCGCGCCCCCCTCCCCACCCCCGCCCCTAGGTTTTAGCCCCCTCTCCCCCCCTCACCATCTGCAGCAGCGGCAGCAGTGCGTGGACCAGCTCCCCCCGGTCAACCCCCCCTCCTCACACCCTAAAGCATTATCTAGGCCCCCCCTCACCGTCTGCAGCAGCGGCAGCAGAGCGCGGAAGAGCTCCCCCACCACCTTGGGGTTGACATCGTTGAGGTAAGGCAGCACGGCCTTGAGCCACTCAACGTCCAGCTGGGTTTTTAGGGTTTTTTTGGGGGGGGGGAGGCAGAATGAGAACGTCTGAGCCACTCCGGAGACTCGCGAGCCCCCTGGCGAGCACCCCACGTCGCACCAACAAAGGGCGCAAGCAAGCGGGCCCCCTGCCCCGCCCGCGCGCCGAGAAGAACAAAGCGGCGGCGCGCACCAGCGGCACCAGCTGCGCCACCTCGGCGAGCAGCGCGGGGTCGATGATGTCGGGGTTGAGCAGCGGCAGCAGCGGCTCGATGGAGGCGATGTTGAAGCTCGACACGGACGAGGGGATGGAGGACACGATGGGCTCGAGCTGCACGCCCTCGAGGCTGATGCCGTCCCCGGACTGGCGGCGCAGCGCGAGCAGGCGGCGGGGCGCCGAAGCGGCGGCGGCGAGGTGGGCGCCTGGGGGTGGTGGGGGCGGGGGCGGCGTCGGCGTGGGCGGGGGCGGGGGCGATGGGCGCGCACCGGCCGGCTTGCGGCGGCGACTGCGACCGCGGCCGCGGCCGCGTGCGTGTCGCGGCGCGGCGAGTGCCGGCTACTGCTTGGGCCTGGGCCGGGCGCATCATGCCCGAAATTGCGTTTCAGCTCCTCCTTCGGCCGCTGCGTGCTGCATATGGCCGCGCGCGGGCCTTTGAGCGGGTCCGCCCGGTCACCAGGCCGGCTCGAAATGCCCCCGCGCCCTTGAGACAGCCCCCTGGCGCTCGCCTGCAAGCATCACCAGCATAACGCTGGCGACCAGTGTCGAACGCGCCATGGTGGGCGAGCTGTGGGGCCGCGGTGTGCTGGACCCGCCTGCCGAGGGGTTCGCGGGCTGTCTGAGCTGGTGCTTAGGCGCTTCGGTGGTATTAAACGGGAGCTTAAGGCTATTGCAAGGGGCGCGGTGGCCGAATGAAGTTCGAAGCGCGCGGGGAGACGCACAGGCAGCCGAGAGGTGCGGCACCAGCCCAGCGTCCGAGCGGTGCTGTTGGCCTGATAGAATCCAATTAAAGTTTCTTTTATGCTGGAGGGATGACCCGAAACGCTCTGAACACCCGGGGGGTGTTCAGGACACGGTTCGCGGTGAAAAACCCGTCGCGGGTACAAGTTCGCCTTGCGCTGCTTTCACGCATCCACCACGCCGAAAAATCCTGGCAACGCTTTATCTGGCGCGCGCGCATGTGCGGCGCGCGGTGCCACCCGCGGCGCCGCCCCGGCCCGCCGCTCGCGTTTCGCCCCAGGCCCGCCCCGAACCCAACCCCAAGTCCCAACTCCCCTGCCGGCCGGCGAAAAATGGCGATTACTAACAGCGGCGCGCTGGAAACGCCCCTCGCGCCGGGGTCTCATTCATCTCGTCATCGGCGCACTCACGCGGGAGTAAACCACTCGCCGCGCCATGCGTGCGCATTTGTCAATGCAACAAGCCGAAGGACAAGCCTTTTTCAATGGCGCCCCAGGCCGGGGCGGTGCTCTTTGCAGTTGGTTTAAACCCTTGAAAACCCACCGAACCGTGCCGGTCGCCGCCAGGCGGTCGGGGAGGCCAGGCGGCCGGGGGATGCCAAGCGCTCTAAAGGGCGCTGGGCCTCCCAGGCGCCCTTTGCGCCCCCGCAGGCGCCCTTTGCGCCCCTCGCTTCAGCCCAGGCCGTTGTTGTTGGGGGCGGCCAGGCGGTCGGGGGACGCGAGGTACTCCTTGACACCGGGCAGCGCCTCCACGCGGTCGTGGTGGGCGACGAGGCCGGGATACTGTTGGGGGGTTTGGTTTCGGTTTGAATGGGTGTTGGTTTGGGTTTGAATGGGTTTCAAGTGGGTTTCAAGAGGGGTTTGGCTGCTTTTTGGATGGTTTTGGGGGGGTGGCGCCTGGGATTTGGGGTTTTGGGTTGAGGTGTTGGGGGTTGGGGGTTGGGGGGGGTACTGCTGGGGTTGGGCGGGGGTTGGGGTGGCTAACGAAGCCCCAACAAAGAAAACCCAACGCCCCAAAAGCACCCCCCCCCAAGCAAACACAGCCCCCACCTGCGCCTTCATCTCTTCGGGGAACAGCTGGTCCCGCAGGTGCAGGTGGATGATGTCGTACACGGCCAGGTCGGCCGCGGTGGGGGCGGGGCCCACGAACCAGGTGCCCCCGGCCTTTTTGAGGAGGCGCTCCAGGTACTGTTGGGGTTTTTGGGTGTTGGGTGTTGGTTTTGGGGGTTTGGGGTTTGAAGTTGGGGTTTGGGGTTGTGGGTTTTGTGGGTTTTGGGTTTGAAGTTGGGGTTGGGTTTCAGCGGTTCGCTGTTTTTCTCATCGCCGTTGGACCGCCCCAGCCCCAGCGGCCCAGCCCCAAAGCCCCAGCCCCAGCCCCACCTCGAAGTGCGCCCCGCCGTTGCGGCCGTTGATGCCCGCCTTGTCGCCGTGGGTTTTCCAGTACTCCTCCTTCGCCTTGGGCTCCTGGGGTTGGTTGGCGGGCGGTTGGGAGGGGGGTTGAGGCGCGTTTGCGGGCGGTACAGGAGGAGGAGGGTTGGCGTGGTGCCAGGTGGACCTTACCCCCACAAAAACCCGACCAGCAAAGCTCGCCAAGGGTTGGCAATCAAGCAGCCAATTCATCCGACCAGTCCAGCAGCCCCGCCAGCTTTCCGCCGCTGCAGCGCCCCATGCAAACCCCACCCGTCGCCAACCAACCAAGCAAGGAGCCGATCAACGCCATCAACCAATCGGCCCATCGGCCCGCCCAGCCCCACCAGCTTCCCGACGTAGATGAGGGGCACGTACTTCATACGCAGGTCCTCCACGGCATCAAGCAGGATGTCAACCTGGGGAGGGGGACGTTTCGGGGGGTTGGGGGGTTGGGGGGTTGACTGGGGTCCAGCGGGGGCTCCTGCCAGAACCGGCCCCACACGTCGGGCCTGCCTGCAGCGCACACGCGCTCGTGCTTTAGCCCTCGCAGCGCCAAGGGCGGCGCCAAGGGCGGCGCCAAGGGCGGCGCCAAGGGCGGCGCCCGGCACAGCGAGGGTCCCGGGGAAAAACGGCCCGCCGAGGCACTCCCAAAAGAGCAAGACGCAGTCAAACGCGGAGTCAAAAGCGCGGTCAAACGCGGAGTCAAATGCAGTCAAACGCGCGGCGTGCCTTGGTCATCTCCTCCTCGTTGGCGCCGTAGAGCTTGTGCTTGCGCGCCAGGTGGCGGATGATGGCGTTGGACTGCGGGGCGGGATGTGGCGGGCCCGAGAGTATGACGGGTTGGGGGTTGGGTTTGGGCGGTTGGGGGGTGGGGGATTGGCGGTTTGCACGAGGCAGCCAAGACCAGCCCACGTCAAGTGTCGGCAGCTGCCGCCAACAAGCACGCAGGCGGCGACCGCGGCCGGCCGGAAAGGGGCGGACAGGGGTGGCACCCCCAAACCCCGGACTGCGCGCCTGCACGATGTTGGCGCCGCTGTCCTCATCGACGGCGCGCGGCGACTGGCCGAAGGGCCACGTGTCGAGGTCGTTCTTCTGCTCCTCGTAGCTGCGATTCGTTTCGGGGGGAGGAAGGAGGGAGGGAGGGGCGTGGTGAGGGGCTTCAGCGGGCGTTTGCCGGGGGGAGGCGGGGCCGCAGCAAAGGCAGCCCATGCAGACGGGCGGCTCATGCAGATCACAGACGGCCCATGCAGATCTCATGCGTGCAGGCGCGCGTGATCCCATGCGTGCCCACCTGTGCTCCACCAGCTTCCAGGGCTCCTTGGCATAGGCGCACACCAGCTTGGCCACCTCGGCGCTGCGTTTGCGGCGCGGTTTATGTAAATGGGGGCGCGGCCGGGTCGCTGGCGTGGTGCGTGGTCGAGGCGCCCGCTGCCTTTGGATTCCTGCGCGCGGCCTGGGATGCTGCAGCGCTGCGGTGCGCACGCCCGGCGGCGCGAGGGGATCGTTGCTGCGCGCAGCGGGCCGCGGCCTGCGGCTCCGGCAGCCAGCTGCCGGACCCACCGGCCTCGAATGGGGAAGTAGTAGATGGTGAACGTCATCTCTCTCCGAACCTGCGGGGCGCACAGGGCCCACGCGGGCGGCGGCGCTCGTCGGCTGGGCGGCGGCCCGCGCGGTGCGGCGCGTGCGCAGCGAGCGGCGTCTCGCACCGCACGTGCTGCGGACGGAATCCTCGCCGCTTTCGCGCCCTAACCCGCCCTCAGCGGCCCTCACCGAGCGGCCCTGTCGCGAGCTGATCTGTCGGGACGGATCTGGGAGGACGGCGAGACCCGTTTGAGGGCTGCGTTTAAACAAATCCAAGCCTTGTGCAATTCAACCGATAACAAGACGAGGCCTTTTGGAGCTCGTTCCGGGGTACCCAGGCTCACCCCCGGGCCCAGGGGCACCCCGCCCCCTGCCCGCCAACGCCGTTCTTGCCTCCGTATCTCCTACAACGCGCTTGACCCGGCGGGCAGGGCCATAGGCCCGTGTGCGACGCGCCGCGGTGTGGCGCGTGGCGCAGCGCGCAGCGCGCCGCGCAGCGACCGCGGCGCGAATGGATCGCAAGCGCGGCCACCAGCAGGACTGGGGCGGCGGCGGTGGCGGCGGTGGCGGCGGCGGCGGCGGCCGCGGGCGGCACCAGCAGCCGCAGCCCCAGCACCGCGACAAGCGCCCGCGCCACGAGGGCAGCGAGCACGGCGGGGGCGGCGGGCGCACGCGCGAGCCGGCCGAGCCGTTTGCAAACCTTCCGCCGAGCCTCAGGAGCCGGCTCAGCCTGGTGGGAGGCAGGGCTGAGGAGTACGAGCAGGCGCAGCGCCAGCAGCAGCCGTACCAGCACCCCCCGCATCACGACCGGCAGCAGCAGAGCCCCCGCGGCCGGCGCGACGACAGCGGCGGCCGGCCGCGCGACGGCGGCGGCAGGCCGCGGGGTGACTACTCGCCGCCGCGCGAGCCGCAGATGGGGCCCAAATTGAGCCCCAGGCTGGGCCCCAAGCGTCCCTCGCCCGTCGACGAGCGCAGGCGCAGCGACGGCAGCCGGGACGGCAGGGGCAGCGGCGGCGGTGGCCACGCGGAGCGGCGGCCGGACGATCGGCGCCACGAGCCTGAGCGCGGCGGCCGCGGCGGCGGCAGCGGCGGCGGCGGCGGCGGCGGTGCGGAGCGCCACGATCGGGAGCGCGAGCAGCGCCGCGCCGAGGAGGACCGGCGCTCGCGCGAGCACCAGGAGCGGGAACGCGAGCGCCGGCGCGCGGAAGAAGAGCGGCAGCGGGAGGTGGACAGGCAGCGGGAGGTGGACAGGCAGCGGGAGCTGGACAGGCAGCGGGAGGTGGACAGGCAGCGGGAGGTGGACAGGCAGCGGGAGGAGGCAAGGCAGCGCGAACGCGAACGCGAGCGCGAGCAGGAGCGGGAGCGGGAGCGCCGTCGTGCTGAGGAGGCAAGGCAGCGGGAGCAGGACAGGCAGCGAGAGCTGGATGGGCAGCGGGAGCAGGACAGGCAGCGAGAGGCGGACAGGCAGCGCGAACGTGAGCGCGAACGCGACCGGCAGCGCGAGCAGGAGCGCGACCGCGAGCGCCGCCGCGCCGACGAGCAGCGGGGCCGCGCGGGCGAGGATCGCGGCGCTGCAGCGCCGCGCGGCGGGCAGTGGCAAGCGCCCGCAGCACACCAGCAGCAGCAGGCAGCACCCCCTCGCAGGCCAGGCCAGCAGCAGCAGCAGCAGCAGCAGCAGCAGCAACAGCAGCCATCCCCTCGCGGGGCCAGCTGGCAGCAGCAGCAGCAGCAGCAGCAGCAGCAGCAGCAGCAGCAGCAGCAGCAGCAGCAGCAGCAGCAGCAGCAGCAGCCATCCCCTCGCGGGGCCAGCTGGCAGCAGCAGCTGCCACTGCCGCCGCCGCCCCAAGCCCCCCAGCAGGCGGCGGACGCGGGCGCGCACGCGTACCAGGGCAGCGCTTTTGGCGGCGGACCGTTGGACGACAGCGGCTGGGCCAGCCAAAGGCGCGGCCTCGGCGGCGGCTGGGGCGCAGCCATGGCCGCGCCGCCCCCGCCGCCGCCCAGGCCCCAAGGCGCGCCCCAGCCGCAGGCGCAGGCGCAAGAGCAGGCGCAGGCGCAGGCTCTTGAATCTGAGGCGGCGCGGCGGCGGCGGATGCAGCGGGAGCAGCAGCTGCGGCGGCAGCTGGTCGATGCCCCCCTCTGCCCCGACCGGCTCGCGGGCGCGCGCGCGCTCGTCGCCAAGGTGGGCACGGCGCAGCATGGCAGTGGCATGGCATGGCATGGTATGGCATGGCATGGCATGGCATGGCAGTAGCAATAGCATGGCATGGCATGCCGGGACGCGCTGCCGGGGCTGCACGCACCCGGGGCGCATGCGGCCCCTGCGCTGCAGCAACAGTGTTGCGCTCCCCAGTGTAGACACCCGCCCCGCCCTCCAACGCACGCACGCAGGTGCTGGGCCGCCGCGCGCTCGATGCGGCAGACCCGGACCGCGCGGCATGGGCCGCGCTCACCGCGCTCGCGGGGCAGCTCGGCTCGAGCAGCGGCGCGCGCACGCTGGGCCTCTCCGGCGCCGGCGCGGGGGAGCTGCGGCCGGGCGGCGAGGGCGGCGGCGCCGCCGCGGCGGCGGGGGCGCTGCGGGCGCTGGCGGCGCGGCTGCGCGCGGACCGGGCGGCGCCGCACCGCTTCAAGCTGCCCGCGCCGGCGCGGGGCGGCGGCGACGGCGGGGGGGACCGGCCGCTGCCGGCGCAGCCGGGCGCGCACGCGGCGGTGATTGCGGTGCCGCCGGCGATCGGCTGCCTGTTCAAGAGCCTGTAAAGCGGCGGCTCTTCTTCTGCGCTGTGAAGGGGCGCCGCTCTCGCCGCCCCGCGCGATCGCGCGCCCCCCGCAAGAGTCAAGGGTCGGCGCGTCGACGCGCGCGGCGCCGCACCACGCCGGCCCCCCGACCGCCAGTGCCGCGCGGCAGACGGCTAACGGGACAAAAATAAGCGCATTTCGCCGGCGCAGCGCGCCATCCAGGCCCCTCCCGGAGGGCAGCAGCCCAGCGGACAGGCCGGCCCGAGCTTCAATCCATTCGTGCTGCCACAAGGCGCAAAACCAGGTTTCAATTCTCCCGCATCCCGCACCACCTCGGGCGCTCAAAAGCGCCTCCACCGACTGCCGGCGCAGGCAGCAATGCAGCTGGCACAGCGGCAAGCGCGGCCCAGCGTGGGCGGGCGGGCCAGCAGGACGCGCGTGGTGGCCGTCCGCGCCGCCAAGACGGCCAAGGGGCCGCGGGTGGCCATCGTCGGCGTGACGGGCGCGGTCGGGCAGGAGTTCCTCACGGTGCGCCGCTGCCGCCGCGGCCGCCGCCTCCCCGTCTGCCCCGCGCGCCCGCCGCCGCCGCGCACGCTTGCAGCGCGGACGGATCGCCCAGCGGCAGCCGCCCGCCCTGCGGCGGGCGCCTGCGGCGGCTCGATCGCCCCCCGCGCGCTCGGCGGCGGTCTGCCGCCTGCCGCTTTCTGCGCGCGGCGCAGCAGCGGGCCGCGCGCCGCGCCGCGCAGCGCCGCGCAGCACAGCACAGCACAGCGCCGGACCGGCCAGTCCCCGCCGTCAACACCCTCCTGCCCCGCCGGCCGCGGCAAACCCAATCGCGCCAGGTCCTGCACGAGCGCAACTTCCCCTACAGCAGCATCAAGCTCCTGGCCAGCGCCAGGTGCGTGCATGCGAGCCGCATGCGAGCGCGGACTGTGGCATGCGGAGGGACGGCGCGCGCGCACGCCATGCGCAATGCGCGTGGAAAGCATGCGCGCGGAGAGCAGCGCAGCGCTGAGCTTGACGTGCGCCCTCTCCCGGCGTGAAGCGCACGCGTGACAGTTTGAAAACCGCTGCCCCGCCCCCCCACCCACCCGAAATAGGTCTGCGGGGAAGAAGCAGGAGTTTGAGGGGCAGACCTACACCATCGAGGAGCTGACTGCGGACAGGTGCGGGCGATCTGGCCGTGTGATCTGGCGGGTCTAGGTGGTCTTCTTTTCGTTGCAGGCTGGGGCGGAGGGGGTGGAAGCTGCGAGGAGGCGCACGCGTGGCATTGCAAGTGCGAGCAGCAGTTTTCTTTTTGAGGTTTTTTCGTGCGCGGTGCCCGATGGGGGTGTGATGACAAAATCAAACCGCAACAAACAGCAACTGAGGCTGTCAAAAGCCCTGATGCAAAACATTGAATATTGGAGCTGTCTGACCCCCCGCGCCCAGCCGCACGCGGCCGCGGCGTGCCAAGCGCTGCGCTCGAAACCCTTTTGGCCGCCCCTTTTGGCCGCCCCTTTCGGCCGCCCCTTTTGGCCGACGAAACCGCCCCTCGCATGCGCCCCGCGTCGAGGGGCGATTTTGTCGGGCAAAGCCGAACCCGCCCCTTGGGCAAAGGCAAGGAGGGAACCCCCCAAAACCCCGGCCGCCGAAGCAACCGGCCCTTGCAAGGGGGGCGGGGTCTCATTCGCCGGGCGGTTTTTGTTGTTGGACAGGGTCGGCGATGCAACAACAAAAACCGCCCGACAAATGGTACGCAAAAAAACGCTCGATAAACGATACCCAACAAAACCCGCCCGTCAACAAAACACCCCCCACCCCCCCAGCTTTGGCGACGTGGACATCGCCCTTTTCTCCGCTGGGGGGTCCATCTCCAAAACCCTGGGGCCCGTGGCCGCCAAGGCCGGCGCGGTGGTGGGTGGCACGGGGCTTGGGTTTAAGGGCTTGGGGGTTTGGGCAAGGGGCGGCAGGGGGCTGGGGTGCGGCGGCGTTGCTGCCGCGTTGGCCCCTCAAACCAGCCGCTCTGCCTCCTGCCTCATGAACAGCATGACTGAGGGCGTGCCCCCACTCCCCCACTAGCCCCCATAACACCGCCCCGTGCTAACCCAAACACCGTCCACCAAACAAACCAACAAACAAAACCGACAGGTCGTGGACAACAGCAGCGCGTTCCGCATGACCGAGGGCGTCCCCCTCGTCATCCCCGAGGTCAACCCCGAGGCGATGGCGCACATCCGCCTCGGCGGCGGCGGCGCGATCGTGGCCAACCCCAACTGCTCCACCATCATCGCGCTCATGGCGGTGACGCCGCTGCACAGGGTCGCAAAGGTGGGGGGAGGGATGCAGAGGCAGGAAGTCGAACGGGCGGGGGGTGAAGGGGGCAGGGGGTGGGCAGGGGGGCCGCTGCACAAGGTTGCAAATGTGAAGGGGCGGGAAGTCGAACGGGCGGGAGGTCGGGTGTGCCGAGGTGGAGGGGCGGCGGGGAGGGGGCGGGAGTGGGTGGAAAGTTAAAACAGGACTGGCGCGACGAGCACCTCAACGACCTGCCAGAGGTGAAGGCGCGCAACGCGGCGCTGCCCACTTTCCTCTACGCCATGCCCTTCTCCAAAAACAAGTGGGTTACATAAACAGAATGTGCTTGGTTTGGGTGCGGCGGCTTTCGCGTGTGTGTGAGGGGTTTGCGGCTTTGTGGGAGCGTCCAGGCACGCCCCCTTGAGGCGTCCGCCCAACCGGCCAAGGCCTCCACGACTGCCCAAAACCGCCGGAACCAAGCTCTAATCAAAACGCACCCTCCGAGAAACAAAACCGCCCCCAGGGTGTTTCTGGAGGAGACCTCCCTGGTGACCCGCCCCCCAAAACACCCCCACCTAAACCAAAACCGCCCCACCTAAACCAAAACCGCCCCCATCAAAAAACAAAACCGCCCAAAGGGTGTTTCTGGAGGAGACCTCCCTGGTGGCCCGCCCCGCCGTGGCCTTCCCCGACCTCAAGGAGCGACTGGAGGCGCGCATGAAGTGGCTGGGCATCAAGGTGGGGGCTGTTTTATTGCGTTTTGCGGGGTTGGGGGGCCGCTTTTGGGGGTATGTTTGGGGGTAGCTTTGGGGCTTTGGGGCTGGGCATCAAGCCGCGTTGCTTGCGTGTTTTTGGGGGCTTTCAGGCGCTGTTTTGGGGGCAGCGTTGGGGGCTACTTTGGGGCTTTGTGGCCGGGCATCAAGCCGCGTCGCTTGCCTCAGAAACACATGCTGCGTCCCCCACAGCCCCGGCCCGCAACCAATCAGCTGTACCGTCCCCTCATCCCCACCCGTACCGCCCCCCCAAATCCGTACCGCCCCTCCACCCCGCCCAGGTCAAATCCATCGAGGAGGAGGAGTACTGCCTGATCCCCATGGGCGGCGTACTGCCCACCCACCCCCAACGCGTGCTCGGCATCGGCGGCACGGCGGGCATGGTGCACCCCGCAACGGGCTTCATGGTGTCGCGCATGCTGGGCGCCGCGCCCGGCGTGGCGGATGCCATAATCGACCAGCTGGCCCGCCCGGGCGACGGCGGCGCGGCGGCGGCGGCGGCGGCGGCGGGCGCGGGCGCGGCGGCGGGCGGTGCGTTTTGGTTTCGGCATTTTTTCGGCCTTCTTTTCGGCATTTTTTCGGCCTTTCTAGGCCCTTGCGGCCTGCCTCCTGCGTGCGCCTTTTTTCGGTTGCCTGCCGTTGCGTGCCCGCCTGCCGCTAAGCTGCAGGCGCGTGGCGGCCCGCCCATGCAAACGAGCCCACGCTCCTGCGTGCACGCACACCAACGCACAGCGGCCGCCTCTCCAACCCCACTCCCCCCTAAAAAACACACCACCCCCTCCCCCAGGCGCCCCCGTCCCCCCCGCGTCCGAGGCCCAGGCCGAGGCAATGTCTGCCGCCGTCTGGCGCGCCGCCTGGCCCGTCGAGCGCCTCCGCCAGCGGGCCTTCTTCTGCTTCGGGATGGACGTCCTGCTGCGGCTCAACCTCGCGGAAACGCGGCAGTTTTTCAACGCCTTCTTCAGCCTCTCGGACTTCCATTGGCAGGGCTTCCTCTCGGCGAGGCTGGGGTTCGCTCAGCTCATCGGTGGGCGCCCCTTTCCGCTTGCCCCCCTTTTTGTTGTTTGCCGTTTTTGGCGCGTCGTCGCCTTGCCTCCCTGCGGCTGCCTTTGGCTTGGCGGCCATCCCTGGCTGCCTGTTTGCTTGCTTTGCCTTCGGCGGCGCCCCCTCAGCCGCGCCCGCCCCCTCAAAAGGGCTTTGCTGGCAAGCACACAGCCCTCAACCCGCCCCCAACCCACCCTCAACGCCCCCACCCTCCCCCGCGCCCCCTCCGCAGCGTTCGGGCTGTCCCTGTTTGCCAAATCCAGCAACCAGGCGCGGTCGGACCTGCTAATCAAGGTGAGTGTGGGGCTTATGCAACGGGGTTACTCCCAAGTATGCTTGCATTGCACTGCAGCGGCAGCGCCCCGACGACCCACAGCCCGCAGCCCTCCACGCCACTACTCCCCCCCCAAACCCTTTCCCCCGAATCCTCCCCCCTCCCTGCCGCCAAGGGCCTGCCCGGACTGTTCGGCATGCTGGCCGGGCTGCTGCCGACCCTTGGGCAGTACTACCCCCCTGAACCCGCCTCCGCCTTTGGCGGCGGCGCGGGCGGCGGCGCCGCGAGCGGCAGCGGCGGCGACGGCGGCGACGGCGGCGGCGGGGCGGGCGGCGGCGGCGGCGGCGGCAACGGCGTGCCGTCCGCGGCGGCGGCCGCGGCGGCCGCCGCCGCAGAGCCGGTGGCCGCCGCGGTCGGCAAGTGATGACCCTCCCCCTCCCCCCCCGTTTGTTCTGGCGGCGGCCTTTGTTGCATTTTTCCCGCGCCGCGCCCGGCCAGCGCCCGACACGAGAGAGCCTTTTTTCCCCAGAGGCGTGCCAAAACAATCCAGCGGCGTGCCAAAATATCCGTTGCGTGCCCAAAATATCCCATTACCGCGGGGCGGGTGAGCCGGCAGGCCCCGCCCTGCTGATCCCTTTGACTCGCTCCGCGCGCGCGCACGCGGAGCTTGCCTCCCCCCCCTCGCCCCGCCTCTGCGGGCGGCGGGCACGCGCGGCGCGGACTGTCCTCGCGCGCGCGCGTGCGAGCGCGCATGCGTGCCGCTGCAACCACTGTAAGCCGCGGCTCCAAAGAACCTTTGAAGCCACCAAGGGCCCGCACAAAACCAGCGACGGAAGGCAGTTCCGGGCCTTGGAGGGCCGAGGCCATGGCGGGGCTTGCAAGCCAGTGACAACAGGCCCTACCGTTCACACCGCACGCCCGTTCGTGCCGGCCGCGGGTGATAAAGGCAATTTGCAGCTCCAGTAACGCCACGACTCGTCTGGCGGTCGCACCCGGCTTCTGGCCGGCGGTGCTTTCACGGCACGTTCGCGGAGCACCGCGGGAGCAGAACACGGCGCCTCGAGCCCGCCAGATTGCGCGGTGAGCGTCGCATCCGTAGTTGTTAGCTTTTGCCGGGCACGGGCGCCGGTTTAGACGCGTGCGAGGGCGCAGCGCGCGCGCGTAAAACCCCCTACGCGCGCGCGCCTCGCTCCCCGCAGGGCCGCGCGTCCGTCGCGCCCCCGCCATGCGCCTTCAGTCCAGCCCGCCGCGCGCGGATGAGCTGAGGCTGCGGCTCGAAAGCATGTGGGCAGCGGCGGGCGGCTGCGAGGCGGTGGGGGAGCCGGGCGGAGGGCCGCAGCCGGCCTCTGCCACGCCCGCGCCCGCGCCCGCGCCCGGCCCCGCGCCCGGCCGCATGCGGCGGGAGCGCTCCGCGCCGCTGCTGCTGCAGCCAACGCCGGCCAGCCCCGGCCGCCGGCGCGTGGTGCGGTTTGCAGAAGAGGTGACTGAGCTCGGACCCGATGCCGCCGACGCCCCTCCGCCCCCGCCGCACGCCGGCCCGGCGCCCGCCGCGGCAGACACGGCACAGACGGCAGGGGCCGGGGCCGCGGCCGCGGCGCCGCCGACGGACCAGCGGCCCGCCCGGCGCGGCGCGGGGCTGCTGGGGCAGATGCTGAAGGCCTCCGCCGCAGCAGAGGGCCCGGGCGGCGCGGCGGGGGCGCGGGCGGCGTCGCCGCCGCTGCCGGCCTCGTCGCCGCTGGCGCCGCCGCCGCTGCCGCCGCCGCACCGGTCTGCCTCCCTCACGGACCTGCATTCTGCTGCAAAGGTGCGGGGTTGGACAGTGCTGTTTTGGGGGGCGGTCTGCGGACGCAGAGCCGAGGAACTGTTGCTCAGCACTGGCAGCTGGCAGCTGGGCGGCAATGCAAGGTGTTTTGGAGGGACGTACGAAACCCATGACAAACCCACGACAAACCCACGACTAACCCACCCACAGGTTGACCAACTGAGGTCGCGGCTCGAAGAGCTGTGGTCAAACGGCGCCGCCCGCAAGGCCGGCGGCAGCGACGGCGGCGGCGACGGCGCGCCGCCGCTGTCTTCCTCGCTCCCCGCTACGCTGGCCAGGCGGCGCCCCGCGGCCGCCGTCGCCGCGCCCCCCGCGGCTGCGCCGCGTCCGCTGCCGTTGCCTCGGCCGCCGCCGGCAGACGCGGCCCAGCAGCCGCCGCTGGCGGCGTCGCTGCCGGCGCGCCCCGCGCCCCTTCCGCCCCCGCCCCCGCCGCCGCCGCCGGGCGCGGGCCTCGCCCCGCCGCCGCCGCTGGCGCGGCCGCCGCTGCCGCCCTCGCCGTCGCCGTCGCCGTCGCCGTCGCCGCGGCCGCCGCAGGCGGCGCAGGGCTCTTGGCCGGAGTCTCCCACCTCATCTGATGGCTCCCCCGAGGCCGACGCGATCCTTTTCATCTCCGGCCCGTTCCCCCCGCCGCGGCGCGGCGCCGGCGCGCCGCCGGGCAAGCCGCCGCCGCCGCCGCAGCCGCCGCGCGCCTCCGCCGCGGCGCCGGCGGCGGCGCAGGTCCAGGCGCAGCGCTGGCCCGGTTCTTTCTGAGCGGCGGCTCCCTCCTGCGCGCGGAAGGGAAGGAAGCCCAGGGATCCCCTTGTTCTTTCGCCCCCCGTGTTTCAGCAAGGGGGCGCCGTTCAAATCTTTACACATGTCGCAGCAGCCAACCCCCACCCACCCAACTTGGCCCCCCCAGCGTCCCGCAATTAAACCCCCCCCCTCGCTCTTTCTTGCCGCCCCGCCCCGCCGCCCCGGCCCCGGCCCCCGCGCCGCCGCCAGGGCGCACGCAGCCGGTGCCGGACCCGTGCCCGTTCCCGGCCGCCCCGTGCCGCGGCGCGCCGCCATCCGTCCCTTTTTGAACCGCCCGGCCCCCATCCGCCCAGCGCCGCCGCGCCGCCCCCGCCGCGCGGCTGGCCGCCCCACCTTGCTCGTTGCTGTTTTTGGTGCTAGTTTCGGTTTTGGTGTCTGCTGTTGCAGACTTGTGTGTCCGCTGTCGGGGACTGCACCCCACCTCTGCTGCCCCATCGGGCTGCCGGCAGTGTGCACTGTACACCTCGCCCCCTCAACCGCCGCCGCCGGCGGATGCACAACAGAAAAATGCCCGAGCATCCGTCCCGTGAGCGCCAAAGGCCGCGCTGCTCTGTTGTCGCGCTGCCGCCTTTTCGGCAGTCCCGGACGCTGCAGCAGCAGCAGCAGCTGCTGCTGCTGCTGCTGCTGCTGTTGCCCCCGCCCGTCCCCGTCCCTCTGGAGAGGCTCCCTTTGTGTGCAGCGCGCGCCCCGGCTCGTCACCGGCTTCGCCCCTCGCTCCCCCCAGGGTTATTCCCCTTTCGTGTGATTCCCTTTGGCCCGGCCCCGCGCACGTGGCGCGCCCCAAGCCTATGCGCCCGCACGCCTCGCAACCGCCGGGGCGCTGCTCCGCCGCAGGGCACGGCGGTTTAGTTCCCGTTGGTGTCCGCGCGCATGCCTCCCCGCGCAAGTGCCAGGGTAACCCGCGCCGTTTGCGACGGCTCCCGGCTGTTTTGCCGTTTCGGGGGTGCGGCGTCCAAGGGTGGGCTCAGCTGATGGGGGCCCTCTTGACTTGACCGCTTTACAAGCAGGGGGAGGGAGCGTCGGGGCCACATTGGGGGCGGCGGCGCGCCCCCTTAGGACTGCGCAGCGGCCGCGGCTGCTCCGGGCAAACAGAACAACCGCCAACCGCTGCGACCCACCAAGCCCCCGCCGCCGCCGGCAGCCGCCCCAGGCCCTGCGGCGGGCCCGGCACTGGCAGGGAGGGTTCAAAAGATTGGGTTTTCCCTTAACCGCCTTGCGGGAGGGTGGGAGGGGCCGAGGGCGGACGGCGCGGCGCGGCGCGGCGCGGCGAGGGGTTGCAGTTTGGGTGCCGCTGCGGTGCTGCAGCGCCACCAGTGCCACCAGTGCCGGCGCCCGCCGAATATCCCTTCCCCCGGGGCCCCTCCGCGCTCAGACCCCGTGCGAAACTCCTTACACACGTTTTTAACGCCCTTCTCAAACATGGCCATCACCTCCAACGGCGCCACGGGCGGCAAGGCCCTGATTCTGGTCGGGGGCTTCGGCACGAGGCTGCGCCCGCTCACGCTGTCCTGCCCCAAGCCGCTGGTGGACTTCTGCAACAAGCCCATGATTTGCCACCAGATCGAGGTGCGGTGGAAGGGGCTGCGACAGGGGCGCGCCGCGGCCAAGGGCGGGTAGCGGGCCGATGCCAACGGCCGACGACCCGTTCTAACCCCGCCCAAACGCGCCCCTCGCAGGCTCTCAAGGCCGCGGGCGTCACCGAGGTGGTTCTGGCCATCAACTACCAGCCTGAGGTGCGCTGGGGGGGCCCGGCGGGAGGGGTGCCCCGCGGCGGCCGCAGCGCGCGGCGGAGCGCTGCCAGGCCCGGGCCCCGCCGCCCCACGCTGAGCCCTGCCCCTCCCCCCCTTCCAATTTGGACAGGTGATGATGACCTTCATCAACGAGTGGTCTCCCAAGCTCGGGGTTAAGATCACCTGTAGCCAGGTGGGCCTGAGGCGCGCTTGCTTGTGCCAGCCCCCTGATGCGCACCCAGCCGGCGCCCCTGGCCGCGCGCCGCCCCAACCCTCTGCCGCCGCCGCCCCCGCTGCCGGCAGCGGTGTTTGCAGTTGCGCCGCTGCCAGCCGCCCCGGCATTACCAGGCCCATGCGCCGCGCGTGCCTCGTCTGTCCACGCCCATGCCACGTGCCAGAACTGCTGCGCCGCCGCCCTTTTGACCAAGCGTGCCCATCCAAGGCCGCACCCAATTCTCACGTTTCCATGCATCGCCAAAGCCCCACGCATCCCCCGATTCCATCCCCAACCTACCGCGCCCAATGCCACCCACACCCAATCCCCAACCACTGCAGTCCCTCCCTCCAGCCCCCCAACCCACCCAAACCAACCCGCAACAACCCCCCTTCCAACCGGCTCTTTTCAGCCCCCAAACCAATCGGAAGCAACCCAAACACCCAACCCAACACATCGAAGCCAACCACAGCACCATAACCAACCCGCAGCACCAAAATCAATCAAACAAAACCAACCCCCACCCCTCCCAACCGCAGGAGATGGAGCCCATGGGCACCGCCGGGCCCCTGGCCCTGGCCCGCGACCTGCTGGATGACGGCTCCGGCAAGCCCTTCTTCGTTCTCAACAGGTTGGTTCGAAACGGCTTTAAAAGCACTTGGGGAGGGGGGGGGTGATGGGTGTGTGCGTCTGTGTGCCTGATGCTGCGGGGTGGCGTGAGTGTGGCGTGCGTGTGGCGTGCGTGTGCATGCATGCCCCACCCATTACAGACACGCACGCGCCAAAGCGCCCAGACTCTGCCACAGCCTCCGGCGCCACGCGTGCCACCCCCAGAACCGCCCGAAACCGACGAGCCCCCCCCCCCAAAAAAAACCCAAACCCCCAGTGACGTGGTGTGCGAGTACCCCCTCAAGGACATGCTCGAGTTCCACAAGGCCAGCGGCGGGGAGGCCACCATCCTGGTGGGTTGCCAAGAAACGCTTTGAATGCGTAGTAGGGAATAGGGAATAATAGGGAATCGACGCGCCGCTGGGCTTTAGGGTTCGGGGTTGGGCCTGGCGGGTTGGCCGGAGGGTTTGGCCGGATCAAGCCTGGCAGGGAACCATGGGTTTGGGGGGCGGGGCAGCGCGCCCGCAGTGATGGGTGCCCGGTTGGGGCTGCGTCCGCCAGCGGATTTCCCATCGGTCGCCCCCCAACCCGCCGCGTCACCCGCCGCACACCCCATTTGTCACCAGGTGACGCGCGTGGAGGACCCCTCCAAGTACGGCGTGGTGGTGACTGACGCCGCCAACCAGGTGGAGCGCTTCGTGGAGAAGCCCCAGGCGAGCGGGGCTTTGTTTTTTGCGGCCTGCATGCTTTGGCTTCCTGGGGGGGAAGTGGTCCTGGGGCTGGGAGAAAAAAAAAGTGGGGTGAAAAGCGGAAACCAGAAAGAGCAGATGACCGGGCTGCAGCCTTTGAGCTGGGGCGCGCACGCAGTAGCGGCAGTATCCACCCTCATCACCCCCCCCCCCCCCCCCCCCCCCCACACCCCCCCCCCCCCCCCCCTGACCAAACCCTCCCTCCCCCCCCAAAAAAAACATAACAACGCCAGGTGTTTGTGGGCGACAAGATCAACGCCGGCATCTACGTGATCAACCCCAGCGTGCTCGACCGCATCGAGCTGCGCCCCACCTCGATTGAGAAGGAGGTGGGTGCTGGTTCGACCCCGGCGGCGCCGACACGGGGTTTTTCCCTGAAGTGCCTTGCCACGCCGGCCAGGGGACCGCGCAAAGGCCTTCAGTCAACCAGCCGTGACGCGGCCATGGCTCCACCGCCCGCCCAACCGCTCGCCCTCACACCCGCCACCTTTCTGCCCCCCCCCAAAGGTGTTCCCCCACGTCGCCGCCGACGGCAAGCTCTTTGCCTTCACCCTCCCCGGCTACTGGATGGACGTGGGCCAGCCCAAGGACTACCTCCTGGGTGGGTTGGGGGGTCTTTTTGGGCCATTTTTGGGGGGCCTTCTAACCGCTCCTTTTTGGGGGCGTTTCCGGAAGCTGCAACGGTGACTTGCGAGGCCGCAAGCCGCCGGCAACTCCCTACAAACCCAGCCCTCGGCCAACCTGCTGCTGCGGCGGCGGGCCCTTGCCATCAACCTCCATGTCCCCTCTGCCCTCCGCCTCGCCGCCGCCGCCCTCGAAACAAAATCGCACACCTCCCCCCCCCCCCCCCCCCCAGGCCTGAACCTGCACCTGGCCAGCCTCCGCACCCACCACCCCAAGCAGCTCGCCTCGGGCCCCTCTTTCAGCGGCAACGTCCTCTCGCACCCGACCGCCAAGATCGGCGCGGGCTGCAAGATCGGGCCTGATGTTTCCATCGGCGAGGGCTGCGTCATCGGCGACGGCGTGCGGCTCAGCAACTGCGTCGTCATGCGCGGCGTCAAGGTGGGGGGCGGTTGTTTGGCCGGGGCGTCTTGTGGCTGTTTGTGCCGGGTGCGGGCTGGCCGGTTCCCGACCCCGCCGCGCGGCCGGCAAGCGGCGCACCCAAGGCAGCGCGCTGGAAAGCTGGCCCGCAAGCCGTCTAATACCTAAAGCCTGCAAACCCGCAAACCCCAAACCTGCAAACTCAACTCGCGACCTGCAATCAAACAAACCCCCACAGATCGGCGACCACGCCAAGGTCGACAACTCCATCGTTGGGTGGGAGTCCAAGATCGGCGCGTGGGCGCGGCTGGAGGGGCACAGCGTCCTGGGCAAGGACGTTCAGATCAAGGTGGGGGTTTACTACAACTGTCAAGGGCTCTTGCGCACGTTTTTGGGGCCTTTTTGGTTTTGAAGGGCGCGGCTGGAGGGGCACAGCGTCCTGGGCAAGGATGTTCAGATCAAGGTGGGGGTTTACTACAACTGTCAAGGGCTCTTGCGCACGTTTTTGGGGCCTTTTTGGTTTTGAAGGGCGCGGCTGGAGGGGCACAGCGTCCTGGGCAAGGATGTTCAGATTAAGGTGAGGAGGGGCCCGCCATTGCTCTTTCAACAAGTTGGCCAGTGGCTTTGGTTTCCAGATTGCTGCAAAAAAACAACCGAGCCGCCCGAAGGTGCCCCCTACTAACCGCATTGAACCGCCCGCAAAACCGTCCCAAAAAACCGCCCCCCCCCTAAGGACGAGCTGTTCCTGAACCACGCCATCGTGCTGCCCCACAAGGAGGTCAAGGAGAGCATCTTCAAGCACACCATCATCCTCTGAGCAGTTTCGTATAAAGTGTCCTTGCCGGCCAAAGCAAGGGAAGTGAAGCTCGAGCGCGCGCGCGGCGCACCACATTCACGTTCGGCCCGGGCGCGCGCGGTTTGCCCAGCGCGGAGAGCGCCGGCCGGCTGGCGGCGCGGCGCCGGCGTAGCAGCGGCCACGGCGGCCGGGTTTAGGCAGGATTCACACGCGCAATAAAATGGGGCCGCCCAAGAGGTTAGGATAAGAGCGCCCCCCGCCCCTCCAGACATTTGCGCGGCACGCTGAAAACGCACGAGAGCGCCCGCGGGCGCCGCCGCTGAGCGGCGGCGCGGGCGGGGCGCGTTTCGAGGCAGGGCCCTCCCCCCCCCCCCCCCCCCCCCCCCCCCCCCTTGACCTCGCGACACCGACCACCCCGCCGAAAGACGACGCAGCTCAAAAGGTCCATTCCAATATCAAAAACTGCCTTTGATTTGTCGACCTTTGAGAATTGAGCCCGGTCCCCCGCATGCGCCGGCCGAACGCCGCGCGAGCCTCGGAGGCGGGCGGGCCGGCAGACCCGCTGCGCGGCGCCAGGCGGCCACTTGGTGCGTGCGCGCACGCGCACCGCTGCTGCCAACTCCGGTTCTGTAAACACGCGATTGGCGGCGATTGAGAGAGACTTGGGGGGTTTAGGGTTTAGGGTTAAGGGCTGCAAGTGCGAGTCACACGGGGGCGTGCGTGCGTGTGAAGCGGCTGCGCAGCGCGGGCGGCGCGCGAGCCTGCGGGGCGGCGTCGCGCCCGCCCGGCACTGCAGCTCGCCAGAGCCCCGGGTGCCCAAAACACAGACCGTTGACCAGCAAGGCCGCAGCATTTGCGCGCGCCACTCAGTTCAAAAATGTTGAAAACCATTTTCTGAACTTACGACAACCAGCTGCCCTGCTCCGCGGGCACACAGCACGCGCCTTTCCAGTTTTGATTTCACCTACGCCCTGGAAAGGGCAGCGCCCGCGCCTCCGCTCCTTCCAAAACCTAAAAAATGATGCTCTCTCTTGCCACATGCGGGCCCCAAAGGCCGCGCTGCACTCTGCTGGAGTTCGAGGCAACCGCGGCGGGAGCTCCCGCGCTCCTCAGCGTCCCCATCCAGCAGATGGCCGCAAACCTTCGCGAGTCCGTCGTTCGCGCGGCGGGTTTCAGCAGCAACCGCAGGGTGCGCGGGGGGCCGGCGGGGGCGTCGCGAGAGCGATCGCGACTGGCGCCCGCTGTGACCGTCGGATGCGCGCCCCGGCAGCTGGGCCGCGCCGCGCCCGCTCGGCGCGCGCGCGGACCAGGCGCGATGAGCGCAGCTCGGGAAAACACACTATGCAGCCGGCGCAGGCCGTCGCGCGGCGGCGGTCGCCGCGCCGACGCGCGGCGACCGGTGCCTCGCGCGACTCGCGCGCACCCCCCCTGCGCAGCCGGCGCGCTCGCGCTCGCGCCGCCCCCGTGCCCCGGGTGACGCCTTCCCAGCCGCCCCAACCACCCACCACCTACCACCCAATCCGCCCCCCCCCCTCCGCAGCCCCCTAGGCTGCGCAGCCCCCAATTCGAGGCGCTGCGCGCCGCCGCAGACCGCAGCAGCTGGGCCCCGCGCGGCCCCCGCGCCGCCGCCGCCGCCCCGCCCGCGGCCGCGGCCGCCGGGCCGGCCCCTTTCTTCGCCGCGCGCATGCGCATGCGGTTTGCGGGGCTCATGACAGGGCCGGCGCAGCCAAAAGGGCTCACCCAAATCTTGGACCGCCCGGCTTCCGCGGCCTGCGGCGGCTGCGGCGCGCGCGGCGCGGCGGCGGCGTTTGTGGGCGGCGCGCCGCGGCGGTGCGGCTGCAAGGTGCGCTTCTGCGCGGGTGGCGCGGGGGCCTGGTGCGGCAGCCGCTGAGCTTTGACCTTTGAGCAGTGGAGGCTCCAGTCTGCGAACCGCCCCTCGTTGACCGAAAAGCCACGTTTTCTGAATGCATTCTGTTCGTTCAAATCTCAAAAGCCTTCCAAACACAGTCCGTGCACACCCTCACACATTTACCCCTCCCTCCCCAATACAAACAGGTCGAATCCCTCAAGTGCCGGTTTGAGGCGGGGCCGAACGCGGGTCCAAACGCGGTCAACGCGTCCCTGGGCCGCGCCGCCGAGGCCGAGGCGGTCTGCCGCGGCAGGGTGGCGGCAGTCCGGCCGCGCCTCGAGCGCGTGTGGACGCCCCCTGGCGCCGACCGGCAGTCCGGGCGCGCCGCCTTGGGCTGCGCGGCGCGCTGCCGGGCTGCCTCGGACTCCGCCGCCGAGGCCGAGGCCGTGTGCGCGCACAAGGTGTCCGAGCTCCGGCCGCGCGCCTCCCATATTCTGGCCGAGGCGGCCGCGGCAGGCGGCGCGCAGACGCTCGCGGCGGCGGGGCTGAGGGGGAGCGTCGGCGGCTGCGGGTCGCAGGTGCGGGCGGCGCGGGCGGGCGGGGGAGGGGCGAGCGCCGGGTGACCCCCCGGCTGGGAATCATCGCCCGCTCCCCACCTCTGCCTTGCCGGCCGCGGCCGCGCGCAAGGCGTCTGGGGCCTCGCTGCCGCCGCGCCCCAACCCACACGCTCGACAACCCTAGCCCGCTCGCTCGCCCGCGCGTTCGAACCCCCGCGCTCAAAAGTCAAAACCCTAAACCCCGACCCCTCGAATCCCGCAGGGCGGCGCCTTTGACGGCGGCGTGGTGGTCGAGGTGCGCCAGAGAGGGGCGGGCCTGCCGCCGTCGCAGCTCCAGGTGCCGGCGATGTGAGTTTGACCGGCGACCGGGCTTTGACCGGCGACCGGGCTTTGACCGGCGACCCGGGCTCGACCTGCGATCTGGAACCGGAGGGAGGGCGCGTGCGAACTGACATTGCATCAGGGCACGCCGCGCGCGCAGCGGCGCGCGGGGAAGCGGAGTGGGCGCCGCCGCAGACGGCGCGCCGCAGAGCCTCCATGGGTCCTCGGGGAGCGGCTATTGCAGCCGTGCGCGCGCGCGCGTGCGCCCGCACGCTTCTGGCGCGTTTTTCAATCACACCAATCCGCAGCCACGCACGCCGGCCGTGCTGCGTGGTGGGGGTTTCGGGGAGGGTGGCGGCCCCTGGAGGCGCTTGCTGCGCCACCTGAATGGCCGAGCGCGCGCGCCTCGGGGCCCCCATCAACCCCACCCATGTTTCCTCTCGCCATCCCCTTTTCGGGTGCGGTGCCTCACACCCCTCCTCCCCACCGCTGCCCCGGGCCCTCGACAGCACGATTGCACGCGCTGCGCTGCTGCAGCGCAGCACACGTGCCTCTCGATTTCCCCTGACTCCGACTTCGCATGTCCACCCCCCTTTTGCCCTCGGCCAGCAAGGCCCAGCCCAGCCAGTGCAAGCCCCGCCCCGCCCGGCGGTGTTTTTCCCTAAACCGCCCGGCCCCGAAGACGAAAAACCGATGATAGGCCTTTGGGGGCTCTCCAGGCCCCGCAGCCGTCATTAGAACTGCAGCCCGCCCTCCAATTCGGCGACACCCGCGCGCCCCAAACACTTGGCAATTGGCTCGCGCCCCCTCCCACGCCCCCCGCGGCGGAGGCCGCGGCGGCGGCGCGCCCGCCCGGCGCCCCGCGGCGCCAGCGGTGCAGGCTTGACCCTTTCCGGAACCCCAACCCCTCAGGCAACCGAACCGCCGTTCAAACCGGCCGCGTGCCGCCTTGTCGCGGGGCGGCGCGCCCCCGGCGCGTGCTCCGGGCGTTGGCGCTCAAACCGCAAAGACCCTTATGGCACCCCCACTCATCCGTCCCCCGGCGGTTTCAAAAGGCGGCGGCGACCCACGAACGCGCACACGTGCACCGTGCGGGCGCGCCCCGGACTCTCCCCCCCCCCCCCCCCCCCCCCCCCCCCCCCCCCCCCCCCCCCCCCCCCGCCCAAAACATGTGTCGAAGCAGAACGGGCGCACAGCCACCGCCGGCGCGCGCGCGCCATCGAGGCTGCGCGCGCGCGTGCACAATCGCGCCCGCAGCGCGGCTCAATGTGTCCACACCCCAAAGCCGCCTCTTGCATCGCACCGCCCGCCGCCCCCTCTGTATCTGTCCCCCCAAGTACCATACCCTCCGCCGCCCCTGCAAGGCCTTGGCGCGCCCCCTTTGTTTGCGCACCCTGCACGGCGCATGGTGAGGGCGCTCCCAGCCATGCGGCCGCCCGCCGGCTGGCGCTCCCTTCCGCTGCGCGCGCGGGCCAAAACGCCCAGCGCCGCGCTACACACGCTCTTAGACGCGGCGCCCGCATGCGATACATGCGGACGCGTGCACTTTGCCGCTTTGCTCGGGCATCTGCACGCGCCCCCACCTTCTCTCTGCCCTCCCTTGAACTCCCAAATAACAAGCAGCGGCGGCTCTCAACAATTGCGGCCCAAACACTCGGCTCAAGGCAATGCAGCCCGCCTCGACCTCTGTTGTGAAGAGTAATAGCAAACCAGAACGGAACTGGGCATGGTTATTATGTCGCTGTGAAACAGAGTGTGCTCGAGAGCCGCGCGCGGTCCAGGGGGGGGGGGGGGGGGGGGGGGGGGGGGGGGGGGGGGGGGGGGGGGGCAGGGCGGCGGCCGCGGCGCTGCGGCAGCACTGCGTCTCCTCTCGGCGGTCAGGGAGACCGTGGCGCGCGTCGCGATCGCATTACGCGGAATTTTAGAGTCTAACGTGCCCTGAATCGCCGTGATCGGGACGCCCCTGTGGCGTCGCCGGGCCCAATGCGTAATAGGGAGCAGATGCCCCGCGCGCGGGCCCTGCCTCGATCCTCCACCCCGGGCCCCGCCCAGCGTCGAACTGATAACACATTTGTTAAAGACTCACAGCGATTCCCACAGACTGCGCTTCCCAGCGCGCCGGCACGCCGCGCCCTTCCCCCGGGCGGTAGAAGCCGTCGGCCCCGACCCCTGACCCGTCCCGCGGCCCCCAGGCGACCGCACCGCGCCCCGCACACCATGCGGGCGCAAACCTGGGCGCTCTGCGCCCTGGCACTGCTCCTCGCCGCCGGCGCTGCGCAGGCGCAGCTCAGCAGCGCCATGGTGACGGGCGAGGTCGCCCCCACGGAGGGCAGCCGCGCGATCCCCACCACCCGCGCCAAGGGGGAGAAGTCGCGGAAGGCCGGACCCGCGCTCATCGTCAACGACAGCCAGTCCGCCTCGGACATGATGCTCACCCGCGAGGAGGCCGAACGCCTCGCCAAGTCCCAGGAGGCCGCCGAGAGGTCCGAGGCGGGCGCGTCCAAGGCGGCCGACAAGGCCGAGGCGGGCGTCGAGAAGGCCGAGGTCAAGGCCGAGGCCGAGGAGGCCAAGGAGGAGGAGAAGGTGGCGGTCAAGGTGGCTGAGAAGCAGGCCGAGAAGGCCAAGCCGGCCGAGGCCAAGCCCAGCAAGGGCGCGGCCGCCGACGCCAAGCCCGCCGCCGGCGACAAGGCTGCTGAGGCCAAGCCCGCCGCCGACGCCAAGCCCGCCGACAAGGCCGCCGACAAGCCCGCCGACAAGGCCGCCGAGAAGGCTGCCGACAAGCCCGCTGACAAGCCCGCCGACAAGCCCGCCGACAAGCCCGCCGACAAGGCCGCCGACGCCAAGCCCGCTGACAAGGCCGCCGACAAGGCCGCCGACAAGGCCGCCGACAAGCCCGCTGACAAGGCCGCCGACAAGGCCGACACGCCCGCTGACAAGGCCGCCAAGGACAAGCCTGCCGCCGACGCTGACACCGAGACCAAGGCCGAGGCGGACGCCGACGCCGAGGCCGAGGCTGAGTCCGCTGCTGAGGAGGAGGCCGAGGCCGAGGCCGCCGTCGACGAGGCCGCTGCCCCCGCCGCCGCCGCCGACGCCAAGGCCGGCGCCGCCCCCGCCGCCAACGCGACCGCCGCCGACGGCGCCGCCAAGCCCGAGTCCGCCCCCGCCGCCCCGACCGCCAACGCGACCGCGCCCGCCGCCGCCGCCAACGCGACGGACAAGGTCATCTCCCTGGCCAACGTGACCGAAATCGTGACCGAGGTGGTCGGCGTCGCCGACGAGCCGATGGACCCCGCCCGCGCCGCCGCCGCCTCGGACGGGCTCGACGAGAAGGGCCGCCTCAACTGCACCGAGCTGATGCCCGGTTGCAACCGCTGCAAGTACGAGGGCCGCACGGGCGGCGCCGCCGAGGCGCCGGCGTCGCGGCGGCTGCTGGGCGACGGGGCCAAGGGCAAGTCCAAGAGCAACCTCATGGCGTCCACCAAGGGCGCCCACTCCATGTTTGCCTCGTCCACCTACGCCCAGCCCAAGGGCTTCATGTGCCTCGAGTGCGACAAGACCAAAGGCTACAAGTACAACGCAGAAAAGGGCCGCTGCGGTAAGCCGCGGCGCTGCTCCGGCGCCTCGCCCTCCCGCACGCCCGCTCGCCCGCTGGCTGCTGCGCTGCTGTTTTGAGCGGCGGCGCCGCGCCGCGGGCGCCTCGACGGCTGCGTGGTCGCGAGCAAAGGGCGTCCCTCCTGCGGCTGAAACTAAACGACAATCCCCCACCCCGCCCGCAAACCCCCGCCCCAACCCCCCAAACAGAGTGCATCATGGGCTTTGGCTCCGACAAGCTCGACGGAGTCTGCAAGAACTGCCGCCAGGGCGCCATCTCGCGCGGCGGCTTCCGGGCGCAGTGCGTTGACTGCGACGGCTACGCTTGGCCCAACGAGTTCAGCAGCGAGTGCCGTGAGTGGCATTGGGGGGAGGTTGTAGGGTGTGTCAAGCATTTTGGCGGGTGTTTGCGTGGCTTTTGGAAGGGGGCGTTAGGGGGCGCGTTGGGCAACACCGCCTGGATCTGAGGAGGATGGTCGTTTGTTTGGGGGGCTCCGCAGCCGCCTGAACAGCGGCCAACGGCTTGCTGGGACGGTGCTCGGCGGCGGCGCTTCGGCCTGGCGTGGGTGCGCGCATCAGGGGCACAGTTAGAGCCCAAGCGGCGCGCCGTCCCCCCCGCCCCCAAAACGAAACCTCCCCAAACCCCCGCCAACCCCCGCAACCGCCAGTCTGCATCTCCGGCACCTACGGCAAGGTCGACCCCACCACCGGCCAGGCCCAGTGCGGCCTCTGCCCCAGCTACGCGCCCGTGGCTATGGAGGGATCGACCAGCCCCAAGAACTGCACGGCCTGCGGCACCAACAAGGAGCCGTCTGAGGACATGTCGATGTGTGGTGAGCAGCTTCCTCCCGGCTTCCGGCCAGCTTCTTTTACCCGGAAAGGCTTTTTCCTGCGTGGGCTCTTTGCGGTCTGGCTCAAGGTTCCTGCCAGCCTGGTTGCGGCTGCCCCCCGCCCGCACGCAGCGGGGCAGCGGCCGGCGGCGGCGGGCGCGCCCTCGCCGCGGCTGGCTGCGTCCTGCGCCGTGCAGCAGCGGGTTCAATCCGGCGCGCCTTTTTGCTTCACCCTTCCCCCAAGCCCATCTCCTAAGCGAAACCCCCCACCCCCCACCCCCAACCCCAACCCCAACCCCCACCCCCACCCCCCACCCCACCCCGCAGTCGTCATGGGCTCCGGCATCAGCGGCGTGGCCTTCAACGCCAAAAAGGCGCTGGACTCGAAGTACGACACCCTCGACGAGCTCAAGAAGAACCAGATCGTGCCCGAGGGCTGGGAGTACGTGCCCGGCAACAAGACCAACCCCGTGAAGCTCGGCTCGAACATCACGGCCAACCTCAACGGGTCGCGGCTGATCGATCTTAACTACTACTCCGAAATGGAGCCCGGCTACGAGGCCGTCTTCAACCTGACGAGCAAGTACGCCGACCGCCTGCTCGGCATCAAGGCCGCCTCGGTCGACGGCAGCGCGGCATCCGCCGCGGCGTCGGCCCTGCCCACCCCCAGCAAGCTGATCTACGGCGCCCTCGGCGGCCTGCCGAGGCTCTTCAGCGGCGAGGCGCTGCTCCCCGGACTGCCCAAGATGGCCGGCCTGCAGGGACTGGGGTCTATCCCCGGCCTGGGCACGCTCGGCGCGCTCAGCGGCGGCGCCGGCGGCGCCGCCGGCGGCCTCGGTCAGCTCGGA
Organism: Raphidocelis subcapitata; assembly: GCA_003203535.1. Classification (NCBI taxonomy): domain Eukaryota; kingdom Viridiplantae; phylum Chlorophyta; class Chlorophyceae; order Sphaeropleales; family Selenastraceae; genus Raphidocelis; species Raphidocelis subcapitata. The sequence continues at coordinate 283,122 of BDRX01000029.1, forward strand.
GGCCTGCTTCAGGCGGCCCAGGCGGCGCAACAGGCCAGCCAGGGCGGCACCCTCTCGCTCGGCGGCCTCGCTGCGGCGTTCAACAAGTTCCGCGAGTCGCAGCAGGCCGCCGGCGGCGCCGCCGCCGCCGCGCCGGCCGCGGCCGCGGCCGCCGCCGCCGCGCCCGTCGCGCGCAAGAGCGCCACCGTCGTGCTGCCCGGCAAGATCCGCGCCGCGTCGGCCGCCGCTGCACCGCCGTCGCTCGCCGCCGCCGCCGCGGCGCCGCTGACGCGCGCCGCCGGCGCGGCCGTCGCGCGGCCGGCGGGCGCCGTCTCGCCTCGGGCGGTGGTTGCCATCCCCGGCAAGGCCGTCGGTGCAGCGTCGCTGCGGGCGGTCGTCCCCTCGGCCACCACGGGCTACCATTACAGCGGCCCCAAGCCCTCCGTGCCCAAGCCCGTGCCGCGCGGCTGAAGTGGCTTCCACTGAAGCCGCCGAGCCCCGCAGGGCGGCTTTCGCTCGGGGGCTGCCTTACACTTAATGAACCCCCGACCCAGTGTACCCACGGCGTGCTCGACTGCTCGCACACGGCGGGCGTTGCGCGCGCACGCTCAACCCATCCCCCAACCCCATCTTCTCATTCCTCTCCTGCCTGCCCTGGGCCTTTCCCACACAATCACTCAGCAAATCCCCCAATGCAGAGGCGGCGGCGCATTTTGATTGGATGCCCTCCCGCCATTCTTTGACCTTCTTTCATCAGGCCCCAGGCCGTGTGTTTTGTGGCCTGCCCTTCCCAACTGCTGCTCTCTCGTTTGTCTGTTTTTGGTGCCCCAATCGTCTGCTCTCTCCCACAAACCCTCTCTTTTTCTCCCCCTCTCTTTTCCCCGTCGGCCACCCCTGCCTTTGTTGCCCCAGCTCCTCCGAGGATCGGCGGCGGTGCGCCGCCCTCTGTGGCGCCCCGTTCCCCCCGCCGCTCTGCAAGCCGGATGTCAGGGCCAGCCGTTTGCTTTTTGTTGCCTGCTCGTGCGCACCGCCGCTCACCGAAAGACACACAGAGAGCCCGGTAACAGTAACAAAAACGCCCCAGGCCAGGGCTGCAGCCTTCAAAAACGTTGAACAAACTGAACAGCAGCCAGCTCCGGCCGTTGCGTGGGGCTGCGCATTGCATTGAGCCGAGGGTAAGGTTGAGGCTTGAGGGCACAGGGGCGAGGCGCAGGAGCCGGGGCGCCGGTCAAAGGGGCTCCGGCCGAACGAGGAGGACTCTGGTCACAGCACCGGAGAGGGCCCGTTTGACCGGTCAAACGAAGAGAAAGGTGGCAAAACGAGAAGGAGCCGGGTCACAGCACCGGAAAGGGCCCGTTTGACCGGTCAAACGAAGAGGAAGGTGGAAGACTCGGCGGCCAGCATTTTCCCCGCCCGCGCCGCGCCCACCACGCGGCCGAGCGCGAGCGCGTCGAAGCGGCAGAACAGCGCCGTGACCGTGCCGTGCGCGCTGGCGGCGGCGGCGGCGGCGGCGGCCTCGGCCTCGGCGGCGGTGGCGGCGCCGGGGGCGGGGGCGGCGGCGGCGGAGCCCTCGAGTAGGTTTAGTATTTCGCTGTAAAAGTGGGCGTGCTCGGGAAGGCCGTAGAACACGACGTCCTGGGGGTTTGGATTTGTTGTGTTTGGGCTTTGTTTGGGTTTGGAATTGGTTTTTGTTTTGGTTTGGTTGGGTTTGGATTGGGTTTGGATTGGGGGTCGGGTGGGGGAGACATGGTTTTGCCATCAAGTGTGGCCAGTCCCTAAACCCTAAACCCTCAACCCTCAACCCTAAACGCGTGATCCAAAGCCAAGGGACAGCCAGGCCACAGCATAGGACAGCAAAAAAGGGGCGAAGCCCAGGGCCCCACCTGCACGCCCCGGATGCGGTACCGGTGGTAAAAGTGGGCGCGCTCGGTGTAGAGCAGCAGCGGCGTGCGGCGCTGGCAGAACAGCGAGCGCGCGCGCGTGACCTGGTTGGGGGTTTGGGGGCGGCCGCCGGGGAGGTCGTTCGTGGGAGTTTGGGGTTGGGGGGCGGGGTGTTGGGGTTGGGGGTTGGGAGGTGGTTGGGGAGGGGTTGTTTGGCGGGGGTTAGGGGCGGCGGCGCAGAGGGGCCACCAGGGTTGAGGGGGTAACAAAGGCCGAAAGGGTTGGCCCGGGAAGCAAAGGCCCAAACCCCCCCACCTGGTTGTAGGGGGTGTACTCCGAAACCGCCATGAACTCGGCCTCCTCAGATTTCAGAAAGTTCCTGGAAAAGGTAGGTTTCGGGTTTTTGAGGGGCAGGGAGGGGTGTTATTCACGTTGGGCTTTTGGGGGAGGTGGAGGGGGGGGAGGGGGGGCAGCTGCTGGGAGGGGTGTTTGAAGGCGCTGCTGTGACGGTTTGAGGCTGTTCAATTCGGGTTAGCGATTAACTCAAGGCGCCAATTGTTCGGGCGCTTGGGTCTGAACCCGCAATGGGAGAATCTGAAGCCAATGCCGTCCTGACAAATCTACCAGCGCCCCCCTGCCCACCTGATCCGCACGAAATCAAAGTACTGAGGCACGAACAGCAGCAGCCCGCCCCCCGCCGCGCCCTCCTGCAGCCGCGGCCACACCGCCGCCTTGAAGTGCGCCATGCGGGCCTCGGCGGACTGCGCCGCCGACGCCGCGCCGAAGCGCTCGAAGGTCTGGCGAAGCTGGGGGACGATCTGCGAGAGGACGCCCGCCGGCTGGGCCACCAGGCGCGCCTTGCCCGCGTGGGAGAGGCAGCTGAGGGGGCGGGGGGGTAGGGGGGAAATTGGGGGGGCGGGGTCGGTTTGGGCCAAGCAATAGCAGCCGGTATGGGTTTGGTTTGTACGCGCACCAGCAGCCGGGATGGGGGGTGCGGCGGCGAGGCGGGGAATGAGAGGGGAGTGGCGGGCGGCAGCTGCGGGGCTGCAGCTGCGAGGCGGGGCCGTCGGGAAAAGGGGCCGCAAAACGTTTGGTCGAAAAAGCAAAGCGGCGGCGCACGAGGCCCCCCCCCTCCGTACCGCTTTGACAGGATGCCCATCAAATCGGGCGACGCGAAGCTGCTGGTGACTATGGTCTGGCGGTACAGCGCAGCGCGGCCAGTGAGGTACCACTCCCTGGAGGGTTTTTATATTTGAGGGAAGGGGGGGAGGCACGATTGCGTTGCGTGAGTGACAACTGGCAGGCTGGTGTTTTGTGTGGGGCCGGGGCGTCGCGCCGGCGGAAGTCACGAGGCAGAACAGCGCCGGCGCGAACAGCCACCAAGGATTGGGTGCAGAGGCCCCCCCCCCCAAAAAACGCAACAAAACCAGCCCGCCGCAGTTTGAAACAGGGGGCCACCCACCGCACGCGCATGATGTCGTTGCCGTGCTGCTGCTGCGGCAGCTTGTTGAGGGCGTCCAGCACTGGGGGGGGGGGCGTTGGAGCGGGTTTTGCGAGGTTTTTTTAGTGGGTGGTTGTGCGCGCCATGCGTTACTTTGGGCACGTTTGTTGCAAACGTTTTTGTGCATTTGGGGCGTTTGTTTGCGGCGTCTCCTTTGCGGGCGTCACCCTCGGCGGGCTGCGCCGCAAAGCGCTCAAAGGTCTGGCGCAGCGGCCACGTTGCACCACCCGGCGTCACCCGGCGCCGGCCTCACCGGTGACGACGTGGTCGAAGTTCTGCATAGTCATCACATCCGCCCGCTCCACAACCGCGATCTCGATCGAGCTCAGGAAATCGCTCTCCCCGCCGGCGCCGCCGCCGCCGCCGGCGCCGCCGGCGCCGCCGCCGTCGCGCCCCCTGCCCCGCCCCCGGCTGGCGGCGGCGCCGCGGCCGCCGCCTCGACCGCCGCCGCCGCGCCCGCCGCCGCCTCGGCCGCCGCCGCCGCCGGCTGCCGAGGCGGCGCGCTCCTCCGCGAGCTTTGTGGCAATTGCCACGGGGGAGGCGACGACGATGTCGCTGGACAGCAGATCTGAGAACAGCTTGATCTGGCCGCGTGTGATCTTGATTCCCATCCTGTTGATGATGTGATTTCGGGGCGCGGGGCGGGGGGTTTAGTAATTTGGTATTGATAACACTCATTGCCAAAGAGCCAGTACACAAGAGAGGGGTAAGTGACTCATAATGGGCAAAACGCCTGGCAACCAAACAGCCCCCCGCCTGGAGATGCTGTCTGCGGCGCCGGCCACACGCAAAGAAAAAGGCGCCCGCAAAGACAAAGGCAACCCGCGCCCGGCCACGTTTGGCAGCCCGCCAATAAAAGCCCCCCCTACCTGAAGTGGTCGTCAGTGTCCCCGGCAAACAGAGCCCGGTGCTCCGCCGGCTTCCGGCGCCACGAGTCGCCGCCGCCGCCGCCGCTGCCGCCGGCCCCGCCGCCGCCGCCGCCGCCGGCGCCCTCCTCCTCGTCGCCGCCAAACTGCTCCACGAACTTCTCCTTGCCCTGCGGGGGTTGGAGGGGTTTGGTCGGGAGCCGGGCTTGTCAGGGGGTGTCAAGAAGTCAATAACGATCCAAGCAAGGCGAATCTAGGTTACAGACGGAAGGGCAGGCGCAGAGCGGCCCAAAACAGACAGCAATGGGCGCAGAAGCGCCGCCTCCCCTCCCTCCCAAGCACGGGTTGCGAACAGGAGAGGCCGCGGACGGGGGGAAATGGAACCACCCCAAACGTGCGCCCAAAAAGCAGCCGCCGCGCGCCGCACTCGCCTGAACCGAGTCTGCGCGCGCCTCCTTCTGCGCCAGCGCCACCAGCCGCCGCACCGCGCGAAACGCCAGGTTTCGCTGCGGCAGCAGCAGCAGCACCTTGGCGCGGGTGAAGCCCTGGTCCCGCGGCGGCGCGGCGTCCGCGGCGGCGGCGGCCCCGTTTAGTCCGCCGATTTGCCCGCCGGACTGTCCGCCGGGCTGGCCCTTGAGGCGCTCGTTGTTGCGTTTGACCAGGTCTGCCGACTTGGCAACGTGGTTCAGGCAGTGCAGGAGGACCGCGTCCAAATCGGGGTCTGGCGCGGCGGCGTCCTGGGGGTTTCGAGGCGGTGCATTTCAGGTCGGTTCGATTTCGATTCGATTCGATTTGGTCCGGCCAAAATCCGCGCCGTGCCGCGCCGAGCGTGACGCAGCACTGCTGCTGCCGAAACCAGTCGCGACCCAGCAGCCGGGCCAAGTCGCCGCCAGCAGCAAGCGGCCGCCCCGCAGCCGTGCGGCCGCCCCGCAGCCGGTGCGGCTGCCCGCAGCCGGTGCAGCTGCCCGCAGCCAGCGCAAAAGGAAACAGGGTGCGCCCAAACCGGCCCGACCTGAGGGTACGGCTTGCACGCGTGCAGCACGTCGCAGTAAGAATTCAGGAGGGCAAACAGCCCCCGCTGCTGCGCGCTGTCAAAGTCCCCGCAGCGGGCCGCGGCGCCGGCGGCGGCGCCGCCAGCGCGGCGCTTCTTGCGCGCCGCGGCGCCGTCGGCGGCGGCGGCGGCGCTGGTGCTGGCGAGCGCGCCAGAGGCGGCGCGGCGGGCGTCCTCCTGCGGTTGGGACGGGCGGCGGCGGCGGCGGTGGGGTTGCGCGTCGGCGATCGCGCGCGTGGCTCGACGCGCCTTTTGCATGGCTGGCGTACCGCCTTTGTGCATGCGCTCCCGTGCGGCATGCCAGCAGCGCCAGATCAGCCCACATGCGAGATCCGGGATCTGGCCCACATCCGAGATCTGGCCAGACCCGCGGCGCCCTCACCTGATGCACTTCCTCCCACCGCGCCCGCAGCCGCTCCTTGACCCCATACTCTGCCAGCCCGCTCGGCGCCGCGGGCAGCGCCGCCCGCCCCGCCAGCTGCCACCGCGCGCGCGGCCAGGCGCCGTCGTAGGCCGCGTCGGCTTCCGACGGCGAAGGGTCGGAAAACTTGGTGCCCCCGGCGCGCAGCGCGGCGGCCTCTGCTTCGGACAGCTCCCGGCCGAGGTGGGCGGCCCAGGCGTCCATCCCGGGCTCGCCGCCGGCGGGGGCGGCGGCGCCGTGCGCGGCGGCTGCGTCGGCGCCGCCGCCGTCGGGGGCCTGCTGCTCCTCCCCTTCGTCAGAGCCTTCCTCCCCCTCCTGCTGCTGCTGTTGCTCCCCATCTTCCTCCTCCTCCTCTTCCTCCTCCTGCTGCTGCGCCTCCTCCTCTTCCTCCCGCCCGCGGCGGCGCGGCTGCTGCGATCGCCTGCCGCGCTCGTCTAGCCGGCGCCGCTGCGGCGGCTCGGCCTGCTCATCCTCATCCTATGAAGGGAGGCACATGTGATTGGGATTTGTGATGATCGCTGGGTGGTGGGCCGGCAGTGCGAGTTTGGGCCTGGGGCCTGGCTGCGGGCAGCAAGCCGGGCGGCGGGCGGCGGCGGCCGCGGCGGCGCGCACCTCGTCGCTGCTGCTGCTGCCGTCGGCGTCGCTGTCGCCGCCCTCCTGCTGCTGCCGCCGTCGCAGAGCCTTGTCCTGCCTGGCCAGAAGCCCCACGAGCTCGTTGTACGCCTCCCCGGCCCGATCTTCGTCCGAGTCCAGGTCGTCCCCGGCAGCTGGGGGTTTCGCCAGGGGCGCTGCCGGCGCCAAATCGTCCATGACATTCCGCTGTTTGCGCTTCTTGCCGCCGGAACCGGCGCCAGAGCCCTTGGCCGGCGCAGCGCCTGCGCCGGCCTTTTTCTTCAGTAGGACGGCCGCTAGGCGGCTCATCCTGGGCTGGACGAGGTGCAAAACGGTGCCGTATACCGTTTGTGTGCAATGCAGTCTAGCGCCGCGGCACGGGGCGGGAGGAGAAAGGCGGGCGCGGGCGCGGCGGCCCGTTGGCACTCGCGGCAAGCTGCGAGGGCCGATCTTAGCAGCTGGGTCGTGGGAGCATTCCAGCATGGTTCCTGCAGGCAGATCAAGTCTGCACACGGCTCCTCTGCTGCCTGTCCGGTCTGCGTGCGTCCCGCGCCCTTGACAGCGGCAGCGGCACGCTCTGCCAGGCCAGCACAGCGGGCCGCCTGGGGTCCGGACCCCGAGGGCTGGCTCCTGCTGTGAGCGGGGTGGGGTGCGTGCTCAACGCGCTTGTCTGGCATGAAGGCGTGCAGATCGCAGGGGGCGCGCCGGCTCCAAAACCGCACTGCACCCGCGCGGGAGCGGCGCCACGGCGGAGGCGGAAAACGCCCCCCCTGCGCGGCAAAGCCACGATCATGGCGCCCAGAGTGAGCTGGATCCAAAAAAGGGCTGGCGTCCAGAGCCCCTTGCCGGTACAGGAAAGCGCTTGGGTGAGCGCCGAGGCGCCGCCTGCTGCGGTCGCCAATGCAAAACGGCCCGGTGCGGGCCGCAGTGCCTGCATGCCACCACCCAAGCCCTTTTCCCTGGAGCTATAACACGGGTGTTATGATTGGGGTCCAGCATGGGCTTCAAAAACACGGGTAAGCAGCTCCTTGTGGAGTCCTGACTACGCCGTGATTAACGACTTACCGCGGCGTCGCTTTTTCATCACCGTGGACCCATCTTGCACGGCCGCCACAATCCGCATTTGTGATAGCGATCCGTTTAGCGTCCTGGCCTCGAATACGGGTGTTTTACCCTGCACGGCCTGTGATCAAGACCCGCCCCTCAAATCGCCTAGCCGGCGATCGCGCGCTGCGAGGGCGGTCAGTAGTCTTAGGAATAGCCCCAGAACCACGCAGCGCTGCCGCTGCGCCCCTGTTTCGCGCTCCGCGGGCGCCCCTGAGGTGGGAGGTAGCGCCTCGGGCGGTGGCTGCCAGCGGGCCGCAAGGCCGCTTGACATTGATAAACGTGCGTTTCCGTTTTCTAAACCCAAATGCGTGATCGCCGTGGCCGCGCTGAGGACGCGCCTTGGACCTTTCTAATCGAGGCGCGCTCGATTCCGATTCCCCGGCTCATTCCCGCCAAACCCTGCCCCAAACGCAGCGAAATGGCGCCATCGGACGTCGACCCACCCGCCTCGCCCGCTGCCGCGCCGCGGGACGCGCCGACGGGGGCGGCGCTGCGCACCCCCGGGCAGCCGGCCCGGCAGCCCTCAGCAGGGCCCGAGGCGGGCGCGCGGTCCCCTCCGGGCGGCGGCGGGGCAGAGTCCGAGCTGTACCGCAGCAACTACTTCATGATGCACTGCTTCAAGTGAGCAATCCCCTGTTCTGCAAAGCCGGGCCCCGATCGCGCCGAGTCCGGACTCGCAAATTCGTCCCGCAGTCACGCCGCGCCAAACCGCCCTGCCCCACCCGCGCCCACCCACCCCTCCTCACCCCGCCGCCTTTGAGCAGGGTGCTTTATTGCGCGCGCCGCCACACCCACGACTGGACCGAGTGCCCCTTCGCGCACACCGGTGAGTGCAAGTGCGGGATGGGGGGAAGCACCCGTTGCATCATGCCAACACGGCGGGCTGCGATCTGGGGCGTGCTCCCCCCTTTTATGACCGGTCAGCCGTGCATCTTACACACACACACACACACTGCCCCCTCTTTTATGGAAGAACACCGCCCGCCGGGCCGCCCGCCCGCCCGCCCGCCCGCCCACCCACCGACCTCACCCCCCATAACGGCGCCCCCAGGCGAGCGCGCGCGGCGGCGCGACCTGCGGGCACATTCCTACGAGAGAGAGATGTGCAAATCGATGCGCCGCACCGGGGAGTGCGCGCTGGGCGACAAGTGCCGGTGAGGGGGGGGCTTTGGCCTGCGGCGGCGCGGCGGCGGCGGCGAGGGGCTGCGCGGCGGCGGCGTGCATTGCAAACCCCAAGCCTCTTCTTCCAGCTCTCCAAAACCATCAATCCAACACCTTTGTCCCCCAATCCCCCCCCCCCCCAATTTGCCCTCGCAGGTCGTCCCACAACGTCTTCGAGGTGCGTGCCCCTTGATTCCTTCTTAATTGCAATCGAAACTGGGGGTCCTTTGGGCCCACGACACCAGGGCGCTCCCGCCTGCCCGCCCCGCCCCGCCCCTCTCCGCCGGATCCGCCCTCAAGCCCCCTCCCGTCGAAAAAAAACCCTCCCGCAGTTTTGGCTCCACCCCGACCGCTACCGCACCCAAATCTGCAAGGACGGCGGGCTGTGCGACCGGAAAGTGGTGCGTTGACCGCGTTTGACCGGGCGGCCTGCTTAGGCCGCGTATGAACGGGCACTCTGCTTTGCCGCGAGCCCTTGTCGGCCGGCCTGCTGGCTTGGAAGCCCCCATTGTTCAAGGGACAAAGCGCACAGCGTGCGCGCCACGCGCCCCCCACCTCCTCTTGCATGGCGCAACCCCCTCTTCAGCGGCCCACGCAGCCTCAAACACGCATCCGCCCCCACCCCCCCGCAGTGCTTCTTCGCGCACTCAAAGTCCGACGTCCGGAAGGCTTCCGACCTCGGAGACCCCGCGACGATGCCCTCCCTGGACGCCTACCCCTGCCTCGCGCCGGGCCAGCCCCCGCCCGCGCTGCCGGTGGGCAAGCGGGCGGCGCAGCCGCCGGGGAGGCAGGCGGCCGCGGCGGCGGGGCCTGCGCAGAAGGCGCAGGCGCAGGCGCAGAAAGTGCCGCAGCCGAAGCCGCTGCCGCAGCCGCAGCCGCACCAGCCCCAGCCCCAGCCGCCCCAGCTGCAGCACCACCAGCAACAGCCGCAGCAGCCGCAGCCGCAGGGGTCGGAGCAACAGCTGCAGCAGGCGCTGCTGGATGCTTTGCTGTCGGGAGGCCTGCTGCAGTCCGGGCTCTGCCACGGCCCGGCAGGCCTGCAGCTGGCCGGCCTCCAAAGCGCCGCCGCCGCCGCCGCCGCCGCCGTCGCCGCCGCCGGCACGGCCAGCTGCGGCAGCAGCGGCGCCAGCAGCAGCGGCGAGGCGCTGTCTTCCGCCTCCGAGGCGAGCAGCCCGCTCTCGTCGGCGGCGCGCAACGTACTGATGCCGCCCGGGCTGCAGCACTCCGCACTCGATGCGATGCAGCAGCAGTACCACCACCACCACCACGACTACAACCAGGAGCAGCAGCAGCAGGAGCAGTGGGTGCGCACCATTCTCGCGCAGTCCAGCCTGCAGCCAACCACGGCTGCGGCGGCCGCGGCTGTTGCCGCGGCCGCGCAGCAGCACCAGGCGGCGCGTGCGGATAGCCCCTCGTCCCTGGGATCATTCTTTCTTTCAGCCGGCGCCGCCGCCGCCGCCGCCGCCGCTGCGCAGCAGCAGCAGCAGCAGCAGCAGCTGCAGCAGCTGCAGCAACTGCAGCAGCTGCAGCAGCTGCAGCAGCTGCAGCAGCAGCTGCTGCAGGAGCAGGCCCAGGAGCAATTCCACAAGCAGCAAAGCCTGCAGCTCCTGAACGAGGCCCGGCTGCTCTGCAACCAGATCACCGGCGCTGGCCAGATCACCGCCGGCACCCAGATCACCGCCGGCGCCCAGATCACCAGCGCCCCGCAGCTGCTGCAGCCGCCCGGCCTCGGGGACTGGCAGCTGGGCAGCCTCGATGACTGGTCGCTGAGCAGCGGCGACCTGCTTTCGCCGACTCCTCAGCCCGCGGCCGCGCCGCCGGCTCGTGCGGCGCTGCCGGGCGGCGCCCCCTTCGCCTCAGCGCCGTCCGCCGCCGCGGCGCAGGCGGCCGCCGCCGCGGCGCAGCTGTGCCTGCCCAGGATTGACAGCAGCGACAGCTTCCTGTCGTACCAGCAGTCGCTGCACCAATCCAAGCTGGCGCTTGCGGCCGTGGCGGCGCCGGCGGCCGCGTGGCTGCTGCCTGCCCCCTAGGGGCCGCCGCCGCCGCCGCTGTTGGCGCTGCCGGCCGCTGCCCAGCAACTCGCAACGTGAGGGATAGTACCAACAAACGCGGAGCGCATAAACGCACGCGTTCGGAGAACACCTGCAAGACGAAATGTCCTCACTGAAGCCGTCTGACAGGCCCGGTTTAAAACCCCCAGGACACGAACTGTTATTAACAAGACCGCACTCCCCTTTGCTGCCCGCTGCGCGGCCTACCCTGCTGCGCAGCCTGCCCTGCTGCGCGGCCTACACTGCTGCGCGGCCTTGCCTTTGAAGGGCCAAAGCCTCTGAGCTTGGCACACGCATATTACCCTGGACTGCTAATACCATCTGTCTGTCCGTTTTCAAACGGCGCCCGGTTTGCTCGGCCGCCCCTTAAAACCCGGAATAGGCCCGGGGGGGGGGGGGGGGGCAGGTGCCCCCGGCCTGTCGCCCCGACGCCCGCGCCTTCATCACGGTGCTATTTGGTCCGGGACACACCCCCACTGCTTTCTTCCGGCGCGGCGGCGGCGGCGGCCCCGCCGGGCCGATATCCGCGCAGCGACGCGGCGCGATGCCCCTCAAGCGGGCCGTTTGACCAAGCAAGCACGTTTGACTAAGGAATCCCAATTACTAAGGCGGCTTTTGATGAGGAAGATAGCACCGTTCTCGACCCGCTGCTCAGTCAGCACCCATCATCGAGCGCGCCCCTCCGGCGTGGCTGGCCTTATAGGCCACGTCCCAGCACCTCCGCCGCCGAATCCGCCCCGCGGCCGGCCTCGGCCCTTGTCTCCCAGCTACCAAGATCCCCAAGCCCCAGGCTGCCACCTTTTTTGTTGGCGCGACTTGTTTGTCGGCCGCGGCCTCCGCCTCGGCGCCGCTGGCCCGTACCCCACCACACCCCGCCAGGCATGGCGGTGCCCGGAGAATTACAGCCTTCGGCTCTAGAACCAGCCCCCCACTCCTGCTGTTGCGCAGCCACCGGCCGCCACCTTTGCAGGCGCGCCGATCCCTTTGGCCCGCGGCCCCCCCTTTGCACAAAACCCCCGCCGCCGCAGCATATGCTGCAGACTACTCCCTGCCCTGGCCGCAAGCAACCGAACTGTTTTTTTTGCGGTCGATTGCGGCACTAAAGAAGTGCGGAAGCTGCGAATTCTGTGGCAAACGCCCCTTGCTGCTGCCATCTGTGTCACCCGCGGCGTTGAACCTCACTCCAGCTGCCGCCATCTGTCCTAGAGGCGCCATCCCGCGCGTGTGCCAGCACGCCCCCGCGCGCCGCCGCCGTGCCGCGCCAAGCCGCACGTGTCGCGCTCGAACCGGCTACCCAATCCCCATCCCACATACTTGTGCACCCCAGCACCCTGCCCAGCCCAAACGCGTGCACAATGGGGGGGTGTTCGTGGCGTCAACTGCGATTCGCGCGCCGCGCCGCGCGCCGCGCCGCGCCGCGCCGCGTCCGGCCGCTGCTGCTGGGCCCGGCTGGCGCGCGCGCGGCCGGGATCGAGGCTGGAACAGCACACACCAGTCAGTCAGCGGCCGGCGATTTGCGCCCATCGTACCGTGGAGCGGCGATGGTGATAGACCATGTATTACCATAGGGCCGCTCAAGCCAGCGCCTAGAATCTCGCTAAGGTGATGATGATGAAGATGCCTATTACGATGGTAGAGCGAGCTGTACTATACAGTGCACAAAACCTACTCAAGCACACACGGAGTAAAAAAAAAGCACAACAGGCCTGCGGTTTCAGCGAGCCTGGAGCGGGCGGCGTTCGGATGGCAGTTGGGGCGGCGCAGGCGCAAGCAGCGGCGCGTGCAGCGGGCGGCGCCGCGGCTTTTGAGGGAAAAGGCCCGCCCGCGGCCTTTGGGGGGCCTGGTGCGGAGCTGCCACGAGAAAGGGGTTTGGCTCGACAGCCCGCGTGCACAGCGCGGCGGCGGGCGGTTCCCGGCCGCCTAGCAGCCCCACACCCGCACGGCGCCGTCCGCGCCGGCCGTGAGCAGGAAGGCGCCCGCCGGGTGCGCCGCCACGCCGCACACCGCCCCTTTGTGCGCGGGGAAGCTTTTGGCCAGCGCCGCCTCGACTAGCTCCCAATAGAAGACGCGGCCTGCAGGTTGATTTGTTGGGTTTGGCGGCTGTTGTGGGGTTTGGTGTTTTTTGTGGGGTTTGGCGGTTATCTTTGGGTTTGGCGGTTTTTATGGGGTTTGGCGGTTATTTTCGGGTTTGGCGGCTGTTGTTGGGTTTGGCGGTTATTTTTGGGTTTGGCAGTTTTTGTTGGGTTTGGCGATTGTAGTTGGGTTTGGCGGTTGTTGTGGGGTTGGGTTGGGTTGGGCTGGGTTGGGTTGGGTTGGATTGGGCTGGGCTGGGCTGGGCTGGGCTGGGCTGGGCTGGGCTGGGCTGGGCTGGGCTGCGCTGCGCTTGCTGACGCGCTGCTTGCGTGCCCCCCAAAACCCGGGCCCCAAAACCCGCCCCCCCCCCCCCCCCCCCCCCCCCCCCCCCCCCCCCCCCAAAACCCTGCCCACCGTCCTCGCTGGCGCCGACCACAAACGCGTCGCCCGGCATGAGGGCGCAGCCCATTTTGACGCCGGTGTGGGTGTGGCCGCGGTACGACGCCAGGAGCTCGCCTGCGGGCGCGGGGCGCGGGGTGGGCGGGCGCGCGGTGGCGGGAGCACAAGCGGGGTGGTGCGGGATGGGCGGGTGCGGCGCTCCAGCACTACGAAGCGGGTGCACAGCTGTCGGCGGCGCACGCCGCCGCCTGCGGGCGCGCTTCGGGCAGCCACCGAGTCCCGCAAGCAGCCGCGATCAGTCCGCGAGCAGCCAGATCAAATCAGCCCAGATCAGATCAGCCAGATCGCGCAGCTCCTGCGCCCACCTGTCTCCTTGTCCACCAGCCGCAGCGTGCTGTCGAGGCACGCGGCCAGCAGGCACAGCCCGTCACCCGTGTACACCGCCGCCGTCACCGGGTGACGCAGGTCGTCCGTATAGGCGCGCCCCATGCGCACGTCGAAGCGCCGGAGGGTGCCGTCGACGGAGCCGCCCAAAACTTCGTGGCCGCGCGCGGCGACAGTGGTCACGTCATCCTGCGTCGGCCGGGAGGGGTTGCAATGCGTCGGTGCCACTTCTGGCGGCGCGCCGGCAGCCGACCAGGCGCGCGCGCTCCGTCGCGCCAAACAGAACCGCGCGCGGGCGAGCCAGCGCACGCAGACAGGCGGCCGCAACGCCACGCCCCGCGGCGGGCCCTGCAGGCGCCGCAGCCGCTCCCACTGCTGCGCGCGCGCGCGCCCGCGCGCCCCTCTCCCGCCCCCGCCCGCGGCCGTGCCTTGAACGCGCGCATCGTCTGTATCGGCTCCGTGCTGCGGCTGCGGCAGTCCCAGGCGCGGATGCATTGGTCGTAGCCGCCGGTGACCAGCACGTCGTCAGAGGCGGCGTGCACGACCTGGGGGCGTGCGGTTTGCGTTTTTGTTTGCGGGGTGGGTGTTGCGGGGTGGGCGCTGCCCCGCCGTCCCGCGTCGATTCCCTTGAAAACCTGCCATTCCCAAATCCTTCCCCAGACGACACCCCTTCCGTCAAACCCCAAACCCCCAGCCCCGCTCAACGAGTACAGCCTCTGCCCAACAGCGACAGGCCTCCCCCTCACCGCGTTGATCGCCGCGTCGTGACCCCTGAACTTCCGCACCACCTTGCCGCTGCCGACGTCCCAAAGGAAAACCTGCTTGTCGCCCCCCACAGAAGCAAACTGGCTGTTGTCGCGGGAGACAGAGGCGTCGCGCGCCTTTGGGGCGAGGGGTGAGGGGGCGGGGGCGGGGGCGTCCGCGGTTGGGGGCCTGCCTGCCTGCCGGCGTGCCGGCGCCTGCGGGGCGGCCGCCGTTGGCGCCGCCCACGCGCCGCCACGGCTGGGGCTGCGGCGGCTGGTCGGCGCAGCACCCGCGCTGGCCCGTCGACAGCAGGCTTGGCCGGATTTCCAATTCGAAAGCAGTCCCCCTGACCAAGGATCGGCCCCGCTTGGTAGCTGTGCCCACCTCGTAGCCGTGTCCACTGTAAGTTTTGATGGGGATGCCTTTGTGGGGGTTCCACAGCCGCACGGTCCGGTCCTGGGGGCCGGCGGGAAAGGCGCGGCTGGCGGGGTTTCGGCGCTTCCTGGGGCGCGCGCATCTCGCGCATGCATGGGCCAGCTGCGCAGCAGGGGCCGGCCGCAGCGCGGCAGGCGGCGCGGCAGGCGGGGCGGCCGCGGCGCGCACGCATGCGCGCCCATGCGCGCGCATGCGGGGGGCGCCCCCCCCCCCTCCCCACGAGCGCGCCGCCGCACCTTGCCGCAGGAGAGGCAGTAGGTGCCCGCCGGGTTGAGGCGCACGTTGAGCACCGCGCCCTCGTGCCCGGTCAGCTCAAACGCCTCCTTGCTGGGCAGCGCCGCCGCGGGGTCGGGGGCGGGCCCCGCGGCGGCCGCCATCGGCGCGGCGACGGGGGCCGGCGGGGCCGCGGGGGCGGGCGCCCCGCTGCTGCGCTGCGCCGCTGCTGCGCGCCGCGATCACGTCGGCGGCGGGACGGGGGCGGCGGCGGCTTGCTGCCTGTCGGGGGCAAAGGGCTGGAATTGTTTTTTAGGCCCAGGGAACGCCGGGGAGAACTTCTAAGAGCTGCAAACACCCCGGCCCCAGGACTCCCGGCGACCCGATCGAAACAGGGGCAAACTGCGCACAGCGCCCGGGGGCCGGGCACAGCACCTTCACCCACACGCGCTCCTCCACGCGTCCCCTGCGCCACCCCCACCCTCTCTGACGCGGCCCACACCACCACCACCTCCTCCCGTCGTCCACCCGCCCCCCGCGCCACCCCCCGCGCCGCGCACGCCACCGCGATGTCGCAAGCAGAGCTGGCGGCAGCGTTGCCGCAGGTGGGCGCGCTGACATCAGCCAGGCAGCGAGCGCTGCGGTGATCTGGCTGCTGTTCCGGGACCCAGGGGCCTCCAGCACCCACGCCCCCGCGCGCCCGCACGCCGCCACAGGAGGCGGATGACCACGACCTCGGCGGCGAGGCGGGCCCCTCGCACCAGCCGGAGCTGGAGCTGGAGCACGCGGACGACGAGGCCGCCGGCGCCGCGGAGGCGAGCGACGCCGTCGCCAACCTCTCGCTCAGCGGCGGCGCCGGCGACGTGCCCTCGGGCGGGCAGCAGGTCGTTGCCAAGCTGCTGATCAGCAACGCGGCGGCGGGCAGCGTCATCGGCAAGGTGCGGGGCCGCTGCGCGCACGCCTGCTGTAGCGTGCGGCAGGCGCAAACGCGCGCGCGCCGCTGCTCCCGCCCCCGCGGCCGCCGCCGCTCCCGCGACCCCGCCGTGGCGCGCCGATCCGAACCCGACCCCCCGCTGGCCGCCCCTCTGCCCGCAGGCGGGCCAGACCATCGAGCAGATCCAGAAGAACAGCGGCGCGCGCGTGCAGCTGTCCCGCGCCGGCGAGTTCTACCCCGGCACCAGCGAGCGCGTGCTGCTGCTGTCCGGGCCCCTCCACTCCGTGCTGACGGCGGTGTTCCTCTCCCTGGAGAAGCTGCCGCGGGAGCCGACCAGCCCGCTGGCGCGCGGCGGCGGCGGCGGGCTCGGGACGCCGGGAGGCTCGCGGGGCAGAGAGGACGTGGTGGGCGCGCGCGCGGCGGCGTGCGCATGCGCATGCGGCACATGGCGGCGTGGGGAGGGGGGGCATGCTAGCATGCGCACGCGCTGCATGGCAGTGTGGGGTGGCATGCGCATGGCGGCGCTGGGCGGCCCGGGGCGACGCATGGCGGCGCATGCACGGCGCATGCACGGCGCATGCATGGCGCATGCACGGCAGCTGCGGCCAGCGGCGATTACGGCCCCTGCGCGCCCGCCCCTCGGCCCGCAGAGGGAGCAAGATCCGCACAGCCCTCCCCTCTCACGCGCCGCAACCCAACGCGCCGCAACGCGACGCCCCCTCCCCCCCCCAGGTCAAGCTGGCCGTGAGCCGCAAGCTCTGCGGCGCCGTCATCGGCCAGAAGGGCGCCACCATCCGCGATTTCATGTCAGACAGCGGCGCGACCATCCGCGTGCAGGTGGGGGGGGTTGGGGGGTGTTGGGGGGAGGTTAAGGAGTTTTTGGGAGGGGGGTTGGGGTGGGGTAGGGAGGGGAAAGAGGCAGCGGGGAGACGTGTGGAGGGCCAGGCGCGCGCTGGGTGTGCAGGCGGGGCAGACTGCTTTGGCGCCCCCTTTTGGGGGTTGGGGACCCTTTGGGATGTCGGCAGGCCTCTCACCAGCCTGCACCCCCACCGCACCTCCCAAAGCCCCAACCGACCGCGCCCGCGCCCGCCCTACCCCCCCCAGCCGCTGAGCGAGCTCACCCCCAGCGACAGCGAGCGCATAATCTCGGTCTCCGGCTCCCGCGACCGCGTGCTGCGCGCGGTGGCGCTCATACTCAACACGCTGTCGGCGGATGACAAATTCTCCGCCTACATGGACCTCACGCTGCAGCTGGCCTCGACGCAGGTGCGGTGTTTTTTTTGTTGTGTGCGTGCGCGTTTTGGTGTGCATGGTGTGCACACGGCCACCGGCGGCGCCGCGTTTAGTACTCGGGACGCTCAGCAAGCCACCAAAACCCCAGCCAGCCCCCTTCGCCACTCCCCCACCCACTCAACCCCACCAAACCCCCCACCCATACCCCCCAGGGCCTCATCCCCGCGGTGCGCGCCTCCACTCGCCAGTCCACGCTGTCCAACGCGCGCGCGGTGCTGACGATGGCGCTGCTGGACGAGGACGTGGGCGCGATACTGGGGAAGCGGGGGCAGACGCTGACGCAGATACAGCAGGCGCGGGGGGGGGGGGGTGCGTGTGTGTGTGTGCTGGCGTGGCTGGGTTTGGGGTGGGTGGGTGCCCGGCGTTGAGGCGCCAGTGCAGAGCACCCCTCTCGCCAATTGCACCACCAAAACCGCCAAAACCCAAACCAACCCCCCATATTCCAACCCAACCCGACCCAACCAAACCCCAACCTTCCCAAACCCCAAACCCCGACCCAACAGAACGCCAAGGTGGCCATAAAAATCTCCGATCGATCCAAAATGGACCCCCACACCCACGAGCGGGAGGTGACCCTCAGCGGCAGCTACGCGGGCATCCAGCTGGCGTGCGCGATGATAGCGGAGAAGCTCTCGGCAAACAGGTGCGCGTGTTTGCGTACGCGGCGCCGCTCTGCGCAGCGGAACGTTGGCGCGGCTCCGGCGCGGCGCGGCAGCTTCAGCGCGCGCGCGGCGCCGTCTAGGAATAAGGGGGGGGGTGCTTTTGCCGAAGCACGGCTAGGCACGCGCTGCAAAACCCGACGCTGCCCGCTCCACCACCCCGCCTCGATCGAAACCCCCAGGCCGCGCGTGAGCGAGGGCGGCGGCGGCGACGAGGATTTGGGGTACGAAGACCCTGGGGTGTTCTACTGATCCGCTGCTTGAGGCCCGGCGCAGGCGCTGCGTTGCGTTGGCGGCGGCGGCGGGGGCGGCCGGCCCGGCGGCGAGCCACGTGCCCCGCGCCCCGCCGGCCGCGCCCCCAAAAACAGCCAGCGCGGGCCGCCGCCGGCCGCCGGCGCGCCGCGCCCGCCCCCGCCCCAGAGCAGTTTGCGGCAGAGCCGCCAGCAGCTGCCGCTGCCTTCAGCGGCCCCCAATCTGTGTGCCGCGAGCCGGCCCCTCCACTGTTTTCCCCCGTCGCTGCATTTCGGGCTTTGTGTTTCTTTCGCGGCATCCCGGCGGCGGCGGCAGCCGCAGTTGCGGCGCGCGCCCCTCTACCGCCCCCCACCATGTCAAAACGCACCCCCGGGGCTGCCTGCCTGAAGGCAAGCGGAGGGCTTTCGGGAGTCTCAAAGCGCGCGCAGCCCCCCAAACCCCAAAAGCCAGTTTCAACGCCCCGCGTTTCGCAATGCGCCCGAATACGGCACACGACCATTGGCCCTTTTGTCTGCGTGCAAACAAAGAACGCCCGACCGGGGGCCACGCCAACCCCCCCCCCCCCCAGTGCCCCGCCCCGCCCCGCCCCGTCGCGCCGTTGGCGTGCGCCCTTTCAACTGCCGCGCAAGGGGGCCGGCCCCGTTTGGGCTGCCGGCAGCCGCATCACCCTCGGCCGCGCGCCCGCCCTAGCCCTCCCCCTGTCTCACCGCGAGGCCCCTCACGTCACCCTCAAAGCTTCAAACCTCTGCAGTATGCATAGTAATGGCACCTGTTGCCCCCTCCCCGACCCCCCCAGGCCGCGCCGCCGCGAGCCCCCAGGCCCCGGGCACGGCCGCATGGCGCCTGCCCCGGCCTCCCCCACGCCTGATCGGCCGCGCGCGGCGGCTCGCCGCCACAGCCGGCGCGCCGCGGCCCCTCTCCCATACTCTTAACACACCCCACCCCATGCCGTGCCGCTGCGCCGGCGTCTCTTAGTCAAGGCGCCCCCCGCGCCGCGCCGCGCGCGCGTCTGCCCCTGGCGTACCGCCTCGCTGCAAGGCGGAGCTTTCCGGTCTGACTGGGTCAGCAAAAGGGACTGGGCGTGGCGGGCGTTCGGACCGGATCGGCTGAGTCAGCCCTGACCGCCCCGGCAGCTGCCAAAGGCAGGGGGGGAAATCCTGCCTTGGAAGCGGGGCCGATGGGAGTGTGCGTGCTTACAATGGCCGGGGTGCGGCGGGAGCAAGGGGCGCAGGGTCGGGCGGTGCGAAATCGATGCGCCGGCGCGCGCCCGCCCGCCGTGCAGGAGCACTTCTGTACAGCGGCCGACCGGCCAGGAGGCCACGCCGTCGCCCCTGGCGCGCGGCCCCCGGCGGCGCGGCGGGCGGGCGCAGCTGGCCAAGCGGGCCGAGGAGAACGGCCACGTCAGAGGAAGGAAGGGGGTCCGTCTTGGGGGGTCAGAAAGCGGGGGATTGGTGCGTTGCGGGCGGGCCGCGTTTGGTCAAAGCTTGGTCAAAGTTCGGTCAAAACAGGGGTCAAGGCGGTCGACAACCCGGCGCCACGTGAGTCGAACAAAGGCACTGGCGGCAGCGGCGCGCAGCGGCGCGCGGCGGCTCAACCCTGCGCCTCGCCCGGCGGCGGCGCGTCGCCGCCGCCGCCCGCCGCGGCCCCCGCCGCCGGCCGCTTGCGCGGCTGGACGCGCGGCGCGATGCGGCCGGTGCGGCCGCCGCCGCCGCCGCCGCCGGCCCCGCGGCCGCCGGCTGTGGCGCCAAGGGCCACCTGTGACATGAGTTCAAGCGCAGCCGCCCTGTCCAGGGACCCCTCCACCGCCGCGGCCGGCGGCTGGCGCGGCGGCGGCGACGGCGACGGCGACGGCGACGGCGACGGCGGCCGCTGGCGGGGCCCCGCCTCGGCCCCAGCTTGGGTGGCTGGCTCGGGCGGCGGCTGGGCGGCAGCTGGCCCGGGCGCGGAAGGCGGCGCGGGCGCGGAAGGCGGCGCGGGCCGCGGCTGCGGTGGCGGCCGCTGCTCCCGCTGCTGCGGAGGCTGCTGCTGCTGCTGCTGCTGCTGCTGGTGCTGCTGCTGCTGCTGCTGCGGCTGCGGCGGCGGCGCGGCAGGTCGGGCGGCCCTGCTTGGCAGAGGGCGGGCACGGCTGGCCGGGACACCTCCGAGCCTCCCCGGCGCAGCCTCTGCAGGCGCTGCCGCAGCAGCCGCAGCCGCGGCCGCCGCTGCCGGCGAGCCTGCCGCCGCGGCCGCGGCGGCGGGGAGGGATGTCAACGCCGGCAGCCCGCGTAGCAGCGGCGGCGTGAGCGGCGCGGCCGCCGCAGCAGCCCCCGCCCCCGCTGCCGCCGCCGCCGCCGCCGCCGCCTCGACCGCCACGGCGGTGGCCGCCAGCCGCGGCCGCCCCAGCAGCACCGCCGGCAGCCCCGCGAGCGCCGCCGCCGCCGCCGGCGACGGCGGCGACGCGGCGCGCGCGCCCTGCCCCGGGCCCTCGCCGTCGCCCGCCGCGCCCTCCTCCTCGCCGCCGCCGTCGCCGCCGCGCGCCAAGTCGACGGCGCGCTCCACATCCCCGAGCATGACTGACAGCTCGTCGTCGTTTGACTTGCCGGTCTCCCCGTTTAGTACGGCGGCCACGAGGCCGGGGTTTGACTTTAATTCGCGGTTGTACTTGTTCTTGATGTTCACCCTGGGAGGGTTTATTTGTTGGAGGTTTGGCTGCTGTGAGCCTGGGAGCCTGGGGTGTGGGCGGGTGGAGGGAAAGAGGCTGCCCTTAACCGCCCCCCAGACCGCCCAAATCTTCCCACGACTGCGCAAAACTGCCCGAAACCGCCCGAAACCGCCCCACCTGTCGCGCGTCGGGAAGAGCAGCGCTATCATCGAAAAGTCCAGCCCGAAAAAGGCGAGGGCTTTGTAAAACCGCTCGGTCTCGAAACTGCCAAAGGGAGGTTTCGGCGGCGCGGGTTTTGGTTTATTTAGGAAGGCCGCTGCGGCTTCGGGGGGCGGTTCTGCGGGCGCAGCAGCTGTCATGCCGAAACGCCGCTCGTAAGCCCCCAGAAGAGCCCCCTCTCAAGGCCCCCCCAAAAGCCCCGCCCGCCTGCCCAAACCCTCCCCCCAAAGCCGCCCTAAACTGCGCGCCCACCGGTCCCATTTGTCGTTGCAGCGCTGGCGGCCGTAGCTCAGGCTGTTGAGCATCCGGCCCTGGGGGAGGGGGGGTTTAGAGGGTTGGTGTTTATGCATTTGGAGGGTACGTTTGTTTGGAGGGCGGGTGGGTTTTTGACTTTGGAGGAAGGACGATACGCAGGGGGGGGGGAGGGATCCCTCCTTGCCTCCTTGGAGGGGGGGCCCTCCCACGCACGCCGGCACGCAACAACGGGCAGCGGCCAAAGCGGCGGCAGCCACGCGCCCGAAACAAGTGCAAACTGCCAGCGGGGCCCCGCGCCCACCCACCGTAGCACTGCATGACCAGCTCCGGGCTGAGGAGGGGGGGAGTGAGGGGGGCCGGGGGCGGGGCGGTCAGGAAGGGCTGCAGGCCACCTGCCTTGGCCCCGCACTGCGCTCGCAGCGTGGCCCTCCCACTCCCCGGGCCGCCCCGTTGCACGGTGCCTGCCGGCCGCAAGGCGCCACTCACCACCCAGTCCGCCCCCAGTCCACCCCCAGTCCGCCCCCGGTCCACCCCCAGTCCACCCCCAGTCCGCCCCCGGTCCAGCCCACCAGGCCGGGGCTGCCCGGTCCACCCCCCCCCCACACACACACACCGACCTCATGTAAGCGGGCGTGCCGCTGCGGCTGGTGAGCTTTGGCTCGTCCACCGAGTGGCGGATGGACAGCCCAAAGTCTGTGGCCTTGAGGGAGGAGTCCTCGGCCTTTGACAGGAACAAAAAGTTGTCTGGGGGGGGCATTTAGGGGGGTGTTTGGGGGGGGAGGCGTTTTGGGGGGGGTTGCTTAGGGGGGGAGCGTTTTGGCGGGCCGTCTGGAGGTGATGGGGTGGAGCCGCGGGGGGCGGCGGGGGGTGAGGTGGAGCGGCGGGGGGCGGCGGGGGGTGAGGTGGAGCGGCGGGGGGCTGGGGGTGATGGGGTGGAGCCGCGGGGGGCGGCGGGGGGTGAGGTGGAGCGGCGGGGGGCGGCGGGTGCGCAGAGTTCATGGCTGGCGCCGCGAGGCCGGCTGCTGCCGTGCGGGCCAACGCGTCCGCGCTCTTATCCGCAGCGCTGCGGCGTGCGCTTGCGCCGATGTGGGTCGGCTACAAGCCAGGCCGACGGCCGCTCATCAGGCTCCACGTGGCTCCAGGCCGTGCGCGCAGCGCGGCCGCCGGCAGAGTACCGGTACCGAAAGCGCAGCAGGGGGCCAGCACAACGGCAGGCGGGCGTGCTTTGCGCGCTGGCAAGCGCTGGCAAGCGCTGCCAAGCGCTGCGCAACGAGTCTGCCCCTGCCACTCCCGTTGCCTTGAGCCCTCAAGCTCCGCCCGCCCGTCTGTGGAACAGTACACGTTTTTCAAGCCCTGCTTTCCCGCGCAGCCGATCTGCCGGGCGCGCGTGCCCCTCCCGCGCCCGCCACGCGCCACGCCGCCCTCTTACCGGCCGCCCAACGCGCCATTGGGGCTGAAAGAATTGCCTGGGAGCGGCCTGCAGCCCGGGAAGGGGCCGAAGTGGGCCGCGGGCCGCGGGCGGGTTGCCGCGCAACAATATGGTGGCGCCCGGCAACAACGGGAAGCGGCACGTGGGCGCGGACGTGCCGTCGGTGACCGCCAAACGCTGCAGGGGCGGCGGCAGCGGCGGCGGAGAGCGCGGCGAGGCGGCGACGGCGCACGGTCCGGCCTGCGCGCCGCTTTCCGCCGCCGGCAGCCGGCACGCGAACACCCGGGAAAAGGCGCCCCTTGTCCCTGGGCACGTGCGGTACGCGCTAAAGCGGGGCCTGGCGGGCGGCGGCTGCAACGGCGGCGGCGGGGACGACGGCGGCGCGGCGGCGGGCAAGCGGGCACGCCACTCGGCAGCAGGCGCGGCAGGCGACGGCGGCGGCGGCGCGGCCGGCGGCCCGGCCGCGTCGCTCTGCGGCCTCGACGGCTGGGGCACCGGCGAGGGCCTGGAGCGCCCGGAGCGGCCCTGGAGCCCCGCCGCCGCGCGCGCCAGCGCCGGCTGCGGCGGCGCCGCCGCGCTGTGGCGGCAGCGGGTGCCGCTGGCGGAGCGGCCCGACAACGCGGCGAACCGCATAACGCTGACGCTCACGCTGACGCAGGCGCTGGACGACGACAGCCAGGTGCGCGGCTCGGCGGGGCCGCCAGCGAGGGCGGGCGCTTGCGCTGGTTGAGCAAGGGTGGCAGCATTTCGGCACCCCACTCCGTTGCTGGCGGGCTTCCGCACCCTGCACCGCCGGGCGCTGCAGCAGCAAACCGCGCCAGGCGACCTGCCATCAACACCAACATCAAAAAAACACCTGCAGGAGCAGTCTGCCGGCGCAATGGATGCAATGGACATCGACGAGGCGGTGGCAGCGCTGGCGGGGCTGTCCGCCTCGGACGCGCCCCCCACGCCGAGGCACGCGCGCAAGCGTGGGGCCAGTGGCGGCGGCGGCGGCGGCGGCTTCCTGCGGCGCGAGTGGGTGCGCGTGCAGCTGGCGCCCCGGTCGTGAGGCGGCAGCGCGGCACGCGCCACGCACGTCTTGGTGCTTCACCCCCAAACTTTTGACGCAGCCGGCCGGCGCGACGGCCGACCAGACCACCAACCATCCCGCTAATCCCGCGCTAAGCAATGAGCGCATCGGGTTTTTAGGCGGCATACGCCGCCATGCGCACGTGACTGACAACCCCCCTCAC
The DNA here is from genome assembly GCA_003203535.1 of Raphidocelis subcapitata. Taxonomy (NCBI): domain Eukaryota; kingdom Viridiplantae; phylum Chlorophyta; class Chlorophyceae; order Sphaeropleales; family Selenastraceae; genus Raphidocelis; species Raphidocelis subcapitata. Next base: position 306,917 of record BDRX01000029.1, read on the forward strand.
CGTCCCTCAATCACTGGCCCCACGCGCCCAACGACGCCCTTGCGTTTATGCTGTCGCCGCCCTGTTTCTTTTGGCGCTGTTTTTTGCCCCTCGGCCTTGCAGGGCCGCGCTGCCGTCCGCGCCCCGGCCACAGCAGCAATGCGGCTGGAGGCCTGGCCCCTCCGCCGCCGCAGTCGCCAGTGCGTCACTGCAGGCTGCCACACACCCGTCGACCCCCAAAACCCTATCCTTCCTACGCACACGCTGGCTCACACGCACTGGCAACTAATGGCAGCATGATGGAATGCTGTTACACCTCGGGGTTCAGAGCACGCACGCACACACAAAAACCCTGAGTAACCCAGTGGCAGGCGCGGGATTGGGTGGTTTGCAGCGGTTTGCAGCGCAAAGGAAGTGCGCGGGCGCAGGGAGCGCCTGGGCAGGGGAAAAGGCGCCAGGGGCGCGGGGCAGTTCCTCAAAAGCCAGTGATCGAGGCAGTGCGCGTGCGCGCCGCTGCGCGCGACAGCAGTGCGGGCCGCAACGCTGCCACGGCCGAAGCGCAGCGCAGCAGGGTGCGGCAGAGGGAGAAATAGGCAAACAGCGGCCATGCTGCCGCGCGCGCGCACCACAGGAGAGTGCATGCCGCGCTGCGCGCTGCGGCAAGCTGGGGTGTGAGCAGTGCGGCGACCCAGGCGGCGCACGCGCCGATGGCCCACGCCAGGAGGCCCAGCCACCAGGATACTGCAGCGGCGGCAGGCACGATGGCGCCGCGCCGCAGAGCTGCCAGCCACGCGCACAGCAGCAGGCGCGGAACAGCGACCAGCGCCCGCGGAGCGCCGGCTGCCGCCGAAAGCAGCTCGACCGGAAGCCTGACAAGCAGCAGGCTGCCCGGGCGCGACGCCGCTGGGGCTGCGCGCGCTGGAGGGGCTGCCATGCAGCGCGTCTGCGCCTGCCGCTGCGTTGCCACGATCAGCGGCGGCGGCGGGCATGCTGGGGTCGCTGCGCCAGCCGAGCCGGAGGCCGCGCGCGTCGCCGGCATGCTGCGCGTTTTGCGTGCCGTGCCCAACCGCCAGAGCTTGCTTCCGGCACCGCCGTCCCCAACCGGTCTGACGATTGCGATCGCCCCATCGAGCTCTGTTGCTGCGGCAAGGGATAACGGAGCGAGGCGCTCCTCCCCAGACTGAGGCACTGCTGCAGCCCCCGCCGGTCGCGGCGGGGCTGCCGCCGGGGCGGCGGGCTGGGTGGCTGGGCTTGGTGCGGGGTCTGCACCGCCTTCCCAAGCAGCGGCTGTGTCGCTGTCGCGGGTGAGGCGGTGGGCACGCGGCACGACGGCCGGGCGGTGCCGTCTGCCGTGCCCGGATTGGTGGTGCGGGGCCTTGTCGCGGCTGCATGGCGCGCGCCGAGCCGGGCCGGGCGACGCGAGCCGACCCAGGGGCCCAGTCGCGCCCCGCAGCGCGCACCACCCCGCCCAAGCCGCAGTGACTGCTGCGGCGGCAAAAGCGTAGGTGGCGAAAAGCCATATGCGCGCGGCGAGCATCGCGCCCGCACACGCCAGCGCCGGCAGCGCCAGCACCGGAGCGCCCGCTGCGAGCGGCAGAAATACGAAGCGCATCTCCGCAGGCAGCAGCAGGTTGCACGCGACGCGTGCTGAGAAGCGCACGGCGGAGACCGACAGCGACGCGGCAGTGGGCGGAGCGGGCCCGTCGACGCCGGCGGCGCCGCGACCGCGGCCGCGCGCATGATGGGGGCCCCGGCCTGGCGGCGCGGCGGCGCAGTAGGCTGCGAGGCTGAAGGCCAACGGGGCACGGTCATCGCTCGCGTCGCCGCTCAAGGATGGCGCGAGGGGCTGGAACTGCAGCGCGGACACCAGCACGATGGCCGCCCCCGCGGCCATCAGCGCGACGCCCAGCACGCGCTGCGCGCCGCCGGCGCGCGCGAGCGCGTCGCGCAGCGCCCGCGGGCTCAGCGGGCCGCCGCGCCGCCAGGGGCGCGCCGCCAGGGCCGCCGTCGCGCCCGCGAGCAGGGCGGCCAGCAGCAGGGCCTCGGCCTGCGTGGCCGCCAGCAGCACGAGCACCCCCGCGGTGCGCATCGCAACGAGCAGCAGCTGCAGCGTGCCCGCCAGGACGCCGCTGGCCAGCAGCAGCCATACGCCCGCGCGCAGGTAGGCGCCGAAGGCCGCCCCTCCACCCGCGTGGCTGGCGGTGCTGCCGCTGCGCAGCAGCCATGCGGCCGCCGATCCGGCCAGCTCGGCGGCAGCGCCGGCCATGGCGCGCATGGCGTCCGCCGGCGCGCGCGGGCCTGCCGCATGCGCAGGTGCCCCGGCCGATGAAGAGCGGCGCAGCGAGCGGGGGCTGCCCGGCGGACTCCAAGCTTGCGCCATGCTGGGTGGCGGCGGCGGCGGCGGCGGTCAAGCGGGTCCAACCTGAGACCGCTGCGGCGGGGCGCGGCGCGGCGCCCGCGTCCTCGCCCCCTCTCGTGCCGCCGGGCAGGGTCTGTCCGTCCCGGGCAACGCTCACGCGCTGGCTGCTGGACCTGCCTACGAGGGGAAGCAGCGCGGGCGGGGGCTGGGCCCGGGGGGTCGCCAGGGGCCGTGACGCGCCCGGGCGCAGGCATACATCGAAGACAACGAATCTGCGATACCTTTGAGCTGGCGCAGCGCCGCTGAGGGCTCTCGAACAGCCAGATCATCACCAGCAGGCAGGGCGGGAGACGGGCCTGGGGCCGCCCCGCGGCCCGGGATGGCTCCCAAAGCGGCCAAAAAGGGGGACGAGCTGCAGCAAAAGAGCCCCGCCGAGTTCTTCGCGGACAACAAGAACATCGCCGGCTTCGACAACGTGCGCGCCGCGCCGCGCCTGCGCCCGCGCGCTGCGCCTGCGCGCTGCCCCGTCACAGCGGCAGTGGCCTGTGCGTCCGACGCACCGCATATGCACCTAAAAGCAACCACCCGCCCCCACCCTGCAGCCGGGAAAGTGCCTGTACACCACGGTGCGCGAGCTGGTGGAGAATGCCCTCGACAGCGCAGAGTCCATCAGCCGGCTGCCCGAGATCACCATAACAATGTGCGGGCAACTCAAACCCTCGCCGCCTGCTTTTTTGCGGTTGCAGAGCTGGATGCATGGCGCGCTGCAGAACGGCGGCATGGCTCGCTTTCGCCCGCCGCGGAATGCCCTGAAACGAGCGGCCGCGCCCTCCCACCCGCCCGCCCGCCCCCCGCCGCGCCCCGCCGCAGCGAGGAGGTGTCGCGCGCGCGCCTCAACGCGCTGCGCGGCGTGGAGCACCACGACCGCATCGACGAGCAGCTCTACCAGGACTGGGAGAGCGAGGACGCAAAGAGGGTGCGCGGGGCGTGGGCCGCGCGCCGGCCCCCGCTTCCCTTGACAGCTGCTTGCTCCATTTTGCCGCCGTACTGAGGAGTGAGGGGCCTGGTTGCGGAGGAGGGCATACAGGCAGGCCGTTTGCATCGAGCCCTATGCAAAGGGGCTCTGCACCTCGCTTTTAAAACCCCGGCCGTCCCGCCCTCTGCATCCGACCCCCAGCGGCGTCTGGTCAAGGAGGCCAAGGAGCAGATGCGGCTGGTCAAGGTGGCGAGCAAGGTGCGCCGCCCAGACTGCTACGGACTGCGGGGCATGGGCTGCACTGCGTGAATTGCTGCATGCGCTTTGCGCAGAGCTCCATGCGCAGCGCGGTGGACTGGGGGCACCGGGTGCAGTGGGCGGCGCGATTTGAGCAGCGCCGCGCCGTGTGGGTCCGTGGCATAGGCCCACCACCGCGCCGCTGCCCGCCCGCCAAACCCCCCGCCACGAGCGCAGAAGGGCGAGGCCGCCGCCGCCGCCGAGGGCAAGGCGGCCGAGGCGCGCAAGGCCAAGGAGGGCGTGGCGCGCGGCACCCTCTTCTACAAGGTCACCGTCAAGGTGGGGGCGCGGGGCTGGCGTGCGAATGCTTGCGCTTTTGTGCTTGCATGCGTGGTGTGTGCTATCACATGCAGTCAAGTAGGGGCAGGCAGGGAGCCGTTTTTCGGGCCCTGATCTTTCCTGATCCTGACTTCCCGACTCCCCGATTCGCCGCACCGCCGCAGGACAACGGCTCGGGCATGCCCCATGGCGACATCCCCAACATGCTGGGCCGCGTGCTGAGCGGCACCAAGTACGGTGCGCGTGGGGCGGCGCCGCCGGGGCGTGCAGCCCGCCTGGCAGCCCCCTCTTTTCACCATATGGACAGCCCGGGGCCGGCCAGCTGTGGGGAGGAGGACCCCCTCCCCAGCGGCGTTTCTCGCAGCATGAATGTGAAATGGTTGGGGGCGCATCGCTTGGATTATCGTGCCTTGCTTCCCCGCGCTCGGGAACAGAAGCCGCAGAACCGCGCCCAACCACCCGCAGGCGTCAAGCAGACCCGCGGCAAGTTCGGCCTGGGCGCCAAGATGGCCCTGATCTGGTCAAAGATGACCACGGGCCTGCCGTTCACCATCACCTCGGCGCTGCAGCGGCAGGACTTCCGCAGCGCCTACATCCTGGACATAGACATCCACAAGAACGAGCCCAACGTGCACAAGGAGGCGCGACTCCCAAACCCGGGCGGCTGGCACGGTGGGGTGGGGGTGGGGGGCAGACTCAGTGGGGGGGGGGGAGCGAGCGCGGGGCTGGGTGGTGGAGGCGGGGGGCCAGGATGCAGCCGACGACGAGCCGCACCTGTGCACGCAAAGCAAGCCCTTTTCCCCAACTCCCCGCGTCGGTCTCAAGGCCCTTGACACCCCCAAACCCCGCCGCCCCAAACCCTAAACCCCACCCCCAGGCACTGAGCTGTCTGTGACGATTGAGGGCAACTTTGCGGGCGCCTACAAGGGCTACATCCTGCGCTACCTGCGGCAGATTGCGGTCATCACGCCCTACGCGCAGGTGGGCGGGAGGGGTGGTGCGGCTGAGAGGGCCGCTGCTTTGCTTTCGCCATCAACTTTGCTTTGCTGGCGCTGTCTCCCAAAAGCTCTTGGACCGCGACCAGGAGCCACTACACGCGCTCACCCGATCGCAAGTCCTCTGGGCTGCCCATGCGTTGAGACGCGCCCGAAAGCCTCCTGCCAGACCCAGCGAGCCCGCCCACAAGCTGCGCAACCCAAACCCCCGCCCGGCAGTTTTCCTTCCGCTACGTCGCCGAGGACCCCAAGGCCAGCCTGGACCTGGCCTTCAAGCGGCGCACGGACGCCATGCCCCCCGCGCCCATGGTGGGGTTGCTTTGGGGGGGAGGGCGGCGTGAAGGCGCGCACGAGGGGCTTTGAGGGTGCCGGCGGCGGCGCCGTGTTGGCCGCTGCGTCGGCCAGCATGTTTTGGGGTTATGGATGCACGCCCATTCCGCCTCGGCGCCAGGCCCACAAATTGAGGCATGTAGAGCCGCACACGCACGCCCCGGAAACGCATGGAGGCGCCCCATGCACACACCCCTCCCACCAAAAAACCCCAGGTCACCAAGCACCACCCCTCCTCTGTGGATCTGGAGCTGGTCAAGCGCCTGGTGGTGGCCACGGACAAGAAGAACATGGTGGCGTTCCTGTCAAAGGAGTTTGACTGCATCACCCGGGACCTGGCGGGTGCGCTCGCCTGCTTATGGGGAGGGGGCGGCGCGGCTGCTCCGGGGGAAGGGAGTCAGGGACGAATCGGGCACGCCGGCTGCGGCGGAAGGGCGTGAGAGGGGTTAGGAGAGGCGCAAGGGCCTCGGCGCCTGCCCTAGGCCTTTGAGCAGGCCCTTGCGCAGTCACAGGCGCCGGCCTCAGAGCCCCGTCTTAAAACCCCCTCCCCCCCGCAGGCCGCCTGGTCGAGGAGATGCGGTCCGGGGTGCAGGCCGACACGCCGCCCTGCAAGATGACTACGCAGCAGGTCGTGCGGCTGCACCAGCTGCTGCACGAGGCCAGGTTCAGCGACCCCAGGTGCGCTTGGGGGCTTGGGGGTGGGTGGGGGGTGGGTGCTGGGTGGGGGGGCTTGGGGGCTTGGGTACGGGCTTGGCGCGCGTGCTGCGGGTGCTTCTTGTGTGTGCGGCTCTGACCGCCCGATAGCTCCGCTGCCTGGCCGTCCCCGCTGCCTCGACATAAATCCCCACCAGCAGCTTAAAACTCCCTAACACACCCTCCCTGGTCCCGTCCAACACCTCCTCACAAGCCGCCAACCCCCCTCCCTCACCCTCCCCCAGCGGCAACCACCTGTCCCCCGCTGGCGAGTACAACCTGCGGCTGGGGGTGATGAAGGAGCTGCGTCCAGAGCTGATCGCCACGCACTCGGGTGGGGGGGGCGGCGCGGCCGCACGGCACGAGGGCAGCGCAAACGCGCATGCAGGCAGCAGCGCAGCCCGCCGCTGGAATCCATCACATGCGTACCTCGGCCCCGCAAAGCACAGCCTCAGGCCGGCGAGCCCCTGCCCCATTTCTCGAACCCCCCGAAACCGCCAGGCGACGTGCGCGTGTTTGAGGGCCACGCGTTTGTGGTGGAGGCGGCGGTCAGCGTGGGCGGGCGCAACATGAAGCCGGGGCTCAACATCTACAGGTGGGGGGGGGGCTGCTGCGCGGGGCGCTGCGCAGGGGAGTGGCGGCAGCAGGCACCCTTCGGGGTGCTGCGCGGGGTGCTGCACGGGGTGCTGCATGCCCCCGGCGCCTCCAATCAAACGGATTTTCAGGGGAGCTTGAAGGGACGCCCTGGTACGCCCTAGCAAGCAGCCCTGATGCGGGCCCAAGCTGCAACACCAGCCCCCCGGCCTGGCGCTTTATTGAATGCGCGCACCCGAAACGCGCACCCCAAACGCGCACCCCAAACGCGCGCCCCAAACGCGCACCCTCAACGCGCGCCCCGCAGGTTTGCCAACCGCATCCCCCTGCTGTTTGAGGCCGGCAACGACGTCATCACCAAAACGGCGGCAAAGCGCATCAACTGGGCGGCCTACAAAATCAACCACAAAGCGGACAAGGTGGGGGCGCTGCCTTTCGGCGCCGCTGCCGCTGCCGCTGCTGTTTGGTGTTTACCATTCCTGCCGCTCCCTCTGGCCTGCTGCTACTGGCAGCCCCTGGCTTTGGCGAGCACTCACACCCGCCCACCCACCCACCCACCTACCCACCCACCCACCCGCCCACCCAAACACCCACACACCCACACACCCACACACCCACACACCCACCCACCCACCCGCCCTCCCACGCGCCCGCCCCGCCAGGTCGGCGTGTTTGTGTCTATCGTGTCCACCAAGATCCCCTTCAAGGGCGCGGGCAAGGAGTACGTGGGGGACGACGTGGACGAAATGGTGGCGGCGGTCAAGGCAGCCATCATGTCGTGCGGCGTGCAGCTCAAGGCGCGCGCGCGGGGGGGCGGGCTTTGGGGGAGGGCGGGCGGGCGTTCAACCTGGCAGCCAGCAAACAGCGGATGGGGCAGTGTCTTTGTCGACAGGGAAATGGCGGACGAGCGAGCTGGGCGCTGGCCCCTGTGATGCCTCGAGCGAACGACGCCCCCCGGCGCCAGCCAACCAACCGCCCGCCCCCTCTGCACGGGGGAAACCACCGCCCGCGCGCAGGCCAAGATCGCCCGCCAGCAGGCCGCGCGCGAGCACCAGCTGCGCAAGCGCAACCTCACCAAGTACATCCCCAACACCGCCGCCGCGATCTTCGCGGTGCTGGAGTCGATGGCGGCGGCGCCGGCGAAGGGGCCGAAGCGGAGGAGGCTGCAGGAGAGGCACGACGTGCCGGCGCTGGTCCAGAGCGGGGAGGTGCGACTGCCATTGATTTGGCCAGCGAAACCCAAAGACAAGCGGCTGCTGGGCTACTGGCATTTTCCTGCCATTGGAGCCGCCCTCCAGCCGCCCCCCCCCCCGAGGGCAGGCCAAACCCTTGCCCCCCCAAGCCCCGCGCCCCGCCTCCGCCCGCAAACCGTTGCGACCGCGCGCCCCCCCCCCTCCTCCCCCCAAAGGTGACGGAGGCGCTGCTGGCGGCGCGGCTGGCGGAGCACGTGGAGCGCATCGACACCGACATGGCACTCGAGTACCAGGTGCGCGCGCGCGCGCGCGCGCTGGGGTTTCCTGAGATGGGGTCTGGCGGCTTTGCCGCACGGCTTGCTGTGTCGCACAGCGGGCTGTGCCGCGCGGCGGGCTGTGCCGCGTGAAAGATTCCACGGACCTGCAGCGCCCATCGGCCAAACCGCCCACCGCAAAAAAAAACTCCCGAAACCCCCAGGTCCAGCAGGGCCTCGCCGCCGGCGCCGCTAAGAAGGAGGTGTACCTCGCGCCCGCCACCGCGCGCACCAAATACGGCCCAGACCTGCACACGGCGGCGTGCGTGGTGCGGCTGCTGCAGTGAGCGGCGCGGCGGCGGGGCGGGCGCGGCACGCGCGCGCGCGCGCGCGCGGCTGGCTGCCAGCGCCCGTCTTCGGCCGCATGCCTTGCGGCCCATTTTGGTCCCTTTTGAAGCTGCATGTTTCCCCTTTTAAGCTATGCTGCTTTCTTTTGGCTTGTCTTGCTGCCCTGCTGATTATCTCCCAACCGGCCGAATGCCCCCATCAAAGCACTGCCCCCCTCCCGGCTGTGCCTTTCAAAGCCCCCCCAGGCAACCCCAGAGCGCTGTAAAGTGCCGTTGCTTTCAAGTTACTTGGGAAAGGGATCATGGTTTGGTGGTGGCTAGAGCCACCGTTTTGTTTGGTGGTGGCTAAGGCCACCGATTTGGGTGTGCTCTCGGTTTCAGGGGGGGCGCGCACACCTTGCGGTGTGCGCGCCGCACCGCCCTACTCACGGGGCGCGCCACGTGAAGGCGGCACACCACGCGCCCCTGAAGGCGTAGTCACAGGAACCCACGAACGTTCGCGGCTTGGCACCTTGGGGGGGGGGGTGCTTGTTTGGGCGGGGTGGGCGCGATGGCAGTTGACCGCTGACTGCTGGCGCTGACTGCTGGCGCTGACCGCTGACTGCTGGCTGCTGGCTGCTGACCACACAAAAAAAGGAAACACACACACGCCACGCCGTAACAAAAAAGGAAGTACACACACACACACACACGCCACACGAGCTGCGTGGGCTGCGCGGGGCGAGGGCGTTTGGGTTAGTGCTGCGCTGCGGGTGTTAGCGGCGAGGCGTTCGTTGGGGCGCGCGGGGGTTGGAGCGCGGCAATGTTAGCGCACGAGTTGCATGCAGCTGCAGGCCCCATTCCCCATTTTTTGTTTTTTTGTTTTTTGTTTTTTCCACTGCATGCAGGCCCCATTCCCCATGTTTCTGCTGCTTGGCTGGCATTCGTTTCTCCCAGTGACCCCCGCACCCAAACATCTCGATGGCCTCAGGCGTGGCGCTGCATCTGGCTGCGCGTGAACGCTGCAGGCCCCTTGCCGCGCCTTGCCGATGCCGTGGAGGTGTTGGTGTTGGTGCGCGGCTGCTGCTGCTTGAGCTGCTGCTGCTGCGGGGGGTTGGGGATTGGGTTTTTTTTTGCGGGGGTTGATTTTTGGGGGGTTAGTTTTGGAGGGGGGTTTGGGGGATGGTGAATGCGAGGAGCCCCCAGCCCATCCGTCGGCGCACCTTTGCCGCTGCTGCCAGGGCGCGGCGGGTCATCACGCTGGGGGAGGAGTTGCGCACGTGCACGTAGAACGGCCACGGGTCGCCTTTTTGTTTTGAGGGGGAGAGGGTGTGGGCAGAGTTGGGGGAGAGAGGCTTGGGTTGGTGAGGGGTGAGTTTGGCCAAGCTTGGGAGTGTATGCAAAAAAAAACCCAAACCAAGCAAGTGCCGCGCACCCTTGATCACGCGGGGCGCCGAGTCCTGATCCTCGTCTGAGCAACGGCGTGGTGATTGAAAAAAGGAGGGTTGGCTCAGCCCAGCTGCTTGGTGGTGCCAACGAAAAAAGCAAACACCCCAGCCAGCCCCCCCCCAAAAAAACCCAAACAGGGAGGGAGTGAGAGATGAGCACCCACCCATCACGACGTCTCCCTCAGCGTCGGTGGTGTGCAGCTTGACGGAGCCCAGCGCCGCGGTGAGTCCCTCGATGCCGGCCAGGGTGTCGGCGGTGGTGGCGGAAGGCAGGTACTCGCCCTCGCAGTCGCCGTCCACAGCGCGGCAGGCCGCCGCCACGGGGGTCTCGACCGCCGCCGCCGCGCGCGCCGGTGCATACGCGGGCGCGCACAGCGACGACGGGAGGGAGGGCGGCGGCAGCGCGCTGATGATGACGGTGGCGGTGATGGGCAGGCACGCCGCGGGCTTGGGCTTGGGCTCGGGGTTGGACTCGGTCGCCGCTGCCGCCTGGGTCTCGGTGGTGGTGGCGGTGGCGTTGACCTCGTTGACCTCGGGGATGGCGTTGAGGGCCTTGGCCAGCAGCGCCTCGAACTCGGCCTCCTCCGCAGCCTTGACCTCGGCGGTGGCGCAGGGCGTGGGGAAGGATGAGACGGCGGTGTCGTCGGCCGCGGCGGGGATGGGCGCGGGGAAGTCGGCCAGCGCGTCCGCCAGCAGCGCGGTGTAGGACAGCACCTCCTCCTCAGCCTCGGCCTCGGCCTCGTGGGTGGTGGCGGTGCCGAACTCGGTGGGGAGGGTGTTGATGGCCTGGTCCAGCAGCGCGTCAAACTCGGCCTCCTCCGCAGCCTCGGCCTCGGTCGTGGTGGTGGGTGCGATGGCCTCGGCGCAGCAGTGGAAGGCGTAGTCGTCGGCGTCGTCGTCGTGGCCCAGCAGCGCTGCCGCATCCAGCTTGGGGAAGCTGGGCGCGGCGGCGGCAGCTGCGGCGGCGGCGGCGGCGGTGCCGCCGCCCCCGCCGCGGCGCTTGGCCACGAAGCGGCGGCGCGCCGCGCCCGAGGGCGCGGCGGCCTCGAGCCCGGGGATGGTGGTGGTGGTGATGGGCTCGAGGATGGGGGCCGCCGCCGCTGCGCACGACGATGCCGCGGAGCCGTAGTCGACGGTGGAGGCGGTGGAGGTGATGATGTTGATCTTGGTGAAGCCGGTGAGCTTCATCTTGATCGGCGGGCGCACCTTGGGCGCCTGCGGCTCGTCGGCGACGGCGGCAGCTGGGACCGGCGCCGGCGCCGGGGCCTGTTGTTTGGGTTGGGCAGACAGGAAGCAAGGGTGGGGCATCGCGGGGAGCAGGAGCAGCAAGGGCGGGGCTTGGAACGCAGCGTGCAGCGGCGCGGCGCAGCGCAGCGGCAGCCCCGGCCGCGAAGCCCAGCTCACCACAGCCGCCTTGGCCAGCACCCTTGCCATCCTCTCCTTGGAGATGATGACCTTGGGTGCCTGCGGTCGGGGAGGCGCAGCTGTGGTTTACAAGGCCAACTCAGAAACCTCCTTGGTGCAGCGAACAGCGCTCACGCGCACACGCTGCGGCGCGCAACGCGGCGCAGCGCGCACGCCGCCGCGCCGCTGCCACCGCCGCCGCCGCCCGCGCGCATGCCGTCCCCTCAGCCCCGAGTAAGATTTCGCAGAGGTTCTATCAGGAACTCAAAATTGGGTTATGGCAGCCGTCCGGCGCCGCCGCCGGCCCGGGCGCCCAGCTTCCAGCCAGCTGCGTGCCCCGCTCGGAGCCGCGCCCGCCGACTCGGCTGCCCTGCGCGCCGGCTTCCCGGCGGCTTCCCAGCGGATCTGCGAGGAAGCCGGGCCTTCTGGCGGCCCTATATAGACCTTGCCTCCTCAATCGAGCTCTACGCTGAGTGCTCTGTACGGCCATCAGCCACCGCTGCTGCCCGTGCGACCCCGTTCCCGTGTTTCCTGTGCTCTCCCCGACCCTTCTTCACGATGCAGGCCTTCAGTGGACCCAAGGCGTCCCCGCCGACCACCCGCATCGTGCTGAAGGCGCGGGCTTGGGGCGGCATGCGGGGCTTTGACCTTTGACCTAGATCGCTGCCGCGGCGGTCTTGGGCCTCTGGGTGCTCGTATGAGCCCGCATGCTGTGGGCGAGCTCCTCAGGGGCCGCGTCGGGGCCCCGCGAGCCCTGCAGGCCCCCGGACGAGCCCCAACAACCCCGCCCCTGCGCCTCCCCGACCGCAGGCACCCAAGGTCATCATCTCCAAGGAGAGGATGGCAAGGGTGCTGGCCAAGGCGGCTGTGGTGAGCTGGGCTTCGCGGCCGGGGCTGCCGCTGCGCTGCGCCGCGCCGCTGCACGCTGCGTTCCAAGCCCCGCCCTTGCTGCTCCTGCTCCCCGCGATGCCCCACCCTTGCTTCCTGTCTGCCCAACCCAAACAACAGGCCCCGGCGCCGGCGCCGGTCCCAGCTGCCGCCGTCGCCGACGAGCCGCAGGCGCCCAAGGTGCGCCCGCCGATCAAGATGAAGCTCACCGGCTTCACCAAGATCAACATCATCACCTCCACCGCCTCCACCGTCGACTACGGCTCCGCGGCATCGTCGTGCGCAGCGGCGGCGGCCCCCATCCTCGAGCCCATCACCACCACCACCATCCCCGGGCTCGAGGCCGCCGCGCCCTCGGGCGCGGCGCGCCGCCGCTTCGTGGCCAAGCGCCGCGGCGGGGGCGGCGGCACCGCCGCCGCCGCCGCCGCAGCTGCCGCCGCCGCGCCCAGCTTCCCCAAGCTGGATGCGGCAGCGCTGCTGGGCCACGACGACGACGCCGACGACTACGCCTTCCACTGCTGCGCCGAGGCCATCGCACCCACCACCACGACCGAGGCCGAGGCTGCGGAGGAGGCCGAGTTTGACGCGCTGCTGGACCAGGCCATCAACACCCTCCCCACCGAGTTCGGCACCGCCACCACCCACGAGGCCGAGGCCGAGGCTGAGGAGGAGGTGCTGTCCTACACCGCGCTGCTGGCGGACGCGCTGGCCGACTTCCCCGCGCCCATCCCCGCCGCGGCCGACGACACCGCCGTCTCATCCTTCCCCACGCCCTGCGCCACCGCCGAGGTCAAGGCTGCGGAGGAGGCCGAGTTCGAGGCGCTGCTGGCCAAGGCCCTCAACGCCATCCCCGAGGTCAACGAGGTCAACGCCACCGCCACCACCACCGAGACCCAGGCGGCAGCGGCGACCGAGTCCAACCCCGAGCCCAAGCCCAAGCCCGCGGCGTGCCTGCCCATCACCGCCACCGTCATCATCAGCGCGCTGCCGCCGCCCTCCCTCCCGTCGTCGCTGTGCGCGCCCGCGTATGCACCGGCGCGCGCGGCGGCGGCGGTCGAGACCCCCGTGGCGGCGGCCTGCCGCGCTGTGGACGGCGACTGCGAGGGCGAGTACCTGCCTTCCGCCACCACCGCCGACACCCTGGCCGGCATCGAGGGACTCACCGCGGCGCTGGGCTCCGTCAAGCTGCACACCACCGACGCTGAGGGAGACGTCGTGATGGGTGGGTGCTCATCTCTCACTCCCTCCCTGTTTGGGTTTTTTTGGGGGGGGGCTGGCTGGGGTGTTTGCTTTTTTCGTTGGCACCACCAAGCAGCTGGGCTGAGCCAACCCTCCTTTTTTCAATCACCACGCCGTTGCTCAGACGAGGATCAGGACTCGGCGCCCCGCGTGATCAAGGGTGCGCGGCACTTGCTTGGTTTGGGTTTTTTTTTGCATACACTCCCAAGCTTGGCCAAACTCACCCCTCACCAACCCAAGCCTCTCTCCCCCAACTCTGCCCACACCCTCTCCCCCTCAAAACAAAAAGGCGACCCGTGGCCGTTCTACGTGCACGTGCGCAACTCCTCCCCCAGCGTGATGACCCGCCGCGCCCTGGCAGCAGCGGCAAAGGTGCGCCGACGGATGGGCTGGGGGCTCCTCGCATTCACCATCCCCCAACCCCCCCTCCAAAACTAACCCCCCAAAAATCAACCCCCGCAAAAAAAAACCCAATCCCCAACCCCCCGCAGCAGCAGCAGCTCAAGCAGCAGCAGCCGCGCACCAACACCAACACCTCCACGGCATCGGCAAGGCGCGGCAAGGGGCCTGCAGCGTTCACGCGCAGCCAGATGCAGCGCCACGCCTGAGGCCATCGAGATGTTTGGGTGCGGGGGTCACTGGGAGAAACGAATGCCAGCCAAGCAGCAGAAACATGGGGAATGGGGCCTGCATGCAGTGGAAAAAACAAAAAACAAAAAAACAAAAAATGGGGAATGGGGCCTGCAGCTGCATGCAACTCGTGCGCTAACATTGCCGCGCTCCAACCCCCGCGCGCCCCAACGAACGCCTCGCCGCTAACACCCGCAGCGCAGCACTAACCCAAACGCCCTCGCCCCGCGCAGCCCACGCAGCTCGTGTGGCGTGTGTGTGTGTGTGTGTACTTCCTTTTTTGTTACGGCGTGGCGTGTGTGTGTTTCCTTTTTTTGTGTGGTCAGCAGCCAGCAGCCAGCAGTCAGCGGTCAGCGCCAGCAGTCAGCGCCAGCAGTCAGCGGTCAGCTGCCATCGCGCCCACCCCGCCCAAACAAGCACCCCCCCCCAAGGTGCCAAGCCGCGAACGTTCGTGGGTTCCTGTGACTACGCCTTCAGGGGCGCGTGGTGTGCCGCCTTCACGTGGCGCGCCCCGTGAGTAGGGCGGCGCGGCGCGCACACCGCAAGGTGTGCGCGCCCCCCCTGAAACCGAGAGCACACCCAAATCGGTGGCCTTAGCCACCACCAAACAAAACGGTGGCTCTAGCCACCACCAAACCATGATCCCTGCCCCAAGTAACCGCTGGCACTCGCCCGGGCGCCTTACTAAAGGCAGCAGACCGTGTTTGCCAACTCGCATTGCGCCTGCCTGCTGGGGAGTGGTTCAGCAGGCAAGCGGGATAACGAGCAACTGCATGTGGCATGCGCATCGCATCAAAGTCAGCTGTGTGTTTTGAGCGTTTGGGGGCGCGGTGAAAAGCGACGAGTGCGCGCCCGTCTCTGTTCTGGTGCTTTGGCAGGAAAGGGGGATTGGCCGTCAATCCATGATGCAGATGGGGGCGCGGGCGCGCCGCCAACAAATAGGGGTCATGAAGGGGGTCCAAGGAATCAGGCCGCCGAATTTGAAAGCGGAGGTTTTCAATAGCGCACAGACACAAACACACCCAGAGCAGCAGCCGCCGCAGGCGCCCGCCCCCCCGCTTGGCCGGCGGGGGCAGCGAAAAGCCGCGCGCCGCAAGCCGGCGCGCGCGGCTCAGACGCGCGCCGCGCCGCGCGGGGCGTCGCCGGGCCCTGAGGTCTCCTCTTCCTCCATGAGGGTGCCCGCCGCCCCGCCCTCGACGGCCCCCATCTCAACCCCAGAGCCGCGCCGCCCCCCCGAAAGCGTGCGCCACATCAGCGTGCGCCGCGCCCTCGGCGGCGGCGGCGGCGCCGCGGCCTCGCCGCCCTGCGGCGCCGATGCGCCGTCGGCGGCCGCGATCGCGGCGGCCGCGGCCGCGCTGCTGGCGCTGCCGGCGGCCATGCGGCCGCTGCCGGTCCGCGAGCCCCGCAGCATCAGGCTGCCCAGCCGCTGCATGCCGCCGCCTGACGCAGAGAACGAATCCCATCTGCCGCTGAACTGCGGCACGCGCTGCGACGCGCCGCCGCCGTGGACGGGCGTGCCGACGGAGGGCGTGGTCGTGCCCGACGCTGACTGTACGCGGTCCATGTGCTCCTGCCGCAGCTTAGTCAGCATGTCGGGCACCCTGACTGATGCGCTGGTGAGCACGGAGCCGTCGCCGGGGGACACGCACTGGCCCTTGCCCCCCGGCTGGCCCGGCGGGAACGGCCGCCCCGCCAGCCGGGCGTCCGTCACCCGCGCCATGCTGGTGACGCCGGTGCCCTTGAATTTGTAATCGCCCAGCTGGAAGGCGACCACCTCGGCAGGCACCAGGCTGAAGGCCTCCGGGCTCATGAAGCGGGGGCCGCCTGCGGTTTTTGTTTTTGGTTGCGGGCGGTTTGCTGGCGGTTTCGGGGGCGGTTTTCGCGGCGGTGGCTTGGGTTTGCGCAGGCGCGCCGTGCTGACGCAGGGGCGTGGGGCCCCGAGCTGCTGTGGGGAGCCGCCGGCAGCAGTGCAGGCGTGCCGGCGTGCAGGTGCCCATCCTATTTGAGGCCCCCCCCCCCAAAACTTCAAACTGGGCCAAGCCCGCCAAGAAGCAAAAAGCCCCTCCCCCCAAACGCAGCACCCTTGAAGCCCCCCCCCCAAAAGAAGCGCACTCGTCTGCAGCAGCCGCTGCCGCACGCGCACGACCGGAACCGACATGCTCGCGTTGCTGCTGCCACCCCCGGCACCCGCCAGCACAGCGGCCGCGGCGTCCCCCTCCTCAATCAGGGCGTCCCCCGACGCGGGCGCGCCGCGCGCTGCGGCCGAGGCGGCGGCGGCGTCCAGCTCGGCGAGCAGCGCCGCCTCGAGCGGCGACGAGGCGGCGCGCGTCAGCTCGCCCATGTCCAAGGCGAGCGCGCTGGCGCCGCGGTCCAGTCCGGTCGAGCAAAGGGAGCCGCCGTCCCCAGAAAACAGCCGCTGCCCCGTGGCTGACCCCGTTGAGCTGTGCTTGGCGCGCCCGGGGAGCAGCTGCCGCAGCAGCGCGTTCCGGCGGCGCGCGCGGCCGGTCGAGCCCTCTCCTACGGTGTCGCGCGTCGCGGCGGCCGCGGCGGCGTCGCTGCCCGCGAAGCTGCTGCTCGCGGCGGCGTCGCCGGCGCAGTCCGAGGCGGCGGCGTCGTCCAGGGCGGACGCGTCGTCAAACTGGTCTGTACCGTCGCCGTCGTCCTCGCCGTCGTCATCGCCGCCGCCGGCGCCGCCGCGCCGGCCGGCGTCCGAGGCGCCCGCGGCCGCGGCCGGCTGCGCGTCGCCGTCCGCCTCCTCGGCCACCGCGTTGGGGTGCGGCCCCGCCCCCGCCCCCGCCCCCGTCCTCGCTGCCGCCGCCGCCGCCGCGGCCTCTGCGGCGGCGGCGGCGCCGCCGGCGGCGGCGGCCTCGGCGGCCGCATACCTGGCCGCCACCTCGGCGGCCGCCTTGGCCACGTCAGAGTGCGCGGGCACTTCCGTCGTCTCCGGCTCCAGCTGGCCCCGCCAGCCCGCGAAGATGCGCTGCACCAGATCGGCCTCGGCGACGATCTGAGGGGGGGGGGGGCGGATTGGATTGGGATTGGATTGGGATTGGATTGGATTGGGTTGGCTTGGGTTGGATTGGATGCCATTCGGCAGGGGCGGACGACGGGCGGCGGTCGCGGGCGGGCCCCGCAGCCGAGGCGGCAGGCGCGGCGGCGGCTGCGCCGGCTACGCAGCACGCCCGGCCTCCCCTCAACCCAAACGCACCCCCATTCTCCCCCACCCCCTCAACCCCAGCACCCCCCCACCCCAACCCCCCGCCCCGCACCATGCCGCCGTGTGCCGCCGCGTCCATGTAGCGCGCCGCCTGGTTGACCGTTGAGCCGTGGTAGTCGGCACGCCCCGCGTGGTCTGGGGGGTTTGGTTTGGTTGGGGTTTGGTTTGGTTTGGTTTGCTTTGCTTTGCTTTGCTTTGCTTTGCTTTGCTCGGGCCTTGTAAACTTAGCGCTCCTGATTCCCGAGGTGCTCCTCAGTGCTGACGGGCCAAGCTTGGGAGCAGCTGAGGTGCGCAAGAGGGCCCAGGGGCGGCCCCCACCCCCACCCCACCCCGCACCCGGCATGACGCAGCGCGGCGGGCCCTCGCACAGGCCCATCTTCAACCTGCGGGCAAAGGGGTGAGGTGGCGTTGACACAAGCGCCGGGCAGTTTACGGCCAGCCAAACACCTAGCCGCGCACCCGCCTCGCCTCACGCCCAGCTGCCCCCAAACCGCCCCGCCCCCGCCCCAAAACTGCCTTGCCCCCGCCCCTCAACGCCCCCACCCCCCCCCCCACCTGGGCCCCCTGAACACAAGCTGCCCCGCAGAGTCCAGCACCTGCGCAAAGCCGGTGTACTTTAGGACTGGCCGGCTCCAGGGCTGGTACATGGCCGCCTCCTGGACCTGGGGGTGGGGTTTGGGGGGGTTGGGGTGGGGTTTTGGGTTTTTGTTGAGGTTTTTTTTGGGGGCGGGTGGTGCGCGGGTGTGGGGTGGCCGACAACCCCCCCCCCCAATCGATGGGGCCGCCAACGTTGGCGGGTGTGGGAGGCACGCAAACCCCCCGCACCAGCATGCACCAAGTCGCCGCGTCCCCGGGCTCGTCGAAGGCCGCCAGGTATTTGAGGTCCCCCGCGCTGGTGCGCGCGACGTAGCCGCCGGGCACGCAGCGCAGCGCGTCCAGCAGCACGCGGCACAGGCCGTCGTGCACCTTTGGGGCGTGGGGGTGGGGGGTGGGGGTGGTTGGTTTTGGGCAGGTGGGTGTGGGTGTGGGGGTGTGGGGGTTGTCGTGGGGGTGTGTGGTGGGGGGTTGGTGAGGTGGGGGGTTGGTGAGGTGGGGGGTTGGTGAGGTGGGGGGTTGGTGAGGTGGTTGTTTTCTACGGGGTGGGTGATTATTTGTTTGTTTGTTGGTTGGTTGGATGGCCCCTTGTGCCCGAAAGCCCCGCCCCCCCACCTCTGCGGCCAGCCTCCTGTGGCGCCGCAAAAAGTCCGCCGCTCCCTCCACCGCCACAAAAACGGTGGTCTGGGCGGGGAGGTCCTGGGCCGGGCCTGCCAGCGCCGAGGCCGGCCCGGAGGCGCGCACGCAGGCGGTCAGGTCGGCTTGCAGCGTGCCTGCGGGGCGGGGGGTGGGTGGGCGGGTGGGGTTTTGGGGGGCGGGGGCTGCGGTTTCAGCGCGGCTGCGCCGGGGTGCGCGGGCGGCGGGCGCTGCGCACGCGCGCCGTGTCCAGGACACGAGCGGCGGCCGGCCATCGGCATCCTAAGCACCCCGGGCTCAAGCCCTAAACCCCCAACCCTTAGCCCGCGCCCAAAGCCCCGGCCCGGAAGTTTTAAGCGTCCGGGTTGGACAGAAAAAGCGGGGCCCACCCACCCGGTGCGTCAAAGTAGGGCAGGTCGAGGCACGCCGCCCCCGCCTTGAGCGCCATCCGGTTCCCAAAAGCGTGAGCCCTCGCGCACAGCGCCGGCGCAAGCAGCTGGTACACCCTCAGCGGCACCCGCCGCTGCGGCGCGCCCGCGCCGGCGGCGCCGGGCGTGGGCGGGGCGCGGGCCGAGGCGGCGGCGGCGGCGGCCGCGGCGGCGTCGGTTTGGTCGGCGTCGAAGCCGGGCAGCCGCCAGAGGCCCATGTCCAGGGCGACCGCGTCCGCCGTGGCGCCGGCGCCGACGCCGCTGCGGGGGGCGGGGGTGTGGGGGGTGGGCGGGCCGGTGCGTGCGTGCGTGTTGGGGCGGGGCTTGGGCTCGGGTGGGGTGGGGCGCCGGGTCGTGCGTCCCCATGCCCGGGGCCGTTCCCAAAGCAATGCACAGCAGAGGCGCCTACTCTGGAGGCTGCTCTGCGAAGCCGGTTCGACCCCTACAAACATGAAAAACGCAGCGGCTCTCCAAGCAAAAAGCATCCAGATCGCCCACTCACCGGAACCAGGAGAGGAAGCCGCCCCGCCCCCCGCCCTCCGGCCCGCCCCCGTCCAGCCCGGAACCGTTGACCGCCCCCAGCTGGCTGAGCACCTGCTTGATGCCCCCGAAGCTGGCGGCGTCCATGAACACCTGGCCGCCGCTGGCGAGGTCGGAAACGACTGGGAAGGGTAGAGGGGAGGGAGGGGGGTAGTGGTGGTGGTGGGGCGGGGTCAGGGGGTGTAGTGGTGGTGGTGGTGCGGTAAGGGGCGGTCAGGGGGCGGGGGCGGTTTGCCCGGGTTGGGGGTGGTTGGTTGGGTGGCCAACAGGGGCCGAGGAAGCAGCGGCCGTTTGGTGTGCAGAGCAGCCCCGCCCAGAGGCATTCACGGCCCCTCCACACCAGACAGCACCAAACCCAAGCTCGAAGCCCCAACCACTCCCCAAAGCAACCCCCGGGCAAAAGCACCAAGCCCCACCCTTTGCCGCGTCCACCACACGGCTGTAGCCCCACTCTTTAGTCATGTCCCCCGTGGCCACCCCCATGCGCACGCGCAGGCCGTTAAAGATGCCACGCGATTTGGACTGAGCAGAGCGCGGCAGGAGGCGCGACATGAGGCGGCTGCGCGTCTGGGAGCCGCGGCGGGTGCGAGAGGCTGCGGGGGGGGGGGGGGGGGGGGGGGGGGGGGGGGGGGGGGGGGGGGGGGGGGGGGGGGGGGGGGGGGGGGGGGGGGGGGGGGGGGGGGGGGGGTGGGGGGGGGGGGGTGCGCAGGGGCCAAGCGTTGTTTGCGCAAGCATTGACCTCGACTGATTCGAACGGGGGGGGGAGAGGGGGCGGAGGGAGGGGAGCGGTGGGCTGGGGGGTGGGGCTGCGCGCGGTGGTGCGGATGGCGCGTTGCGGTGCGGCGCGGTGCGGGGCTGAGTTGTAAGACAGCCGGCAGAGGGGAGGGGCACTGCAGAGCAAATGGCGAGCAAAGCCGGCGCCTTCCTCAAACCCAATGGGGCCGCACCCTGCACGGCCACCTCGCTGGCCACGCTGCCGCCGCCTGCGCTGCCGGCGCCGCCGCCGCCGCCGCCGCCGCCGACCCCGCTGCTGAGCGGGCTCCAGACCTCGGACCCCCCCGACCGCGGCCCCGCCCCCCCCGCCGTCGACGGCGGCCGCAGCGCGAGCGGCGGCGGCCGCTGCAGCCCCAGCCCCAGGCTCCCGCTGGAGCGGTGCTGCTGCGCGCGCAGCTGCGCCAGCTGCAGCTCCGCCGACTCATCGGCCCCCACCGCGGCGCTGCTGGCGCCGCTCACGCGGCTGAGCAGCGGGCGGGAGGGGCCGGGGGCGAGGGAGGGCGCGGTGGCGCGGGCGGCGATGAAAGCCGCGACGGTTTTGGGGGAGGGCAGGCCCTTTGGCCAGTCGAGCTCGTGGAGGGCGATTTGGACCTTTTTGGGGGGGGGGGGGCGTGCGGGGGCGCGGTTGTTTTGTCAGGGGGAGAGGGGTCTGCGGCGGGGCCCACCGCACAACTCCCAACCCGCCCCAGATGAGGTCAAACCCGCCCCAACTCCCAACGCGCAGCTCCGGCCCCCCCAAACTGCCAACTCCCAACCGCCCCTGCCCCCACCACAACTGCCAACTCCCCCCCCCAATGCCAGCCCCCAACTGCCCCCCCCACCTGCAGGCAGAACACCGCCGCGTCAAGCGGCTCGTAAAACGCCACTGTGTAGGAGTCCCCCTCCTGCTCCAGCACCGCCCCCGCGTTCGCAAACGCGGCGCGCCGGATCGCGGTGTTGTGCATCCCCAGGGCCGGCGTCATCAGATCTGGCGCGACCTTCATCAGATCTGAGTAGCCCTCGATATCGGTCACCACGACTGTCACCTTTCCGTCCCCGGAGGGCGGGCCCTTGGCGCGCTTGGCCATAAGAGAGACCCGCCGCAGCGCGGCGGGCCGCCAGCGGGTGCGCTGCCAGGAGCTCGCGGCGACGTAGGCGATGAGCGCAGCCGCCAGCACGGCGGCGAACGCCGAGAGGCCCGCGATGAGCTTCCGGTCCCGCGCGCGCACGGGGTCGCAGCGCCAGGTGCGCACGCCGTTGGGGGCGGTGGCGTCTGTTTGGACGATTTGGAAGCCCTCCACGCAGGTGCAGCCGTCAAAGCCGTAGTAGCTGTGGGGGGTTAGGGTTTGGGTGTGTGTGCGCTTCAAGGGGTGGGTTTGATATGCGTGCGAGCGAGCGTGCGTTCGTGCGTGGCTGTGTTTGCGAGATGGCCTTGCAGTTGCTTGTGCGTGCATAGGCAAAGGGACCGAACGAAGGCAAAGCAGGGCGCACACGGCTCTTCTAAAAACAGCTGCCCCCTCAAAAAAACTGCACAGCGCGCGCAGCGGGGCAAGTGTGTGCGCGCCTGGGATCGATGGCCATCGATGCGTACATGGGCACGCGCCCGGGCGGGGGGAACTCGCAGCCCCAATTGGGCCCGCCGTCGAGCCGCTTGATCATGGGGCAGCTGCGGGGGCGGGGGGGCAGAGGCAGACAGGGTGCAACATGTCGAGAGGCGTCGGCGCCGGGATCGGCGGGGGGAAAGGGCTTTTGGTTTGGGCGCGCCACGGCCGGCGGAGCGGCTCGGCCCCGCTGCCCCGCACACAAACGCATCCAGCCCCCCATCCAGTCAAAATGTACTGCCAAAGCCCCCATCCATCCAAAGCCCGTCCGAAAAGGCTCACGTCATATTGTCGTACATGACCACGGGTGAGTAATCCGTAGTCACCCGCGCCAGGAAGCAGGGCAGCCTTAGGTCACCCCCGGGCACCCCCCCCATCAGCCGCCGCCGCCCCCCCGCGCCGGCGCCGGCGCCGCCTTTGGGCCCCGGGGAGGGGCGGCCTATCATGGCCGTTCCGTCCAGCTCGAGGGTTTGGAGGTCTGAGAGGGATCCGAATCCGTCCGGCAGGTGGCCGCGGAGGTTTGGGTTGCGGGAGAGGACGATGTCGCGGAGGGACAGCGCAGACCTGTCAAAGGTTTGTTTTCAAGTGGGGTGGGTGGGTTAGGGCATGTTGCGCGTTTTTGTAGGGGGGTGGGCCGTTTTTTAGGAGGGGGTGGTTGGACTGCAACGTGGGAGGCGGGCGGGCGGTTTGCAAGTAGGAGTGCACATTCAGGAGTGAAGCGGAGGGCGCGTTTCCGCCACGAACTGCGGCCTCGCACGGCCGACAAACTAAGCCAAGTCGAATTACCAAGCTGATGACCGCGTCGCAATCAGTCAGCCGCCCCCTCGCCCCCCGTGCCCCCCCCCTCAAGAGTGGGTGACTCACTCCACTTGGTCCGTGAGCTCTGAAAAGTTGTTCCCGCCCAGCAGCAGCCGCTCCAGAGAGGGCAGGAAAAACATCTTTGGGGGGGGGGGTTGAGAAGGGAGTGGGTTAGAAAGGGGAGGTAAAGGGGGAGGCGGGGGTGGGGGCTGTGGGGGTGCGTGCAGAAGGGCCATAGCCCGCACAGGCCGCGGCAGGCAGGCCGCTCTGGGGGCGGAAAACGGGGCGTTGCCCCCCCAATGCCCCGCACACGCTCCCCTCCCCCCTCCCTCTTGCCCTCTTCCCCCCCTTAACCCCTCCCCGCCCCAAGCGCACCGAGTTCCCTATGCTGCCCGTGAGTTTGTTGTTGCTGCAGCTGAGGCTCTGCAGGTAGATGGCACTGGACACCTCGGGGGGCAGCGTGCCGGTCAGGCTGGTTTTGTTTGTTTGGGGGGGGGGGCAGGAGCGGGGAAGGGGGTTGGTGGTAACGGAAGGGGGGGTTGGGGAGGGGATTGGGGAGGGGATTGCGAGCGGACAGTAGGGAGAGGCGGTGGAGAGGGTGCAGGCTTTCGCGCGCCGCGGCGCCTGTTCCCAAGCCCGCCCCGCCCTGCCCCGCGCCCCAAAGCACCCCCCCTCCCAAGCTGCGCCCCGCCGCGCCCCGCCGCGCCCCGCCCCAAAGCACCCCCCCCCACCGGTTCCCCGCGACGTTGACCAGCACCAGCATGGGGGACTTGAAGATCTCGGGGGGGACGGTGCCTGGGGTTTAGTCGTCGGGTGGGATTTTCTGTGTGTGTATGTTGGTGGACGTGCACGGCCCAATGCAGACAGCGCGGCACGCCCCATAGGCGTGGGGCACACAGGCAGGCCGGGAGGCGCGGGGGGCGGGCGCGGCACACCAATACGGCCGCGCGCACGTGCGCGCGCATTCGGCGGCGGCGGCTGCGGCTGCCAGGTGCCCCCCCCCACCAGTGAGCTGGTTCCCAGCAAAGTCGTATTTGATCATGCGCGCCCAAACACGCGCGGGCAGCGTCCCAGTCAGCCGGTTGTCCTGGGGGGGGGGGGAGGGGGGGGGGGGCACAGCTCGCGCGGCAGGGGGCCGGAAAAGTAGTTGAACTTGGCGTTGATTTGGAGGAGGTCGGGGAGGGCGGCGAGGGCGGGGGGGATGGTCCCGGACAGGCCTGCGCGGGGGCCGGCGGCGGCTGGGGCGGGGTTACTGAGGGCAGCCCGGGGGGGCTGGGGGGGGGCGGCGTCTGCGCGCAGCAGCCCATTGCGCGGGGCGCTTCGATCGCGCGGCGACGGGGGCCGCGGCGGCGCCGGCCGAGGCGGCCCGGGGCGCAGGCGAGGCGGGCGCGCGCGCGCGCGCGCGCCCCGGCGCGCACCTCCTCCCTGCACCGCGTTTGCCCCGCAGTAGAAGATCTGCAGCTTTGTCATGTTTGCCCACTCGTTGGGTATGGTGCCCGTGAAGCGGTTGCGGGAGACCTTGAGCACCTGGACCGCACCCAGCTGGCGCCACCAGCCGGCGGGCTGCGGTTGGTTTTTTTGGGGGGGGGGGGCGGCGGGGGCCGGCGGGGGCGAGGGGAGAGGGTTGGCGGTTGGGGGCGGAGCGCGCTTGAGAACGCGCCCCGTGCCGCCGCGAGCGACGAGGTGAATTCACTAAACAACATATATCAAACAAGATCAAACAACACTACTAAAACAGCAAGCGCCCACCAGCGTGCCCGTCATGTCATTCTCTGACACGTCCAGCGTCCGCAGCCACCCCGCCGCCGCGTCCGGCAGCGCCTCGGGCAGCTGCCCCCTCAGCCTGTTGCCCTGCAGCACCACCCGCTGCAGCCCGCACGCCATTAGCGCGCCCAGAGCGCCCCATAGCTCGGGGTCGTCCCCGGCCCCCTTTAGTAAGTTGTTATCCACAGTAAGGTTTGTGGGGGCGAAGTCGAAGGGGCAGGGCGCGCTGCCCCAGGGCTCCTGGCCGAGGCGGCAGCAGTCGAGGCCGTGCGCGGCGCAGTAGCGCGGCGCGCGGTCCGGCGGCAGCGGCGGCGCCTGCAGCCAGGCGCCGCAGTCGGCGTCGGGCCAGCCCGCAGAGTGGCGCCAGCTGGGGCCGTCGGTCAGCTGGTAAAAGCGCTGCAGCGCGCCGCAGACGGCGGCGCGGCACTCGGCGCCGCAGGCGCCGGTGGCGAGGCCGGGGCAGGCCGGCCGCGCGCCGGTTGCTGCCGGCGCCGGCGCCGGGGCCGGGTTTGGCGCCGCACCGCCCGCCGCAGGCGGCGCTCCACCCTGCTGCTGGCCGGCGCTCGGCGGCGCAGACAGCAGCAGCGCCAGGAGCAGGGCGCACGCGCGCAGCACCGCCGCGCCCCGCCGCCGTTGGCGCGCCACCGGCTGCGCCCTCCGGCCCGCGGCGCGAGGGCCGCGGCATCCGTCTAACGGAGCGGCGGCGCCGACGCGCGTAGCCGGCCGCATGCTGCGGTCCTACGGCCTCCGCGCCGGGCCGCCCGCCACGAGACGACGGCTAGAGTTCCACAGAGCGCACGTCACCGGCGCAGGGGCCGCGGCTGGCCGAGCAAGGTGCGAACCAGCTTGGGGGGATGATCGAGACATGCAGAGGCGTCCGCCCAGAAGCGTGGGGTACTTCAACTTAAAAAAGCAGCAGGCCTCGAGGTGTGGCCTCTTAATGTGTGAGGGCAACACCTGTGTGCAGGGGGTGAGTTTTCAGCAGGGCCAGATTTCAGGCCCGCACGGCCCATACATGATTCGTAAGGGAGTGCGGACACCATGGAGCTCGATCGGGAGGCCGCCCCGCCGGTATGGAGCTGCAAGCTCCTGTCGGTGGGCGGCCAGCGAGAGCTGCTCGTCAAGTGCGCCTGGCGGGAGGCCGAGTTCGACGTGGTCGTATCGGACTCGGCCCAGCGCGTGTGGAGCAGGCAGCGTGCGTCGCTGCCGCGGGGGCTAGGGAACGGAACCGATGCGCGCGCGCGCGCGCATTCCGCCGCTTCGTTCCGCGCCGCGCCGCACCCTTTGCCGGTCCGACCGAGCCCCCCGCCCCCCGCCCCGCAGGCTGCAAGAAGCCCGCGGCCGTGACGATGCCGGAGGCGCTGTGGCTGGCGCGGGCGCGCGAGGCGCTCGGCGCGCTGGCGCCGGCGACGGCGTTCAAACACGAGGCCCGCGTGGGGGCAGGCGGGGAGATACAGGTGCGTGCGGCGCCCGCGCCGGTGCCGGCGCTTGCACGGCGCGCGTGCGGCCGGCGCTTGCACGGCGCGCGCGCCGCCGGCGCCCGCGGAGCTTTGCAGCTGGGCGCGCCGCAGCCGGCTCGAGGCGCGCGGGGGCTCCCGCTCACACGAGCAGCGGCGCGCGGCGGCACGCGCCCGCCGCCCTCCTCGCCGGCGCGGCCCTCACCCCGGCCCTCCCGCCCCCTCCCGCCCGCGCCCGCGCCCGCAGCTGCAGTGGAGCTGGCGCGACGCCGGGGAGGGCAGCAGCCGCATAGCCAGCCTGTCGCTGGAGCAGGATGACGCGCCGGCGGCGCGGCTGTGGTCCACGCAGCGGCTGCTGGCGCTGTCGTACGCGCAGCTTCAGGTGCGCCCCTGGGCTGTGCGCAGCTCTGGCATGTGCGTGCGATCCGGTTGTGTGCATGTGCATGTGCATGTGCATGCGTGCTTCTGCGCGCTTTGCAGACTGCGGGCGCACGCCCCTGTGCACACCTCAACAAGGCGCGCCCGCTCTTGCCCCCCCCCCCCAACCCCCCAACCCCCAGGGCCGCGTTGAGGCGGTGTGCTCCGACAACGAGCGGCTGCAGGGTGAGGTGGAGCGGCTCAACAGGGATCTGCAGGGCCACGCGCAGCAGCGGCAGGCAAAGGAGCAGGACCTGTTCGTCAAGGTGGGGGCCCGTTTCATGCGTGCGTGCGCGCATGCGTGCGTGGAGGGGTTGGCTTTGTGCCACTGTATCGCTGCTGGGGCGTTGCTGGTCCGACCTTGGAACCCTGGAAGATGCCTTGCCAACCGCCTGTGCCGCGCCGCCGCTGCGCCACGCAGCCCCCACAGCTGCGGCCTCTGCACCGGCTCACCCCCCTTCTCCCGCCCCCCCCCCCCCCTTCAGTTTGCCGAGCTGCTGATGCGGCAGAAGCAGACCCTGCGCGACCTCAAGGAGCGGCTGGACCTGAAGGAGCAGGAGCTGAGGGAGGCGGCCTTCAAGGTGGGGTGGTTTTTCGGTTTGGGGCTTCGGGGTGCGCTGGTTTTTGCCTTGCTGCTTTTTGGGGGGCGCACCGGCTCGTTCTTGCTGCTTGGTTGCTTAGGGGGAGGGACCGCGCCCGCTGCGTGGACCTTGCGCCCGGGCTGGCAAGGCGCGGGCGCGCCTCGCGCGCTGGCCCGGCGGTCCCGCGAAGCTTCCCGCCGCGCCCCCTCCCGCAGGCCGAGGCCGCCAGCGACGACGGCGGCCCGCAGACCTCGGGGGAACACACAGACGGCGGCGGCGGCGGCGGCGGCGGCGGCGGCGGACGCAACGGCGACGGCGGCGGCAGCGGCATGGAGGAGGGCGATTCCATATACAGCGCCGAAACCAAGCCCCACAGCGGCAGCGGCGGCGGCGGCGACGGCGACAGCGGCAACGAGGGCGAGGGCGCGGCGGCGTCGCGGCCGGCGGGCCAACGGGCCGCGGGCGGCCCGCCCGGCGACGGCGGCGCCGCAGGGCCCAGCGGCATCGACGTTGACGCCGGCGGCGGCGGCTACACGCAGGCCATGGCTGCCCTCGATTTCGGCAGCATCCCCATGCCCTCGGGCGGCGGCGGCGGCGGCGGCGGCGGCGGCAGCGTGAGCCAGGCGCCGACCCAACACATGGACTACAGCAGCTTCGACACCCTGGGAATGGGGGACGCGGGGCCCGCGGCGCCGCCGGCCGCGGCCGCGGGCGCGGGGCCGCCCGCCGGCGGGGCCGAGGCGCGCGCGGCGGGGCCTGCGCCGCGGCGGCGAGGCGCGGGGGGCGACGAAGAAATGGCTGAAGCGCCCCCGACGGCCGCGGCGGCGCGCGCATCAGCAGCGGCGGCGGCGGCGGGAGCGGATCACGCGCCGGCGCCAGGCGCCTCGGACGCAGCGGCGGCGGCGGGCGGCGCGGACGACCTGGGCCTGGCGGGGCTGGCGGGCGCCGCGGCGCCGGCGCCGGCGGCGCAGATAAAGGTCCGGCCGCGGAAGCGGTAGCCAATAGCCAGACCGGCGTTGCAGACGCCGGCCGGCCGCGTTTTCACCTGCCCTTTGCCCAGTTGCACGCACGGGTTGGTGGCCATTTCGTTTTTACCCCGCAGGTGGCGCGTTTGGGTTTGACCGCATTTATTGCAAGGAAGAGTAAAGGCCGCATGTTTGTCAAAACACAATACTCAAAGCCAGAGCGTCACCAGCAGCGCGTCACCAGCAGGCGCTAAGGACCCAAGCGGACGCGATCGCCCCTCTTGCGGGCCGCGGGCGCACCGCTCGCCGCCGCGGCCGGCGCCGGGCAGAGCCCCGCCGGCGCCGCCGCCCCCGTCTTTGCGGTGTACGCCGCGCACAGCGACGCCGCAAAATCCTCCTCCTCGCTGCCGCCGCCGCAGCTGTACCACTCGCCCCCGTCCCGCACGCAGCGCTGGACGCCTTCGATGGCGATGGTGCAGCTCCGCGCGATGCCGCGGGAGCGGGGCACGGCGGCGGAGCGGGCGAGCAGGTCGCCGCGGCGCCCGGAGTCGAGGCAGGCGTCGATGGCCTTGCGGGGCGCGCCAGACGCGCCGACCTGCGCGGGGCGGCGGGGGCGGCGGCGAAAGGGGCGGGGCGCGCGGTTTCGTTCACGCTGCCTTGGCGCGGCACGGCGGCGGCGGCGGCGGCGCGGCAGCGCTGCGGGCGCGCGCGGCCAGCGATTCGAGCCCGGACCCTCCTCCCCCCAAAGACGCACGCTGTCGAGGCATCTGTTGACGGTGGTGCGGGAGCCGGGGTCGCCCTCGTGCGCGCACAGCAGGAATTTGAATAGCCCCTCGTAGTTGCGCGCCGGCGGCGTGTTGTCGCGCACGCAGAGCGCCATGCTGTTGCCGGCGCACTCCGCGGGGCCGTGCAGGCACGTGGCGGCGCCGCTCAGCGAGGGGCGGGTGATGTACCTACGAGCCGCAAGGGGGGGAGGGGTTACGAGGGGGAGGAAAGGGGGAGGGGCGTATAACTGATAAGGGCAGGGACGGAGGTGGCTGTGGCTGCGGCGAAGGCCCGCCCCCGCGGCTTGCCGCCGGCGGGCGGCGCAGCACAAAAGACCTGAACCCGCTGCCAATTGATTGCCGGGCCGCTCACTCTGTGCGGACGTGGACGATGGGGTGTAGCTTCTCCAGGACGGGGGCCAGGTGGTTGAGGCAGTAGTAGGCGTCCGGGCAGTAGCTCATGATGAAAAGCTCCATGAGCACTTTGCCGGGGGGGGCCGCCGAGGCGGGGGCGGCGGCGGATGTGGCAGCGGACGCGGCGGCGGCGGGGGCCGTGCCGGCGGCCGGCGCCGGCTTCGGGGCCTGCGTGCCTGTGCGGTTGTGCAGGGGCCGCGGCGGTGTTTGGTCGGGGGGATTGGCATTGCCGGCGGCAGCGGCGGGCGTGCGTGGGTCTCGCCGCTGCGAGGGGCGGACGCGCAGCAGCGACGGCGGCGAGCCCAGGCGGGCGCGCCCGGGTGAACTGTATTTGAATCAGGCCATCGCACAAACGCACCTGCTGCGGCATCACCAAACGCCCGGGGCAGCGCGCACGCCGCGACGACGAGGAGCAGGGCGAAGACGCGAGAACGGCGTCCCGCCCCCTCCGCGCGGCCAACGGGCATGGCCGAGATCCCGCACGATGCTCTCTGGACCCACGAGGGGCCGTGCTGCGTCCGCATGGCCGGTCAACAGGCGGCGCCCGCCAGTGGACGGCGCTGCGCCAACAGACTCGGACGGGCTCGGCTTTGCCTGCAATGCGTTCGAGCTTCGGCAGCAGCGAGTATGCCTGATTCCACACAATGTGCGGTGACAGGGCCGGCGGGGCCTTTGATTTTGGCCAATCGCACTCCGCTTGCCGAGCTTCCGTCGAAATGAGCGACTCATGACGACAGAGCAGTGGAGGGCCACCGCCGCGGCGCCGCCCTCACCGCCCCAGCCCCTCCGCTGTTTGAGAACCCCAGCCAGCACCCCACAGCCCCTGCAGCTCACAGCCAGGGTTGAGCTATCTCTACTACATGGTGTTGGCGGATTATTATAAAGAAAAGGGACTAAAGCGTCAACGGCGCCCAACAGAGCAAAACGGGTGGGGGTCAAAAGCACGCGTGCGAGGAACGACGAAGCAACACAGCTGCTGCTGCGGCATCAGCGGCGCTCACCGGCCCGTGGCGGCCGCGGCCGCGGCCGGCCGGCCGCACACCTCCGCCGGCGCCGCCGCCCCCGTCTTTTTGGCGTACGCCGCGCACAGCGACGCCACAAAGTCCCCCTCCTCGCTGCCGCCCTCGCAGTCGTACCACCGCCCCCCGTCCCGCACGCAGCGCTTGACCCCCTCTATCGCGACGGTGCAGCTGCGCTCTATGCCTCGCGCCTTGACCTCTGCCGCGTGCGCGCGCGCCAGGGCCTTGCCCTCTTCTCCGTCGATGCAGGCGTCCACGGCGGAGCGCATGGCAGCGTCCTTGGCGCCGACCTGGCGGCGGGGCGGCGGGGGCGTGCATATGGGTGGGTGGGTGGATGGGTGGGTGGGTGGGTGGGTGGGTGGGTGTGCGTGTGTGGAGGGCGGGGGTGGGTCGGTGTGGGGTCCGACGGCCGCGGTGTTTGCGCGGGGCCCCAAGCAATGCGGCGCACCCCGTCTGCAGTCCGCTGTCCGCCCACCGTTGCCCACCCTCGCCGCAAAGCACCCCACCCCCCCCACCCCATCCCACCCCACCCCATCTCATGCCACCCCTCACCCCATCCCATCTAAAATGGGACCCCGCCCGCACCTTGTCGAGGCAGGTCTTGACCATCCCCCTGTCGTAGGACGCCACCCCGCCGTCCCACGCGCAGATCAAAAACTTCATGAGCCACTCCCGGTTGCGCGCCGCCGGCGCGTGGCGCGCGACGCAGGCCTGGTAAACGTTGGCCGTGCATTCCTCTTCGCCGTGCATGCAGCTCACGTCGCCGCCGCTGGACGCGTATTGGATGTAGCTGCGGCAGGGGGGGTGGGTTTGGGTGTGGGGTTGGGGTTGGGGGTTGGGGGGTGGCAAGGGTGTGGGGTGTTGATGTGTGGGGGAGGGGGAGGGAGCGTTGGGCGGTGGGGGGTGCGGCGGCAGCAGCGGCGGCAGCTCGTCGTCTGTTTGATGGCCTGCGGGCCGCAGCCGCCGCTGCCGAGTGCCGGGCGCCTCGCTTCGGCGGCGCCGTCGCAACTGCCGTCCGCCCGGCGACAGCGCGCGTTCACGCGCGTGCGGGCGCAACCGCGGCAGACAAGCGCGCGCGCAACCCCCGCAGCGCTGCTGCGGGGGCTCCGCCTGCAGAACCGCGATGCGCGGGGCTTTCAGCACCAGCCCAGCGGCGCGCGCGCGGGGCTGCACCCACCGCGGCTGCACGTGCGCGATGCCGCCCGCCTTGTCCAGAATGCCGTCAAACACGTGCTCGCAAAGGTTGGCGTCGGGGCACCTGGCGGCGGGCGGCGCGTTCAGGGCGCATTCAGGGCGTGCGTGAAGGACGCGTTGCGAGGGGGCGGGAGGCGTCAGGCGGACTGGCTGCGTCGGGCCAGGGGCGCGGCAGGGCGCGTCGAGGGCGGCGCGCGCCAGGCGCCGCCCGCCGCCGGCGGGGCGGCGGGAAGGCGGGGCGGCCGCGGACTGGCCAACAGTCCATGGCTGGACTATGAAAGGCGTTGCGCCGCGGCAGCGGCCAAGCAACGACCAATCGTCCGGAACTGATGGCCCAGCGGGCTAAATTCAACCCCCAACACGGCTGAAAGCGCGCCTGCCAGGACCCCAACCGCACCTGCTCATGACAAAGAGCTCAAGGAGCACCTTGTCCGCCGGCGCACCGGGCAGCGCCGCCGCCGCGCCGCCCGAGGCAGCCGCCGCCGGCGCGGCCGCCGGCGCCGCCGTCTGAGCGCCGCCCGCGCCGCCGGTGGCGGGCGATGGGGTCCCTTTCAACTCCACCGGCTTGGGGCTGTCGGCCGGGGATGAGGAGGGCCAGTGCAGCGCGAAGAACAGGAGGGTGCAGACGGCGATGCTGCCCCACAGCGCGCCGGGCCGGTTGAGCCATGCGAGGCCGCCGTGGACGCCCTGGCCCGGGCTCATCCGTCTAAACGAGCTCATGATCGCCCTGCCCAACCGCTGCGCAGGCCCGGGTCAGCCCTGGGGCGCCGCGGGGGGGCCCGGTTGATGCAGCGCTCCTCAGCGGTCCAACGAACAAATGGCGGTTCGGGGGTTCGGCCTATGGACCTTGGCGGGCAATGGCCACGATCAGAAGCGTCCGGCGGGCAGGCCGGCAGGCGGCGCTCAAGCGCGCGGCCGCGCGCCGGCGGTCTGCTGCGCCCTCCCAGCTCGAACCCCTTCCGCTTGGCGCCCACGCGCCGCCCCCGCCGCCGTTCCATCACGATGATTACAATGCTTCAAACCATTTCGCATCAGATCAATCAAGACAGGCAGGGGGACATAGCGAGGATGCCAAAAACAGGGGGGGGGGGGGAAACGACAAGGCAACACAATGGAAGGGGGGGCGAAACCGATGGCAGAGCGCCGACCGCGTTGGTGCCGTGCGCGCGCGCGCGCCGAAGAAGGCGCGGCGTGCGCCCGGGTGTGTGGATTCTGGGGCGGGGCCCCGCACGCCAAGGCAGGGGGGCGCGCCCGCCGCGGCGGCGCCCGGCGGCGCGGTGCCAAAGACCGGGAAAGGGTAGACAACGGGGGGGCGGGACCATCGGCGCTGGTGCTGTGCTGCTGCCGTGTGAGCGTGTGGTGTTTTTGTGCGTTTTTATCTGCGTGCCTGCGCTGTATGTGCCTCCTAAGGTCAACCTAACGTTTGATAGCGCCGATCGCCCGCAACGCGCGGTGCGCCTAGCTCTAGGGGTGGGGTGTACCTCTCTTGTGTGCTCTCCTGCAACCTGGACCGCCGAGCAGCCGCAAGCACCGCGCGCCAGCGCCGGCGAGGCCGCGCGCGCGCGCGCCTGCGCCCCAACCTGGGGGCGTCCGGCGCGGCGCGCTGCGAGCCAGCGGGTGTGCGCGCGCGCGCGGCGGCGGCGTGTTTTGGGGTTGTCTAATTGCGGGTTCGAGGCCGGCGGCCCCCCGGGCGGAGCCCCAAAAAGGCGCCGGCGCGCGCCTCGCGGGCGGCCGGCGGGAGACCCCAAGGCGCGTGCGTGAAACCTCGCGCCTGGTTAGGGCAGGCGGGTGGGGGCGCGCCGAGGCAGGGCCGCGCGCAAACGCACGGAGGGGGGGCCTGGGGGTTGTGGGCGCCCGCCCGGGGGGCCGCTGGTGACTGTGCATCGGCCAAAAGGCATGGAGCCGTTGGGGTGTGTGGGTGCAGTGCGGCGTGGTGCAGTGTGGTGGGTGTGGTGCTGCTGCTACCGCGCACCGCCCCAGCCTGGGGCGGGCCCCGGCAAGGGGGCGGATGGTGCGGCAGCAGCGGCGGCGCACGCCCCGCCGCGCGCCATCCCGTGCGGGCGGGGGCCGGGAGGGCCCGCGCGGCCTCCCCCCGCACGGTCGACAAAAATGGCGGCGCCGCGGCGCCGCCCCGAGCCCCTCGGACCGGCCGGGCCGCAAGACTGCGGGCCGGGCC
Source organism: Raphidocelis subcapitata (assembly GCA_003203535.1). Taxonomy (NCBI): domain Eukaryota; kingdom Viridiplantae; phylum Chlorophyta; class Chlorophyceae; order Sphaeropleales; family Selenastraceae; genus Raphidocelis; species Raphidocelis subcapitata. The sequence goes on from BDRX01000029.1 coordinate 340,119, forward strand.
AGTTTGTTTTTTGGAGGGGCCAAAAGGGGGCGGCGGCGCGGCGCTGTTGCGTGGCGGGGCCCGCCGCGGGCTCGCAGCGGGGCCGACGGCGCCCAAAAGCGCGAGCCCGATGCGGCGGGCCGCCCAAAATCACCGCTGCGATAAATACAGGTGTCGCTGGGCCCGCAAAAAAGGTATGGGTGGCCCCGGACAGGGGGCGGGCCGCGACCTTTCGCCGCCCGCAGCGCGCGGGCCGCGGCTGTGCGGCACATTCGGGTTGCGTTGCGCGCGCGCGGCGGCCGCGCCGCGCCGGCACGCGCCGCTGCTGCCGGCGGCGGGCGACCGGTCGCCAGCAGGCGCGCGGCGGCCGCGGCGGCTGCGGCGGCTAGGCCGCGCAGCGCCGCCCGCGGCCGCCGCCCGCTCGGCCGAGCTCAGCACGCCGACGGCGCCGGCAGCACCATCGACGTCATCGCCGCCGCGTACGCCACCGCGTCCCGCACGCGCGCGTCCACGCCGCCCGCGGCGGCCGCCGCTGCGGACGACAGCATGTCCCGGTACCACCCATTCCCCGGCAGCGCGCAGTACGCGGCCTGCCAGATGGCGCAGCCCACGACCTGGTCGAGCGTGAACTTCCCCGCGGCCACCGCGAAGGCGACGCTGGGCCAGGCGGCGTCCATTGCGCGGTACAGGCCCAGCCCCACGGGCGCGGCGAGCGCCGCGCCGGCGGCGGCCATCGCCGCGGTCTTCCGGAAGTCCTGGCGGTACGGCGCCGACCGGTCCCGGTTGACGTACTGGGTCAGGAAGTCTGGGGGGGGGGCAACGGGTTTGGGTTTGGGGGGTTGGGGGGGGGGGGGGGTAGGAGGGCGGGCGCGCGGCCCGCTGCGGCGCGGCACGCTGAGGTCGGCGCCCGGCAGCTCCCCCCGCGCGGGCGCGCCCAGCGCAGCGCAGCCCGCCCCCTCCCGCGATCGCGGGCGGCAGGACGCTCACCACCGAAGGCGAAGCCGAAGGCGCAGGGCATGGCCTTTGCCAGCAGCGGCCTGCGTGAAAGCTGGCGCTTGGCCCTCTGCGCCAGCAAGAGCGCCCGCCGCGCCACCAGGCCCTGCCCCTGCATGTTGAAAGACCTCCAACCGCGTTCCCCTGCCTAATGCCGGCGCTCTGGCCAGGACGCGGGCTGGCTGCGCCGGCAGGGGGGCTGCGGGCTTCCCCTGAGCACGGAGTCCTCGTCCTGCGACTGCACACTGAACGCAATGGAATACCCGATACGGAAACTGGGGAATGCGGGGCCCCGTAGGCGGGGAGAATGCCAAAAGTTGGCAAGTGGCAGCTTCCTTCTTCGGCCTGAAGATCCCGGCCGCGTTCCCAGCAAGCCCGCGCTCAGACGGACTGGAGGCGAGGTACAGAGCTGATAAAAACACGCCCGTCTTGATCCCAGGCCTCGCCCCGCGGCAGGGGCTCAGAAAACACTCAAAACAGGGGTGCAGCTCCGCACCCGTCCCACACTTCGCGTTCGCGACCTGCGAACCGACCTTGCGCGTTTCATACGCGCTTAAAACACCGGTTCGACTCCTACTGATTGCCCAGGACGCCGGAGACTGCCCCCATCAGGACGCCCCGCGCGCGACCGGGGAGTCAAGGCCGCGCCCAGCCGTGAACCGGCTGCGACAGAAGCCCGGGAGGGGCGCGAACGGACGCGACGCGTGTTTAGGGCCTCCCGCCCACGCGCTGACGGCATGCGGTGCCGCGAGCGGCCCGCGCCGCGCGGGCAGCGGCCGCGGCGGCAGCAGCAGCGAGCGCAGCCGTGCGTGCCGGGCGGCGAGGCCTGCTGCAGCGGAGCAGCGGGGTCGGCGAACCAGGCGTGCACAGGTAGTCGCAGCAGCGGTCGCCGCAAGGTAGGCGGCTGCGTCGACCGGCACGACAGCACACTCGGCAGCACCGCCGCCGCCGGCAGCACCGCCGGCGAGCGGGCGGCGCCCACCAGAGGCCGGCCGCGCCCCGCGCGGCAGCGGCAACGGCCGGCGCCAGCGGCGCAGCTGCTCGCGCTCTCGCTGCTGCTGCTGCCCCTGGCCGCCGCTGCGCGCGGCGGCGCGGCGGGCGTCAAGGTCCACTACTGCCCCGATGGCCGCAGCCTCGAGACGGGCCTGTGCTACGCGCGCTGCCCCCTAGACTCGGTCGGCGTCGGCTGCAGCTGCTGGGCCGACGGCCGCAGCTCGTGGCGCGGCTGCGGCGTGCGGCCGCGGACGTGCGAGGCGCGCAGCTTCCGGCGCCCGCTGCCGCCGCTCGCCGGCGGCGCCGGCGACGCGCCGTTCACGCTGCTGCTCTCAGCAGACCCCCAGCTCTTCCGAAACTACACCCGCTTCGACGACCGCCGCGGCGCAGAGGCGGTCAACCGCCACCTCGTGAGGTCGATCAACGCGGTCGGCAACCTGTCGGCGTGGCCGGCCGACGCGGGCGGCGGCGCGGTGCGGGAGCCGCGCGCCATGGTGGTGCTGGGCGACCTGACCGAGTTTTACATGGAGCGCCAGCAGGACGCGTTCCGCCACTTTTACGACCCCTCCTACCCGGGCTCGGACCCCGCCGACCGCGTGCGCTTCCCCACGTGGCTCATGCTTGGGGTGAGCGGGGCGGGGAAGGGGGGGGGGGGCGGCGGCGCTGTGGCGCGGCGGGCGGCCCTTGGCTCGAGCTCGGGGGGCGTGGCGGGGCTCGCGGCGGGTTGGCATGGCCGCGCGCGGCAGATTTGCTGGCGCCGTGCGGACAAGAGCGGCCCTGAAGCCCCCCCAAAATGAACCGTCCCTCCCCCCCAGAACCACGACTACGTCAACAACGTGGGCCGCTGCAGCGAGAAGACCTTTGACGCCGACTTTTGCGCAAAGTGGGCGGTGTCGATGATGCGCTCGGCGCTCGCGCCGGACTGCCCCGCGTCCCACTTTGCCGGGCTGCCAAAGTCAAACATCACCAGCTTCGACGCGGGCAGCATGGCGTACGCGTTTGACTACGGGCGGTACCATTTCGTGGCGCTACACCACAGCCCGCGGTACGAGGCGCGCGGCATCGGCGTGGCAGCCTCGATGCCGTGGCTCGCGCGCGAGCTGGCGTCCGCCACGGCGCAGCAGCGGCGCGTGGTGCTGTTCCTGCACGCCCACAAGGACATGCGGCTGCAGGAGGACCCCACGTTCGCGGCCCTGATCGAGCGGAGCAACGTGGTCGCGATCTTTTACGGCCACGTCCACATCCGGCCCTGGGGCCTGGTCGGCCGCTTCCCGGGCACCAACGTGCCGATCTTCAACTGCGGGGCATCGTGGTACAACGTGTACTGCCTCGCGGAGTTCATGCCGGATGCGATCCGCGTCGGCGCGGTCGCGCACTTTGGGGACGGGGAGCCGTCCTGGTTCGGCACCAGCCTGCACTCGCTGCCGCGCGGCCAGCGGGCAAAGCCGGTGCTGGAGGTCTTCACCGCCAACCCAAACATCACGACATGGGTGAGCCGCAGGGGGCTGCGCCGCTTGATTTGACCCGCGTTGACCGGTGTTGACCTGCGTTGACCTTGGCGGCCAGCCCGTTCCCGCAGCCTTTTCAGACCACAACAGCTGCTTTGGAAGCTGTACCCAACTCTCACTTGCAACCGCAACCACAATTGCAACCCGCAGTGGCGCGCGGACAACACGTCTGCAGACTCCATCGCGGCGGCGCAGCTGGCGGTGGCGGCCGAGTCGGAGGACGCAGAGGCGCCCACGCCGGCGCAGCCGCCCCGCTCGGGCGCGCAGGCCTGGCGCAACGAGTCGGGGCCCCGCGGCGGGGGGTGGCACATCCACGGCCTGCGGCGGCGGCTGCAGGCGGCGCTTGCGCCGGCAGCTTGGAAGGGGACGTGGGGCGGGCGCTGGCTGCGGCTGTGATGAGCGTGCTTACAGCGCCCTCGGGGCAGCAGTTGCAAGGGGGTTGGCGGGTTGCCAGGCCCTTTGCCCCGCTTGTCGGCATTTGATTTGTTTAAGCGTCAAGCGCACCAGGCCCTTGTTTATGTTGAAGCGCCCCCGGCCCCAAGCCCCCTGTTGCCCCTTACACTGTTTAGGCACGCCATTTTCGTGCTTTGCTTGGCTACAGAAGCCAAAGATTGGTTACCAAGCACCGCAGCATGCGGGCGCTGAAACATGCGCTCAACAAAGGCATAAACACCGCCTCGTTTTTGCAGAGGCCAAGTAACGAACTGAGGAGCCTGCCGCCGCAGCCCTTTTCGGCTGCGTTTGCTGCTGTTATTGCTGCTGCTGCTGCTGCTGTTGCTGCTGCTCGTGGTGGTTCCCCTGCCCCTCCTGCTCCGCGCAGTCCTCCTGCTCCTGCCCCTGCCCCTCCTGCTGCTGCTGGCCGCCGCCGGCCGGCTCCTTCAAAGCCTCCACCGTCTCCCGGAGCTCCTCGGCCTGCCGCCGCAGCACCAGCGTGTCCAGGGTGGCCGAGAAATCCGGCCCCTCGGCGCGCCGCCGCCGCGCCTCGAGCTCGCGCGCCGCCTCGGCGGCCGCGCGGTCGCGCTCGCGGCGGCGCTCGGCGCGGGCGGCGGCGACGAGGGGCGCCAGCTGGCGCTGGTGCTGCTGCGGGGGCCGGGGGTGGGCGGTGGGCGGTGGGCGGCGCAGGCAGAGGGGGTGTGGGTGCAGCAGGGGAGGGAGAGGGGCAGCTTCCACCCCTCAAGCCTCAATGCACAGGCCCAGGCTTCAAACTCCAACCCAAAGTTGCCCAGCGCCCCCGCCTAGCAATAGCAAACCAAGGCAGCCTTGCCTCGTGGTGCGACAGGAACCGCGCCGCCGTGTCCTCCTGCATCCACGCGGCCAGCGCGCGCAGCACCAACGCGCCGCGCTCGTGGCCGTACACGCGAGCCCACTGCCGGTCCAGCGACGCGCCGTCGCCGCCGCCGCCGCCGCTACAGCTGCCGCCGCCGCCGCCGCTGCTGCTGCTGCTGCTGCCGCTGGCGCTGTCGCCGCCGCCGGCGTCGTCGCTGCCGGGCCGGGCCGGCTGGCGGGCCAGCTGGGCCGCCAGTGCGAGGGTTTCGATGGCGGAGCGCTCGTCCGGCGTTTGGAAATACACAAACGGCTGGGGGGGGGCCGTTTATTGGAGGGGCGAGGGTTATTTGGCGGTGGTGGGGCTTTGACGCAGGTTTGCACCAGCATGCCAGTGGTCACGGTGATTTGCTGCTGCAGGCGCTCAACAGCTCGCCTGGCCTTCATCCCCTATCCACCCCCCCTCCCGCGCACCATTTCGTACACCGCGCGCGAGCTGCTGGGGTGCACCAGCGCCGCCACCCGCAGCTCGAGGGGGACGCCGCCGCTCTCGCCGCCGCCGTCGTCGCCACTGCGCTGCTCGCCGCCGCCGCCGCCGCTGCCGATACCGCCATCATCGCCCCTGCTCTGGCCGCCGCCGCCGCCGCCGCTCTCGCCCACGTCGCTGCCGACGCTGCTCTGGCCGCCGCCGCCGCCCCCGCCCCCGCCGCCGGCTCCGCACAGCCGCGCGCTTGCTAGCACCGCCTGCTGCGCCGCCGCCGCGCCGCCGCCGCGCAGCCAGGGGAACAAGTGCGGCAGCAGGCCCAGGTGGTACGCCAGCGCGAGGCACTTTGACCAGCTTCCGGGCAGCTTCTCGTCCAGGGCCGCCAGCTTGCGCAGCTCCAGCCAGATGCGGCGCGCGGGGACGCCTGGGGAGGGCGGCAAGGCGGCAGGCGCGTGAAGTGCGCTCCCGGCCGCGCTCGGCTGGACGTTGCAAAAAGAGCCAGGCTGGCTCGCGACCTGTTTGCTTGCTTCCAAAATCCAAACACAGGCCCTCCCCCCCACCTTCTTCGACTGAGCAGCGGTATGCGTGCTGAGTCAGCAGGCCGGCGGTCTCAGGGTCCAGCTTGAAGCCCAGGCCCACGGCAAACCTGGGGCATTTTAGTTTTTGGGGCCGGCGGAGGAGGGAAAGTGTTTAGCGAACCTTGGCGATGTGTTCGGGCAATCGGGGTGGCGATCACCCGGCAGCGATGCCCCGCGCGCGGCGGCGGGGGGCCAGCGGGCGGCGCCCCCGCAGGCTGCACAATAAATCTGGAAAAAAGCACCCGTGGGCGGCGTGCCCCCGCGCGCACCTCACTGCCCTCATCACGCGCAGCGGGTCTTCCAGCAGCCGCGCGCCCTGCAGTGAAGGGGGAGGTGCGAGCTTTATGTTAGGACGGGTTAGGGCCTGCACATGCACAGCAGCTGTCGCCGAGCCGCCCCGCCCCCCGCCTCTGCAGCGCCGCCTGAGCTTGGCTTGGACTCCATCTTGCAATCGCTCAAAGCTGCCATGCGCCGCGAGCGCGCCCCCGCCCTGCCCCTGAGGCCTCAACAGAACCGCAATCTCGCCCCCCGCCGCACCCTGTTGCCGAGTATGCTGGCGCTGAGCCTCAGCGTGCGCGCGTTGATGTCTGGCACCCCTCCCACAAAGTCCAGGACCACGCCGTTGAGGGGGCAGTAGTACAGCGAGTTGGCGGTGAAGTCGCGCGCCTCTGGGGGGGGCGTTTTTTGTGGGGGGGGTGGGGTGGGGTTGGGGTTGGACCCGCGTCCATGGCCGCGCTGGCCAGCCCCTCCCCCTTGCTGAACCCCCTGAAGGTGGCCACCTCAAAAAGCTCCCCGTTGTGGCTGAGCTTCACGGTGGAGCGGGGCAGGTCGATGACGCGGGGGAACAGGCGCTTGACCTGCGCGCGCGCGCGTGCGGGTGTGCGTGCAGGGGTCCAAGTTGTGCGCGCGTGGTCGCGTGTGTGTGTCTCAAGGGGTTGGAGAGGGCAGCCGCTGGCGGTCGACGAGGCGCGCCGTGCACCTGCGCCCCATTGGACCGAAAACGGCTGCCCCGCTGGAATGGCAAGGCGAAGCGCGGCGCCGCAGCGTGCGTGCAGTGCACGCGCCTGCGCGTTGGTGGCGCTGGTGGCGATGTCGACGTCGCTGGGCGGCCGGCCCAGGAAGCGGTCCCGCACCCAGCCGCCGGCGATCAGCGCGAAGCAGCCCGCGTCCGAGAGCCTGCGGTGGCGAGGGGCGGGCGCAAACGGACGGGGTGGATGGGGTGCGTGCTGAACCGCTGGCATGAAAAGCCTCTGCCAAGGGCGCAGCGACACGCCTGCGCATCACGTTCAGTCAAACGCTGCCCCCGCCGCCAGTCGTGGCTGCTGCGCTGCGCTCGCGAGTCGCGGCCCACGGCCGCTTGCAGACGCCGGAAGCCCAAATGCAGCGGCGGCCCGCCCCCGGCTCCTATGGGTTTAACCCAAACCCCGGACCCCCCTTCCCGCCCCACCGGGTGATGACCTCCGTCGCGTTGGCCAGGGAGCGGGCCTCGTCCTCACTCAGCGGCGCGTCCGGCAGCGCGTGCCGCGCGACGCGCACGCCCGCGCCGTCGGCGCCGCCCAGCCAGTCTGCGGGTCGGGCGGGCGGGGCTTGGTCGGGGCGGTGCGCCGGTCGCCCAGAGGGGGGGGGTGCGCTTCTGCCGGTCGCGGGCGAAACGACGGCGGCCTCGCCGCGCGCAAAACGGACACACACACCTCGCCGTTTGGAACGCCCGCCACCCGTGCCGCCATTGTCAACGCCGCCGCCAGTGCTGCTGCTGGACGCGCGGGCGGCTGCGCCGGCCGCGCACGCTGCTAGGCCGCCGCCGCCGCCGCCGCGGCCGCAGCGCAGGGCGGCAAGCAGCGGCGCGCCGTCCCGCTGCTGCAGCGCGCCCCGAGCCGCAGCCGCCGCGCCCTGCATGCGGCGCAAAGGTATCGGGGCGTCCCCCCCTGCCTTTTGCGCGGTGAACGGGGCGGTCTGCAAGCTACGGAGGGCCGCTGGGCGGCGCGCGCGCTGAGATCAGGGGAGAGAGATTGCGAGATCGCTTGCAGCGCAATCCACTGGAACCAATAAAACCATCGGAATCGGGGGCTCGGCCAAAAGCACGCCGGCACGGTGGCACCGCTCTCACCCGGCCTGTAGGAAGCCCGCCTCGCGCCGCCACATCACAACGCAAAACATCAAATCGGCCACGTCTGAAACGCAGCACGCCGGCAGATCGCCCTCGCCCGGGCCACGACGGTGCGCCCGCGCGGCACAGGGCGCCATGTCGGGCGACAACACCTGGTCTAGCGCCACGCCGCTGTCGAATGCGGACTTCAAGGCGCTGCTGAGCACGCCGCGCCCCAACTGGAGCGGGGCCGGCGGGAGCGCGGCGCCGCAGCGGCCGGGCGGCGCGCCCGCTGCAAAGAAGGACGCCCGGCCCTTCAAGCCCCCCAAGCCGCGGCCAAAGCCCGTGGCGCAGCAGGGGGACGACGACGACGGCCCCAAGTACAGGTGGGCGCTGGCGGGGGGGCAGGGAGAGGGGCAGGGGCGCGCGGCGCGCGCGCTCTGCAGCAGCGGCTGCAGCCGCGCGCGCCGCGCGCCGCGCGCCGCGCGCCGCGTCGCGCCCGGTTGTCGCTCTTTGGTGCGCCCCACCGGGGCGCCCCCCACGCTTGCAGCTGGACCGAAGCGCGTCGGCCGGGGCCGCGGGGCTGCGTCCTGTTCCACGCCCCAGCAGCAGCGCGCCGCCCACCGCGCCGCACCCCCCCCCCCCACGCCGCACCCCTGCCCCCCCCAAAAGGGACCGCGCCAAGGAGCGGCGCGACGGCGCCAACCCGGACTATGAAGACGCCGAGGCGGAGCTGGCGGCGCGCGGCATCCGCACCGAGGCGCTGGACGGGCTGTCGATTGATGACTCAAAGTTCCTGGGGGGTGACATGGCGCACACCCACCTGGTCAAGGGCCTTGACTACGCGCTGCTGCAGCAGGTGGGGGGCTGTTTTTTTTTGGGGGGGGGGGGGGCGGGGTGCTGCTGCGCCGACCGGGGGCCGCGGCGGGTTCCCGGTTCGCACCCGGCCTTTGCCTGGCGCGTCTCAGCGCCGGGACCGCTCCTGCGGCGATGCGCTGCTGAGCCGCGCCGCGGCACGCCCCCGCCCCCCCCCACCCCACCGCAGGAGCGTATAAGGCAGCAGAAGCAGCAGCAGCAGCAGCCCCGCGGCCCCGACGACGCGCCCGGCCCCTCGCCCGCGGCGGCCGCGGCGGCCGCCGCCGCCGGCCCCCGCGTGCCCGTGGCGTTCGCGACCGCGCGCGGCCGCGCCGTCTTCGCGGCCCTCTTCAGCCAGCCCTCCGCGCGCCAGCGCGCCGCGGCGGTGCGGGAGATGTTCCTCCCGCGGCGCCTCGCCTTCGTCTACGAATTCGACGGCGCCGAAGGCGGCGGCGGCGGCGGCGGGGACCTGCCCACCACGCTGCGGCGCTCCCAGGCGGACTGCCCCGCGCCGCCGGAGCTGGTGCCGGCCGGCACGGACGCGGTGCTGCTGGGCCGCGTCGCGCGCGTCGCCACGTACGTGGCCGCGCACCTGATGGGCAAGGGCGGCCAGCGCAAGCCCAAGAAGAAGGAGCACGCAGAGGCGATAAAAGCCATCCTGGCGGGGTCGACGCCAGAGGTGAGGGCCGGGCCGGCTGCGCGGCTTCTGCTGCTCAGGGGCCGGGCCGGTGACGGGAGGTCCGGAGAGGAGGGGGATGCCTGCTTTCCTGCCCAGGGCTGCGTGCATGCAGGGGCGGCACACCTGCGGGGAGGCCGCTGCAAGTACCGCTGCCCCGCGTCACGCTCCTCCGCCCTCACCCGCTCGCCCCCGCAGGCCGCAGCGGCCGCCGCGGCGGCCGAAGCCGCGGCGGCGCAGCAGCAGCAGCAGCAGCAGCAGCCGCAGCAGCAGGAGCAGGAGCAGGGGCAGGGGCAGGGGCAGGGGAAGCAGCAGCGGGCGCGGCCGGTGGACGACGACGAGGACATATTTGGGGACGCCGGCACAGATTACATTCCAGAGATGCCGGCCAAAAAGGGCGGCGCGGCGGCCGCAGCTGCGGCGGGAGGGGCGAGGTGCGCACCAGGGGTGCTGCGCGCCTGCATCGCTCACGGCCAAGACGCGCCCAAGCCTTTATGGCCAGCGGCGCGCGCTGCGCGCTGCGCTCTGTGTGCCGCGCTGTTCCTCGTGCATCCTGCCATTGAAGCCCGCCCCCCCCCCACGGCCCACGCTCAACACCCCAACCCCTCCAAACCCAAACTCCCACCCTCCCCCCCTTTTTCTCCCCCAGGGACGGCAGCTACTTTGACCGGAAGGACGACATGGCCGACCTGCCGCCCCCGCCCCCGCCGCCCAGCGGCGAGGCCGACATGGAGCTCGAGCCCGGAGAGGTACCGCCCGCCCCCGGCGCGCCGGCCGGCCGCGCGGCGGCGGCCGCGGCGATGCCGCCGCCGCCGCCGCAGCCGCCCGCGACGCTGCCGGCGGTGTGGGCGGGGGACGCCAAGTGGCAGCCGCAGAAGAAGGAGCTCTCGGCGCAGACAAAGGCGCTGCTGCGGCAGATGGGGGACGAGGCTTACGGAGAGTACTTCCCAGAGGCCGGCGCCGGCATCGGCGGCGACGACGAGGAGGAGGAGGAGGGCGCGGGCGCCAAGAAGAAGGGTGCAGCCGCAGCCGGCGGCGCCGGCGCCGCCGCGGGCGGCGCCGAGGCCGAGGGCAAGGCGCGGCCGGGGGCGATGTCGGAGGACAAGCGGCGCGACCAGAAGCTGGACGGGCAGCTGGGCAAGATCAAGCAGCTGTTCCAAGATAAGGGCTTTGGCAACGAGGCGGCGTTCAAAAAGCCGGACCGGCTGGAGGTCGCTGCGACGCCGGCGCGCAAGCGGCCGCGCATCTGAGCCGGCCGCCCCAACGGCCGCGGCGGTGCGCCTGGCATGGCGGGGACGAAAGCGCGCGCGCGCGCATACGCCGCTGCGTAAGCAAACGGCTTGTCACTGGCTGCGCGCCCCTGGCTTCCCTTCCCTTGGCGCCCCCCACGTTGCCGGCCGACAGGTCGAATCGCGGCCCACCCTCAGGCCCGCCCTTGTACCTTTGTAAACCCCGACAGACCGGCACCTTGTCACCCATCAGCCCCGCACCCTTGTCACCCATCAGCCGCGCACTCAGGTCACCCATCAGCCCCGTCTCAAAGACCAGCGCGTTTCGCACCGTTACTTTTACATGCGCACGGCGGCGCAGATCTGGTGGGCAAGGTGTGGTGTGCTGTGGTGTGGAGGGTGCGGCGCGCGGGGGCCGGCCGGGTTGGGAGGGCGGGCATTGCTGCCGACACCCGACGGCGGGCGCGGGCCCGCTGCCGCCCAGCGGGCAGTGCTTCATGGGTGCCATTGGGGTGGGTGGGCGTGCTCGAGGGGACAGAGGGCGACAGAGCAAAGCTTGGGATGAGTAAGGCTGAATGGGCGCACCCTCACGAGGCGGGGTAGCGCGGCGCGCGCTGTGCGTATCAGAATGGGGTTTGCGGCAGTGGGAAACCGAGGGGAGGGAGTGTGTGTGTGTGTGCGCCTGAGGGGCAGTACTGGGAGTGGGGTTAGTGCCTCGGGGGCCAGGCCCGGCCGGTGAACGTTTTTCTGCAAGGCCGGCAGCAGCGCGCGCTGCGCTTGGCCGCTCGCGCCGTCGTTTGGTGGCGCCACAATCCGCCAAGGGCCGCCGCGCCTCGGCGCAGCGCCCTGCGCGCCGCGTCCGCACGCTCTTGCTCGTCTTGGTCTTGCGGGCGCTCGGAGAGGCACCGCCCGCCCCCGCCGATCGCGCGCGCGCTCAGTGGATGTAGACGCACTCGCGGATGTGGTACTGGCGGGGCAGGTAGAGCTCAACCTCGCCGCGGGTCAGCTTGGAGGGGCCGGGGAGCACCTCGGCGTGGCTGGGGGCCACCACCAGGGGCGCGGCGTCCGCAAACGCGCCCGGCGTGGCCAGCCCGGGCAGGGCCAGCAGGCCGGGCAGGCCGTCCTCGCGGCCGTCGCGGCGCGGCGCGTCGCTCGCGGCGGCGAGGAGCGCGGCCGCGCCGAGCGCGGCGGCGAGCGCCACCGCGCCGTTGCGGTTGAGCGGGGAGCCCTCGCCCCCCGCGCCGGCGCCCCAGCCGTTGCCGCCGGCGCCCCCGTTGCCGCCGTTGCCGGAGCCCTGGCGGCCGCCGGGGCCGCCACAGCCGGCGTCCAGGCAGTCGAGGCGGTGGGCTGCGTAGAGCTCGGTTGCGGGGTGGCGCAGGCTGCCGTAGCAACTGAACAGGTTCAGGGCGGTGCGCTTGCGGGGTGCAGAGGTGGTGCGGCTGCGCCGATAGGCGCCGCGGCCTGGGGGAGGGGGGAAGGGGAGGGGGCGAGGCGGTTGGCGGTTGGAAGGGGGGCCAGGCCGGGCCGGGGCTCTCGCCGCGAAGTCTGTCCGGCCGGGTGTGAAGACCGCGCGGGCGCCGCCGCTGCGCACCGCAGCGCCTGAAACCCCGCGACAGGCCTAAGTAAAAGCCGCGCAAGCGCAGCCGCGATCGGGGGCCGCTCAGGCAGGGCCGCGGCGGCGGGGGGGGGGGGAGGCCAGCGCCGCGGGCGCGCGCACCAGGGGTAGCACAACAAGCGGTCGGAGCGAGCTTGGCCTTGGTGAGCGCCATCTTGGACGATCTTGGTGGTGGTGGAGCTTGGTGGAGCTTGCAGGCTTCGGGCAAACACGGGTGGTTGTTTGGGGGCCTGCGTTGGGTGTTTGGGCAGGCGGTGACCAGGCGGTGGTCGGACACATGGGCTGGGGCCTGCGCGCGGCCGCAGTGCGCCGTGCAGGCGCTGCGGGCGCGCCCGCCCTGCACGAATGGCTGACGCCCGTCCACAGAAACGCTTTGGGGGGGTCGCGCGGGCCAGCGGCGGGCCGCTGGTCGAGGCGCTGCGCGTGGACACGGGCGCGCGCGGACCGCTCGCGGCAGTCTCCCTCACCTGGCTGCGAAAAATGCGATGAAGCGGGAATGGGGCGTCCAACCAACCCCGGGCCAAAGTGTACGGCGCGGAATTGGGCACTAGATCGCACTTGATCGCCCAACCTAGCGCCATTAATCGCGCCCGGCCTCGGGCCGCCGCTGGCCGGCAGGCCGCGCACTCACCCCAGGCGAGAGAACCGCATTTTTGGCGGCGATCGAGGCGGGCGGGGCCCGCGGGGGCGCCCTGTGGAGCGCGACGCATCCCCGTACTTTCTGGCCCGCACCCGTACTGCGCTGACCCTGGTCCTGCCTGCAGCGATGGAGCTGGGGAACACCTGAAAAGCGTGTCATTACACGATATCGTGCTTTGGTCCGAACAGTGGGCAAGCTCGTGTCCCAGCAGGCGCGCGCCGCGTGAAAAAATAAACCGCTGTGTGTGTGTGTGCTGCCTGGGCGCTGAGCCCGCCTGCCGGCGCGCGCACGTGGCGGCGGCGGCCGATGCGGCCGCCGCGGGCAAGTGCGCGCACACATGCGCCCCTTCCTAATCTATCTACATGCGTTGCTGGGCCGTCCGGCGCCGCCGGCGCCGCCCTGTCGCTGCCTGCGGTGCAGGGCGCGCCGCCGCGCCCCCTTGCGCTTTTCAGGGGCCGGACCGGCGCGCCAGCGGGCGCGGGCGCGGCCGCTCACGACATGAAAAGCTCGGTGCACATCTTGCGGGTGTCGTCGGGGCTGGTCACGGTGTGGCCGAGGGTCTGGTCGCTGGTGAAGATCTCGTAGTCGTTGCCGCCCTGGGAGGGGGGGTTGGGGGGTTTGGTGGTGGTTTTTGGGGCCGCGCTCCAGCAGTTTAGGGGGCAAGGGGCGCAGGGGGCCGGGGCACGGCGCGCTCGTCCCCGGACGCCCCGGCTCAAGCCGGAGCGGGCGCCAGCAGCACGCGCCAGGGCGCCCTGTGCCCTGCGGCGGCGGCCCCATGCCATCCTCCCCCCCCCCCCCCCCCCCCCCCCCCCCCTGCCGCCCGCCCCCCGCCCCCAACCTTGAAGGTCTTGTCCCCAAAGAAGTGGATCACGTCAAAGTCCTTGTCCACAAACTGCAGGCAGTAGGTCTTGTCCCAGCCCTGAGGGTGCGAGGGGGGGTGGGGTTTTGGAGGGGTTCCCTCGGGCGCGGTCGTGTGGCCCTGCAGGCACCTGGAACCGAGCGGCGGTGCCCACCACAGACCACATGGGCGCGGCGCGCGCGCAACCGCAGCGCCCCCAAACCGTCGGCAGCTTGGGGAGCCGCGCGCAAGTGCGCGTGTGCACACCCCTCCCCCCCTGCACTCTGCCCCCCCCCCCCCGCGGCGCGCCTTGGGGAACACGTCGAAGCTGATCTGGCCGCCGATGGAGTAGGTGAGGCCGTAGTCGGCAAACTCCTTCCTCAGCGTCTCCACCATCTTGCTGCGCACGCCCGCGCCCTTGTCGTACACCTCGAACTCGTCGCGCTCCTCCTGGCTGCAGTTGCGGCCGATGGGGGACACGTTGAGCATGCCGTTGCGGAACTCGATGAAGGTGCCGCGCTTGATCGGGATGTCCAGGTCGGCGATGTAGTGCAGAACAAAGTTGATGAACCTTTGGGGGGCGGGGTTGGGGTTTGGGGGGGGGTTAGTTAGGGTGGGGTTGAGGGGGTTGGGGTTGGGTGGGTTTGGGGGGCCGGGGGCCGACGGGGCTGCGGCCCGCGAGGGGCGGGGGCGGGGGGAATTCGGGGTGGTTGGGCAGGCGGTTGGGGGGGATCTTCCCCATGCGGCGCCCGCGGCGCGCCGCCGTTGGGCGGCACGCGCGGCGCGCCGCGTGCGCTGCGCGGGCAGGCCCGTAGACCCGGCCGCCGGCATGCAAGGCGCGCCGCCCGCGCTTTGCAGAGCGTGTGCGCGCGCGCGCGCCCCTCACTTCTGCAGGCGCTCCTCGCCCAGGAAGGTCTTGAGCGACTGCACGGCGAGCAGCTTGCCCGCCTTGTGCGCCACCAGGCCGTTCTCGCTGAACACGTAGTCGTACACGTCCAGGGCTGGGGGAGGGGGCAGTGCGGGGGCGGGGGCGGCGTTCGAGTCGCGCATGCAGGGGCGGAGCGCTGCGGCGGCAGGCCCCGCATGGGAAAGCGTCCCCCCAGGTGCGCATGCCCATGCGCCCGTCCGAACGCATGTCTGATGCAGCGGTGCCGATCGCGCTGCGGGTGCGAGACGGCGGCGGCCACCAGCCAGGCTGCAGCAGCTGCAGGAGCAGCGCCGGCGGGCGCTCGCGGCTGCGGCGGCAGCAGCAACTCCCTTGCGCACGCGCCGTGCCGCGCCCCTCCTCCCCGCACCATTGCTGCCCAGCTGCTCCTGGATCTTCACCAGGTCGGAGCCGCCGACGATGCCCACCGTGACGTGCTGGAGAGGGGGGCGGGCGCGAGCAGGCGGGCGTGGGCGGGAGAGTCCGGGCCGCAGGGGGGGCGTAGAGCGGCCCCAGGCGCCCCAACCCGGCGCCACGCACCTTACGGAGCTCCTGGAGGAATTCCAGCATGTCCGGGGTGGCCTCCTGTGGGTGGGAGAGCGGTTCAAAGTGGGTCGCCCCGGGCAACGGACCGCGCCGCGCTCGCCCCGCGTCCTGCCCGCTTCCGCACCTTGCGGGGCACCGTCAGGGTGCCGTCCACATCGAAGAGCGCGATGGTGCGAGGGTGGGGGGCCATTTTTGATCGGGGGGGCTGGGCCGGCGAAGCGAGCTGCTTTGTTCGAGTGGGTGGTAACGAGCACGCGAACAAGGTGAGGGACGACCAATCGGGGCGCTTTTTCTGTCCCGGCGCGGCGCCGCGGCACCGGCCGCCCACCTGCCGCAGCCGCCAACTGCCTGGCCGCCGCCCCTGCCAACCGAACAGCGAGGTCGCTTGAAGCGCGGCATTACAGAAGGCAAACCGGCGGGGTGGCGTACATTGGGGGAGGGCCGCGTGTCGCAGCGGCACAGGGACGGGCTTCAACGTCCGGCCCGGGCCTGCTTGCTGCGGGCCGCGGACCTCGGCGCACGCCTGCCGGCGGCTGCCGCGGCCCCGCGCCGCGCGGTGAGGGCCGCTGGCCCGACGCCGTTGGCCCCGCCGCCGATGGCCCGCCCAGCTCCCGCCGCCAGCCGCGCCCGCTTGCTTGGCCGCTCGCCGTCCCGCTTGCCTGCTGCGGCGCCCTGCTGCCGCGCTTCACCAGGCCGCCGCTGCTGCTGCTGGGTCTGCCGCCGCTTGCTGCCGCCTGCTGCCTGCTGCGACCGCGGCCCGGACGGCGGGCTGGCTGCCTCGCGGCCGGCCGCGCACTCGCCGCGCACACGCGCTGCCCGTTGCGCCGCCAGGGCCCGCAGCGGCGACTGCGCATCCGCAAACCTGTGGAGCGATTGCATGTGCGTTTTCGACCTTGCAAGGACTAAAAAACCATTCCGCCATCACACACGCAGCCCACGCGCCCCCAGCCCCCGCCCACCCCCCAAAGAACTCACCCAGCGCGCTTGCTGCCCGCAGCAGGGTTGACGGCAGACGACTCTGCCGACGCCGTCCCGCCGCCAGCGGTCGCCACGCTCTCCGGGGCCGAAGCCGGGGCTGCGGCCCCGCGGCGCACGCGCGCCTTGCGCAGCGCCGCCGGCGCGCTGGCCTGCCGGCTCTTGCCGCTGCTGTCGTGGCTCGGCGCAGCCGCCGCCGCTTCCGCCGCCGCCGCCGCCGCCGCTGCTTCCGCCGCCTCCGCCTCTGCCGCCGCGCGCGCGGCGGCCGCCGCCTCGGCCGCCTCGCGCTGCGCGAGCGCGGCGGCCGCGGCGCGCCGCTTCACGCCGCTCGAGGCGCCCCTGCGGCAGAAGAACAGCATGTAGGCGGCCTGCGACTCCACGGCGCGCTGCCCCACCGCGGCAACGGTGTGGTCATCGCAGAGGTGCCAGCCCCCGCCGGCGTGCACAAAGCACACGTAGTGGCCAGAATGGAGGCTGCGGGGGCGGGGCCGGATGAGGGGGGGTGGTGTGAGCTGCGCGCGCCGGCCGCGCGGGACGGGGGAGGGGGGGGGCAAGAGCCCCGGCTCGGCGGTCTGCCCCCTCAGGCGCAGGCGTGCGCGCAGCCGGCGCGCCACGGACGGGCGCCCGGAGTGGCCCGGGCCACCCCAAAAGAGCGCGCCCGCGCCTGCGCGCGAGCGCACCTGTGGCCGCGGTGCACCAGCACTGCATAGAGATCGTACAGCTGGCCCCCACACGCGGGCCAGCCGCTCATGAAGGGCCCCAGGTCGAGCTCAGTGCCAAACTCGACGTGCTTCGAAAGCTTGTGGCCTGCGGTTGATTGGAGAAGGGCGGTGCAGCGGTGAGGCAGGGCCGCAGGCGCAGCAGGCATGAGCGCGCAGAGCGCCCCTGCCAACCCAGGCACACGCGCGCGCGCGCGCGCACACGCACGGTACGCCCATACGCACGCGCACGCGCATGACAAGGGGGAAGCGCGCACCCCGGCCGAAAAAGTCGAAGCGCTTGAGGTGGATCGCCAGCACGTCGGGCGCGTCCTCTATGGTGATGCGCTTGACCGCGCGCACGAGCTGCCCGTTTGGCGCGCGGTAGCGGTTGTCCCCGTCCAGCACCTCCGCCGCGGTGAAGTGGCGCAGCGCGCCCACAAGCGTGCCGGCCTGCGGGGGGAAGGGGGGGGGGGCCGCAGGATTTCCATGGGGAAGGCACCGCTGGCCGCCTGGCCCCAAGGGCTGGGGTTGCAGGAGCCGCCCCGCGCGGCGCAGGAGGAAACCGCCGCGAACCCCCCCCGCTCGCGCGCGTGCGCACCTCGTTGATCTCCAGCGACAGATCCCAAAAGGGGTCGTAGGTCGCGGACTCGTGCTCCACGCCCTCGCACACTATGCGGCTGCACAGCCTGCCGGCAAAGATGCGCTGCACAAAGGTCGCCGCGGCCGCGGGGCTGCCGCCGCCGCCGCCGCTGCCGAGGCGAGGCGCGCGCGCCGGCGGCGCTGCGGCGGCGGCGCCCGTGAGCCAGGCCTCGTGCATCGCGTCCACCAGGCAGCGCAGGTACTCGTGCGCGTCCTCCTGGCGCCCGAGCCGGAAGCTGGGGTTGATGGCGCGCAGGCCCCTCGCGTGCGCCTGCGGCCGCGCCGGCGCGGCGGACGCGAAGCTGCGGCGCACCAGCTGCTGCGTGGCCCCGATGGGGTCAAACTGGCCTGCCGCCTCGCCGCGCGCGGGGCTGGAGGCGCCCGCGCCGGCGCCGGCGCAGGGCGCGCCGCCGCCGGGCGGCGCCGCGGGGCCGCCGCCGCCGCCGCCGCCGCCGCCGCCGCCGCCGCCGCGCAGGTCGCCGCGGGACAGGAAGAGCCGCGCCAGCGGCGGTGTGTGCGAGAGGCACTGCAGCACGCTGTTCAGAAAGCAGGTGTTGCCCAGGTTGATCAGGCCAGCGCCCTGTTGAGGGGTGGGGGATTGGGGTGGGGGTCGGCGGTCGCCCTGGCGCCTCGCGAGCTCGACCACAAAGGGGGGGGGGGCACGTCAAACAACAGCGTTGTGGGTGTCGCGGCTGCCCGTCTGGCTGTTGGCGACGGCGCAGCAGCGCTGCCCAGGCGCCCCTGCTGCGATTTGGCAGGGCAGCGCGTGGTGCGGCGCGGCGCGGCGCGGCGGGCCGGTGGGAGGCAGCGCGCGCTGCGGCGCCCCTCACCGCACGAGCTGGGAGCGCCCTCTGCGCCTGCTTGCCGGCGCCTCCGTCCTGTTGGGCGGGCTGCTCGGGCCCGCCCCTCCGTCGAGGCGCGGCCCGTGGGCCCGCGCCTCCCGCCATGTTGTTCGCGTTGTTGACTCGCTGGCTGGGCTGTTTGTGGCCTTGGCCAAAACGGAACGAAAAACAACAAGTTTGCCCGCTGCTGAACTCGCGCAAAGCCCGCTTTTCGACCCGCGGCAGCTTCGTCGACGTTTCGCTGCTACAAGTAACGTTACGCGCCGCGGTCTTGCCCGGATCTTCAAATCACTGATCTTCAAAGCGGTTTCGAGGCCCCCCGCCTGCCAGCCAGGCCAGCCCCGAGGTTCCGGCAAGCACCCGTCGACATCGCCCGGGCGTCCGCCAGCACCCCAACGTCCCCGCCGCGTCCGCGATGGAGGCCAGGCTGACTCCCGGAACCGCCGCTCGCGGGCAAGGGGCGGCTGGCGCGGCGCGCACGCGGGGAACGGCGCCCGCGCGCCGCTGCACCTCCGCCGCCGCCGCCGCCGCCGCGCCCCGCATCCCCGCGCCCCTCCCCCGGCCCCACGTGCGGCGTGGCACGGTGGTGGTGCGCGCGTCGTCGCCGCTGCAGGCACTCGCCGACCTGCTGCTGAACCGGGTGGGGACGGCGGTTGCGGGGCGCGCGCCTGCCGGCGCAGCGCAAGCTCACCCTTCCCGACTGGCTGACTAGCCTCCTTGGTCGGCCACCGCCGCCCGCCGCCGCACCCACAAAACCCCCCACCCGCCGCGCCCCGCCAGGCGGCGTCGACCCTGGAGCGCGGCCAGACGACGTGCCTCACCTGCCGCGGCACTGGCAGCTGCACCTGCCCCGCGTGCCGCGGCCGCGGCACGCTGCCCGAGGGCGCCGCCGCGGGGC
The DNA here is from genome assembly GCA_003203535.1 of Raphidocelis subcapitata. Lineage (NCBI taxonomy): Eukaryota > Viridiplantae > Chlorophyta > Chlorophyceae > Sphaeropleales > Selenastraceae > Raphidocelis > Raphidocelis subcapitata. The sequence continues at coordinate 359,382 of BDRX01000029.1, forward strand.
GGATGAACCCCGTGCGCCACGCGGCGCAGAAGCTCAAGGGCCTGCTGCGGGAGGACGGGGGGGAGTACTCGACAGACTGGCTGGTCACAAACAGGCGCGCGCACGCGCGCACGGTTGGGGGGGGGTCCTCACGCGCTCGGCGGGAAGGCGGGTCGCCACCTGGGCAGCGGCGGCGCTGTGGTTGCGTACTTGCGTTCCGCCTGTTGGCCCGGCGATGGAGCGCGATGTGAAGCAGGCCCCCCCTCCCGCCCTCTGCGCAGGTGCCGCCGCTGCCACGGCAACGGCGGCTGGCAGTGCGACTCGTGCAACGGCAGTGGCCTGCGCGCAGTTGGGGGCGGGCCGCTGATCAGCGGCCGCGGCGAGACGGGCGCGGCCAAGCGCGCCAGCAAGCAGTGAGCTGCGGCGCATCACACAGCTGCCGCCCCGCCTGAGGCGCGGTGACCGCCTGCGCATTTTCCCACGCTGCGTTCATAGCAACACTGTGGCGCCCCGAACCCCCCCTTGTGCAAGAGCCCTCCCTGACGGTGTCCTGTCCTGCCCCCCCTGCCCAAGTTTCAGCGCCTTGCCCCGCCCCGGCCCGATTTCGGCCGTGCGCCGGCCGTCGGCCTTGCGATGCCGTGCTCTGCTGCCATAGCAACTCAACACACCACCACTGAGTTTTTGACGCTTTGATGGTCACTGCCGTTACGGTGCCGCTGCGGCCTTTGCAGCGCGCTTCTGCGCAGCGGCAGCTGCCGCCGCTCGCCAGGTATTCGTTTTGCTGCGCATTGCCAGTTTTGGATCTGCCTGTGCCGAGGATTCCGGCGCTCCAGGCACCACATGGTGTAACTCGACGGCCCATGCGCCGCGTTCCGCAGGGGTGGGCATGGATTTGAGTGCGAAAAGGGCGCCACCTCCTCGGCCTCGTGGAGGGGGGGCATGGCAGCCAGGAGTCCGCCGGTCAACAACGGACATGTCACATGTGCTTTGCCCGACGGTGTTGAGTTGCCACCCCCGTCGCCGCAGCGCCCGAATGGCCAAGCAGGCGAGAGCGCGATTGCAGGCCGCAGTGCCCGTGGGCCGCAGCAGGCCGCGCGCTTAATGCGTAGCACTCAGCGCCGCACTCAGCAGCGCGCCAGCTGCGGCGGCAGCGCAGCAGGCGGCGCGCGGCGCGGTCTTCAGGCGCGGCGGCTCCGCCCCCCGATCGAATTTCCGATTCACCTGCAACCGTTACCGCGATCAAACGGCGGCGCTGGCGATGCAGGACACGCGCTGAAGTGGGGAAGGGACCCTGCTCCGGCCCCGCTAGGCCGGCACGTCGCAGCCATGTTCCTCCTGAGGCGAAAGCAGGAGGTGAGGGCCCGCGCGGCGCGGTCCGGCACGCTGCACGAGCGCCCTGCAGGTCGGTTTTTTATGCCGCTGCCCCCCGCTCGCGCAGGTGGGCGAGGACGGCAAGCCCGTGGTCTACAAAAAGGCCAAGCTGGGCGATACCAACAAGATGTACTACAACGAGGAGGTGAGGGCCACGCGGGGAAGGTCGGGGCCGCGGCAACCGACCACCCCGCTCGCACGGGGCCGGTTTGCGCCTGGGCGCATGCGCTGGGAGACCAGCATGCGTCAGGAGGGTTTGCTGCTGCAGGCTGGGAGGCCTGGGGGGCGCTCCGCACGCCGCGCGAGCGCGTAGCGCCGAGCGTCCCGCTCCGTCCGCTGCTGCGGGTGCTGCTGCAGCAGCGCTGCCGCCGCGGCTGAGCCGCGCGCCTTTGCCGCACCCCCCCCCCACCGCGCACGAGCAGCTCAAGATGTGGGTGGAGCGCGGCAAGGAGGAGGAGGCAAAGGCAGAGAAGGCCAAGGTCGCGGCGCCGCCGCCGATGGCCAAATCCGCGACCCCGTCGCGCGCCGACAGCCCCGCACCCGATGCCGCCAGCAGCACCAGCAGCGCGGCGCCCGCCGCGCCCCCGTTCGCGGCAGCACCTTCGGGGCTTTCCAGGTGCGTGTGCCTTGCAGCTTTGCGCTTCAATGCGCCAGTTGGCGCGCCTGTGCACTGCGGCGGAGCCTGAAGTGTTCCTGCTCCCCCTGCACTTGTCTCTTGGCCCTCACGACCACTGCCCTGCCCTGCCACGCCGCGCAGGCCCAAGGGCCTCGCCGGCCGCTACGTTAACGTGATGGCAACGGGCAGCGGCGGCGCCTCGGGCGGCGGCGCGCCCTCGGGCGACCGGCCGCTGCTGCCCGGCGCGCCCACCGGCTTGCCGGGCGCGTCCGCCGGCCTGCCGGGCGCGCCTGCAGGGCTGCCGGGCGCACCCACGGGCCTGCCCGGCGTGCCCATGGGCCTGCCCGGCGCGCCCGCGGGGCTGCCGGGCGCGCCCATGGGCCTGCCCGGGGCGCCGGCGCCTTTCATCCCTGGGGGTGCTGCACCAGCGGCAGCGCCCGGCGGCGGGTTCTTCATGCCCGGCGCCGCGGCGGCCAACGCCAGCGCGGGTGACGGCGTGTCGGCGGCGTCGAGCGCCGGCAACCTGTACAGCCTCGCCGCGGGGTCCTCGCGCCGCGGGCGGCGCGGCGAGGCGGCCGAGGCGCCAGCAGCCGAGGGCGCCGCTGCGCCGGCGGACGACAGCGCTGCCTCAGCTGCCGCGGCGGTATCCGCGGCCAGCGGGCCGCCGCCGCCGGTGCGCGAGAGCAGCGATGGCGGGCCAAAGAGCGGGCCGGCGTTGGCGCTTCCCAGCTTTTCGCACTGGGACCACCCCAGCATGGCCAATGGGGAGGCCTCGTACGCAACTGGCGCCACCGAGGCCGCATCGGGGCCGTTGGTTCCAGAGGCCAACGGCGACGCCACGCACGCAGAGTCTGCACAGCAGCAGGGCGGCTGGGAGCAGCCCGATTGGCAGCAGCAGTCGGGCTGGGGCCAGGAGCAGCAGCAGGCCGAGGAGCTACAGCCCGAGCAGCAGGCGGACTGGCAGCAGCAGCCCGACTGGCAGCAGCAGCAGCAGCAGCAGCAGCAGCCCGGCTGGGGCCAGGAGCAGCAGCAGTCCGGCTGGGGGCAGGAGCAGCAGCAGCTCGAGCAGCAGCCTGCGCCCGAGGCGGGCGGCGCTGCAGGCATGGAGGGCGTGAAGGGCGGCGGCGCGTGGGGCGGCTGGGGCGGGGACGGCTTTGGTGCCGAGGGCGGCGGCGCCGCTGCCGCGGCGCAGGAGCCTCAGCCCGCTGTGGAGCCGCCTCTGGCAGAGCAGCCGCAGGCGCAGGAGGAGCAGCCAGGCGCGGCTGAGTACTCGGCGTATGGTGCCGGCTATGGCAGCTACGACGCGCCCGGCGCCGCCGAGGGGGCCGCGGCGTGGGGCGCGCAGGACGGCGGCGAAGGCGGGCAGCAGCAGACGGAGGAGTGGTCGCAGTACTATGCGGATTACTACTCCCAGCAGCAGCAGTACGCCAGCCAGGGCGGCTATGACTACTCTCAGCAGTACGGCCAGCCCCAGCAGCAGGAGCAGCAGCAAGCGTACGAGGGCGCCGCAGCGGCAGCGCACGGCGCGCCCGAGGCGCAGCACGCGGCGGCGGCGGCGGCGGCGGCGGGCGGCGCGGTGCCGTTTGGGGCGGGGGCAGATCAGCACTCCGGCGTCGTGCACGCCACCCTGCCGGGCATCAACACCTCCCCCCGTGGCTCCTCCGCCGCGGTCGACGCCGGCGCGGCAGCCGCAGCGGGCGCGCCCGGGTCGCCGCCGGCCGGGCACGCACAGCGCGCGCCGAGCACGACGCCGAGCTACGCCGGCGGCGCGTCGGGGGCGGGTGCGGTGCCGGTCGGGTCCCCCAGCGGCGATCGGGTCATCAGCTATGAGACCCTGGCCTATGGGGAGAGCTACGACCTCGTGCGCACCCCCATGCGCGGCACCTCCTCGGCCGGCCGCCCCCACTCGCCCCACGCCGCCGGCCGCGCGCCGCGCGCGAGCATGCACGCCGCGGCGGTGTCGCCGCAGCCGAGCTTCATCCCCGCGCCGCTGCAGCACCACGGCAGCAGCGACGCCGTGGGCGCGCCCGCAGCGCCGCCGCAGTTCTTCGTGCCCAGCGTGAGCCGGGACGGGAGCTCTGCGAGCGGCGCCGGCTACGCCGCCGCGGCGGCCGCCGCGATCGGCGCGGCCGCCAACGGCGGCTTCCCGCAGCCCGGCGCGCTGGCGTCGTCCGTGCCGGGCCCGCCGCCGCCGCCGGCCGGCCCCGTCAGCGGCGGCGGCGCGTTCCCCGCGCCGCCCGCGTCGCACGACGCGCACCTGCAGCGCGACACCGCCGGCCGCTTCGCACCCAGCGGGCCGGCGAGCTCGCCGGCGGGCAGCGTGCTCTTCGGCGCCTGGCAGTCGCCCGCGACGCAGACGCACCCATACGACCGGGCCCTGCAGCAGCGCCTGGCCGCCGTGGACTGGAGCCGCAAGCGCTTCAAGCGGCCCGGCAAGATCAACAAGCCGCTGCCTTGGGAGGCGTTCGAGGACGAGCAGCGCCGCGCGGCCGAGGCGGCGCGCGACGAGGCGGAGCGCGAGGCGCGCGCGGCGGAGGAGCGCGCGAGCGCGGCGGCGGCGGCGGCCGCCGCGCGGCAGCAGCAGCGCGCGGCGCGGGGCGCGGCGGCGGCCGCGGCGGCGGGAGTGCAGCAGAGCCCGTCGCGGTACAGCGAGTCCACCGTGTCACACGCCAGCCACTACGGCGCCTGGGGCGGCGGCGCGGCGCGGCCGCCGTCGTCGGCCAGCGGCCAGCCGCGCGGCTCGGGGCCGGGGGGGCCCGAGGAGACGCCGACGTCCAAGGCACCATGGCAGCCCGAGGCGCAGCCGTCCGAGGCGGCGGCGGCGGCCGATGGCAGCGGCGGCGGGGCCTTTGGCTATGCGGCTTGGGGCGCCCAGCCCGCGCCTGCAGCCGGGACCGAGCAGCAGCAAGAGCAGCCGCAGGGCTGGGATGGCGACGCGTGGCAGCAGCAGCAGCAGGAGGGCCTGCAGCCAAGGCCCTCTGCCAACGGCAGGGAGCAGCAGTGGTCGCAGGACGGGCAGCAGCAGTGGGTCCAGGAGCCAGACCAGCAGCAGCAGCAGTGGGGCCAGGAGCAGACTGCCTGGGGGTCGGGCCCTGGCTCCAACCAAGAGGCAGCTGCCGTGGCCGCCGCTCCGGCGGGCGACCAGGCGCAGGAGCAGCAGCAGTGGGCGTGGTCCGCCGAGGCTGGCGGGTCGGCAGGCGGCGCCGAGGCGGGCGCTGCTGCTGATGGCTGGGGCGGCGCCGGGCTGGCCGGTGCGGACGGCTGGTGCGGCGCCGAGGCGGCAGCTGCCCAGGAAGGATGGGATGGCGCCGAGGCAGGCGCCGACGCGGCCCCCGAGGCAGCCCCCGTCGACGGCTGGGGCGGGGCCGAGGCGGGGGCCGCCGACGGCTGGGGCGGCGGCTGGGAGGGGGAGGCGCTCGCCAGTGGTGATGGCGCGGGGCAGGAGGCTGCAGCGGACGCCTGGCAGCAGCAGCCGCAGGAGCCCGCCGCATGGGCAGAGGGCGGGGAGCAGCAACAGCAGGACGGGGAGCCCGCCGCATGGGCAGAGGGCAGGGAGCAGCAGCAGCACTGGGAGCCCGCGGTCGAGGCCCGGCACAGCACGGGCAGCGGCGCTGGCGCTGCGCCGTCGGAGCCGAGCACCGCAAAGGCCGCCGCAGCCGCGGCGCAGCGCCTCGTCGCCAACGCGGTGGGCGTGGCGCTGTCGCAGCACGCCGCGGCCGACGCGGCCGGCGGCGCGGAGCCCGAGCCGCCTGGCTGGGACGCCGAGGGCGGCGGCTGGGAGGACGGCGACGGCTGGGGCGCGGCGCCCGGCGACAGCGCCGAGGCCGCCGCCGCCGGCCTGGCCGAGCCCGACGCCTCCAACGGCGGCGACGCGACGCTCGCTGCCTGGGGCGACGGCGCGCCCGCTGTGGGCGCCGAGGGCGAGGCCGACGCGGAGGGCGGCGCGGCCGCGGCGCCCGAGGAGGGCGGCGACGGCTTTGGCGACGCGGCGGGCGCGGAGGCGGGGGCCGAGGCCGAGCTAGGCGCGGACGCCGGCGCCGCGCCCGCGTACCCGCCGCAGTGGCTGCGCCTGCGCGACCAGCTCGTCTCGGCGCTGCCGGACGCCTCCGGCGCGGACGAGGAGATGCTCGGCTGGCGGGACGCGTTCCTGCAGTACGGCGATTACCTCATGGCCACCGTACCGCTGCCGGCCGACGCGCCCGATGGCGAGGCGGCGCAGGAAGCGGCGGCGGCTGGGGCGGCGCGGCAGCCGGAGCAGCGGCCCGACGGCGACGACGACGACGACGACGCGGAGGATGAGCTGTTTGAGGAGCTGGCCCTCGCGCGGCTGCGCGCGGAGCTGCAGGGCTGCGTGCTCTCAGGGCTCGGCGTCGACGCCGACGCGCTGCTCGAGTGCCTCGAGTGATCCGCCTCCCCCTCCACCCCTGGCTGCACTGGCCTGGTTTTTTGGCGGCGCTGGTTTGTGGTCGGCGCCCTCCCTTCCGCCCCTCTTCCCCCCGCCCCTTTCGTCTGCTGCGCCGGAGGTTGTGCAGCGCTGATTGCGCGGCGGCCAACGCGCAGCGTGTGCTGTTGCCCTTTTCGAAGCGAGCAAGTAACCTGTGCCCAAGTTGGTGTTTGAGGGGGCGGGGGGAATCCCAAGTGGCCCCCTTTGGAATTGGCCGCTTTTAGAAGCAAGCCGAGCACGAACGAACGCAGGAATCGTGCCGCCTCGGTCTGTTTGTGGGGAGTCGTCGGTGTGGCGGTGCGGTGCGAAAAACGAAGGGGGCACGGGGTCAGCGGGCCACCAGTGGTGTGCAAGAGAGCGTGGGCGCGGCGTGCTCGCAGCGTGCTCGCGGCAGCCGAGGGGCGGCGCAAGCGGCCCCGAGGCTCAGGGGCCGCTCGAGTGTGCAGGCTATGCGAATTGCTCAGTGCGATTGTCGGCCCAGGCCTGGCGCGTGCACTGGACAAGTCGTGACAGGGGCAAGGCAGTTTCAGGGGGGGGGGTCCGTTCAAGTCAGCAACTACGATTAAGAAACGTGGGGCAGTGCTTGGGGTTGACCGCCTGGCGCACGTTCCGGAAACGGGGCCGCACGCCAAACGAGGGGTTGGCGAGAAAGCGAGGAGCAGTGCAGGTCAGCGGCACGGCACGCAGGGCAACTGCCTCGCGCGCGTGCGTGGTTGGCTTCAACCTGCCGCCCGCTTTTGGAAGGGGGCGACACTCTCGGAAGGACGCAGCCGGGCCAGTCGCGGGCGCGCCCCGCACCGCGCACCGCCGGCCGGCGGGGCTCTGCCGGTCGGCGCTTGGGGTGCAGCCCGACGCACCAGGCGCAGGCGGGGCGGTTCGGCCTTTGACGGCTCGCAGTTCATGAATATCCGGCAAAACGCGAACGGCGGGCGGGTGGGATCAAGCCGCTTGACCAAACGGCTGCAGCGATGAAGCCAAGGGCATCGGCGCTTGGCGGGCCGCCAGAATGTGAAGGGTTGAAAGGCGGCAGGCGCAGGCGCGCAGCTGCGCGCGTCGCGGGCCTCGGCAGCGGCCGCGCCGCCGGCGGGCGCCGCCGCCAGGCGGCGCGGGCCACTGCCGGCCGTCACAGGTCCTGGCCATCACAGGTCCTGGAAAAAGCTGGAGCCCTCCCTCGGGCCCGCGCTGCTGCCGCTGGCCCTGCGCCCGCCGCCGCTGACCGCGCGCCCGCTGCCGCCGCCGCCGCCGCCGTCGGGCAGGCCCAGCTCGCCGTCCCCCTGCGCCACCAGGTCTTCGACCATGATGTTGATGAGGCGCAGCACGGTGTCAAAGCCGGGGCGGCTCATCGGGTCCGCCTGCCAGCAGCGCGTCATGAGGAGGGCGTAGGCCTCTGGCATGTCTTCCGGGATGGGGGGGCGCTCGTCCCGCAGGACCACGCGCTGGGGGGGGTGGGGGGGTTGGTTTTGGGGGGTTGGTTTTGGGGGGTTGGGTGGGTGTGGGCGGTTGGTGGGGTGGTTGGAGGGGAGGGCATTGTGCCGCCCTTTCTCCTCAAGTGTTTCCTTGGTCACGGAACTTGGGCACCGGGCTCCGCGCAACAGAAAAACCAACCAACCCACCAACGGGGGTTCGAGTCTCTGCAGAACACAGGGGGAGGGGTGCGCCCAGTCAAGCTCGAACCACAGCCCGCTTGCCCAACCAGGCCCCGCCGCGCCCACCTCGAACACCTCGCCGTAGTGCTGCCTGTCAAAGGCCACGCACCCCGTGTAGAGCTCCCACATGATGATGGCAAAGGCGTAGACGTCCCCAGCGGGGGACAGCTTGCCCAGCCGCAGCAGCTCGGGGGGCATGTGGGTCACCTGGTGAGTCACGATGAGTGGAGGGGGAAGGCAGCGGGGCAGGGGGGCATGGATGTTGTTTGCCAAGTTGTTGGCAGATTTGTTGGCCGAGTTGTTGGCGACCACAGTCCAAGATGCTGCCCCCCTCCAGGTCCGAGATGCTCCCCCCCCCAGGGACCCTCTCGGCGCCAAAAGGAATTGGTTGATGCTGCTTGTCGAGACTGCGCCTGCGCGCGCGTTCGCAGTCCGCCGCGCGGCCCCCTGACCGCGGGCGCTCACCGTGCCGACGGTGCGCGTGGAGCGGTGGGTCTGGCCCACTTTCAGCATCCGGCTCAGCCCAAAGTCCGCCACCTGTCGGGTTTGGGGGCGGGGGAGCGAGGGGCCACAGGGTTGGTACCATGGGCGGCGCACAAGTGCGCTCCACCTCCCACTGCGGCGGGGCGGTCGGCCACGCTGTGCGCAGCTTGAATCCCGCGAAACCCTCAAGCACCCCAAACTGCCGGCGCCGTGCAGGCCTTCGCACGCCGCGCGCCGACACGGCGCCCCGACACGGCCGCGAGCCGCGCTCCGCACCTTTGCCACCATGCCAAAGGGCGCGGTGGTGGAGGTGCACAGCAGCACGTTGGCCGCCTTGAGGTCTCCGTGCAGCACGTTGCGGCTGTGGAGGTAGGCCAGGCCGGAGGCGACGTCGCGGAGACGCACCAACACCTTGGCCTGGGGTTTGGGGGTTTGGGGTTTTCGAGGGGGTTGGGGGGGTCGGGGTTGGGTTGGGGTCTAGGACCGGCGACAAACAAGGTTTTTGGGTGTGCCGTCGCCGTCGCTCTGAGGTGCTGGGCGCGGAACGCCGCTGGCATGGCAGCGAAATGGGGACAGGCACGCCGCGGGGCGGCGCCGGGCGGCGGCCTCACCATTTCGGGCGAGTTGCGCGGGCCCAGCTTGCCGCTGCGGACGGCGTCGGCCAGCGTCCCGCTGTCGCAAAACTCCACCACCTGTTGCGCCGCGGGGTTGGGGTGCGAGCGTTGTGAGTGTATTCCTACCGCAGGCAGAGGTGCCGGACAGGCGGCCTCGGCAGCTCGGCGGTTTGGGGCCGTGCGCTGCGGGCGCCGGCACCATGGCCCTGCGGGCGCCGGCGCCACGGCGCTGCGAGCGCCGGCCGCAGCGGCTCTCTGCAGCCCTCTTTGCCCCCGCCCCTCCGGCACCCCGCGGCCCCCCGCCCACCAGCCAGGTCTGCGCCTCCGCGTCCAGCCCGTCGCAGCTGCTGCCGCCCAGCCCCGACCCGGACCCCGCAGAGTTCGGCGAGCCCGCACCCTCCACGCCGCCCGACGCCAGCGCCGCCGCGGCGCTGCCGCTCAGCTGCGGCGCGTCGCCGCCGCCGCCGCCGCCGCCGCCGCCGGGCGGCTCCTCGACCAGAAGCGGCGCGACCGAGCCGCCGCCGAGGGAGCGCACCGGGACGAAGCTCAGCACGCGCCCGCCGCCGGGGCCGCCGAGGCGCGAGAAGCTTCCGGATGAGCGCGCCACTGCGGCGCCCGGCGCGGCGCCCGCCGAGGGGGCGACGAGCCCCGTCCCCGCGCCCGCGACGGCGGGCGTGACCGAGGTGCCCACCACGCTGCCGCTCACGGCCGGGCTCCCGGCGCTGTTGCCCGACGCGGCGCGCGACACGGGCAGCTGCACGCCCAGCGCCGCGGCGGCGGCGGCGGTGGCGGCGCTCGACAGCGCGCGCAGCGACTGAGGCGACGCCGACGTGTTAAGCGCCGACGGCTCCTGCACCTGGCGCACGCGCACGCTTGGGAGGCTGCCGCTGCGGCCGGCCCCTCCCTCGGACGGCGCGGGGCGGGGCTGCTGGCCCACGGCCTGCTGCAGCGAGCCCATCAGGGAGCCCGCCTGCCGCCCGCAGGTGGTGTTGTTGTTGTTTGTGCTGGCGCTGGTGTGGGTCCAGGTGATGACGTCATGAGCCTGGTGGGGGTGGGGGGGTGGGGTGCAGAGGGAGCGTTGGGGGTTGGGCTTGACGGTGCGGGGTGCCGCCATTGCGATCACCCACATCTCAACAGAGGCCGAGCGCAGCAAAGCGCGCCGCGAGAGAGGAAGCCCGCCGTCAGGCCGGCCGGGGCAGGTCGAAAGGAGGCAGCGGCGGCGGCGGCGCGCGTGCGCGGCGTGCGCGTCTTTAGTATGTTGCAGTGCTCCATCATCATCATGAGCTCCACCTCGTTGGCCACGCGGCTGGCGGTGCGCGCGTCGTGCTGCATCACCTTGACGGCCACGTCCCTGCCTGGGGGGGGGAGGGGTCCGGGGGGAGGGGTCCGGGGGGGGGGGGCGGGGGCGGGGGGGAGAGCCAAGGTTTGGAGGCTTGCGGGGTGGTTTTGGCCCTCTGCGCCGTACTCGCCGCCGCCCCCCCCACCCCTACGCCCCACGCGCGGCTGCACGCTCACCCTGCCAGCGCCCCTTGTAGACGCGCCCGAAGCTGCCCGCCCCCAGCAGCACGCCCAGCTCGATCCTGTCGACGCTGGGGGCGCCGCCAGAGGAGCCGTTGCGCACGCCGGCGTGCACGCGGTGGGTCACCTTCCAGCCGTGCTGCTTGTTGGATAGGACCAAGTCGTCCAAGGGGCTGCGGCGGGGGGTTTTGGGGGGGGGGGCGCGGCGGTAACAGCGTGTCAATGGAGGGAGGGCGGCGTCGAGGGGTCGCAGGTTTGCGGGGTGGAGGGTCCAGCAGGGGCGCAGGCGCGCGTGCGCTTGCGCGCCAGCATGCGCGCGCCCGGCGTGCAAGACGGGGCCGGAAACTTCGCAGAGGCGCGCACCCGAAGCGAATCACGCTCTTGGTCGCGTCCTCTTCGTCCCGCCGCCGCCGCCGCCGCTTGCGCCTCCGCCGCACGACGGCCACCGCGCCCGCGGCGCCCGCCAGCGCGAGGCCGCCGACGGCGCCCGCGACGCCGCCGGCGATGGCGTTGGCGCGCTGGCGCGCCCTGGCGTCGCCGTTCATGGAATCGATGTAGCGGTCCGTGTACTGTTTGTTTGTTGGTTGGTTGGTTGGTTGGTTGGTTGGTTGGTTGGTTGGTTGGTTGGTTGGTTGGTTGGTTGGTTGGGGGCTATCATGGCGCGCTGCTGCTGTCAGGGGCACACACTGCCTGCAGCGCTCAAGTAGGCACGGCATCATCAGGGCGCACCCAACCCAAGGCTCTTCCGAAGTATGCAAGGCGTACACCCGCGGCCCCCCTCCCCTCACCTCTATCAGGCATTGGTCCCGCGACTCCACCTGCAGGCACGCGTCCGGCACCAGCGCCGTGCACACGCGCGTGGTGTTGCGCAGCACAAGCGTATAGCCTGCGGCAGGCAATGGGAAAGGATGGGGGTCAACAGCGAGCTCCGCAGAGCGAGCGGGGCTGCCGCGGTTGGTTTGACCCCGCCGCCGCTGTTGGCCGCAGCGGCCCGCTCCAGCGCCACCCCAGCAGCAGCGGGTCTGCGCCTGCGCTCCAACGCCAGCGGCCAGCAAAGCCGCGGCCACAGAGCGCAGGCCCGCGCTCGCAGCGCCACCGTGCTCAGTGGCCACGTCCCCCACGCGCCTCCTGGATAACACCATCCACCCCCCGGCGCTCGCACCTGGCAGGTAGGACGTGGACTCGCTCATGCTGGGCGCCACCACAGTCGCAAAGTCCAAGTAATGCACGCTGCCGCCCTCGAAGCACGTGCCGCGCCAGCAAACCGCGTCGACGATCGAGACGCGCTGCGGCCCGGGCATGCCGGGGGCGCGCGGGTACGAGGCGTGCACCTTGACCGCGTCGGGGGCTGCGGTACAGACGTACCGCCAGCGCACGACGTCGTCCATCGCGAGGCGGCTGCCCCCCGCGCCGACGAAAAAGTCAATGCCCAGGCCGGCGCCGCGCCTGGTTTCGGGGGGTCGGGGGGCGGGGGGCCCCGCGTCGGCGCGCGCGGCAGTTGCGGGGCAAAAGCTGCGGGTCGCTCACTGCCGGCCCCTCCGCCGCAACTGCTGCCACCGACACCGTCGCTGCTGCCGCCGCTGCTGCTGTTGCTGCTGCTGCTGCTGCTGCTGGTGCTGCTGCTGCTGCCACCAACACTGAAGAACTGGCAACCCCCCTGCGCGCACGCAGAAACGCACACACACGCTTGCAAACGCACACGCACACACGTGCGCGCGCGCACACCCCACCGCCTCGCCCACCTGGCGTTTTCCACAGTCATGCGCCTCAGCTCCACCGTCCTGTTGGAGGCGATGATTGCGGCATCCGCGGCAAAATTGAAGTTGAGGGCCAGCTGCGGCGCCACCGCTGTGATCTCCAGATCCCTGGATATCTCCAGCGCGTAGGGGTTCGACCTGGGGGGGGGGGGGGGGGGCGG
>BDRX01000029.1:372000-492759 GCA_003203535.1 Raphidocelis subcapitata
GGGGGGGGGGGGGGGGGGGGGGGGGGGGGGGGGGGGGGGGGGGGGGCGGCGAGCGGGTGCGCAGCCGCCGTGGGTGGGGCCTTTGCGGGCGAGGGCCCGCGCGCGCGCGGCAGGGCGGTCCGCAGCGGCGCGGGCGATCCGGCGTGTGACCCGCGCGCACGCACTCGCTGTGGTTCCAGCCGTTCTGCTGCAGCGGGATGTCCTCCGTCAGCACGATCTTGCCGACGCTCTGGTTGCGCAGCGCGTCGGCGATCGTCATGCACGCCGCCCCGGGCGGCGGCGGCGCGCCGGGCGGCGCGCAGGCGCCCCGCACCGACACGTACGCGGTGAGCGGGGCAGGCGCCGCCGCCGTTCCGCACGACAGCGCGCCCAGCAGCACCAGGAGGGCCACTGCCAGTGGCCGGGGCCACACCGACGAGCCCGGCTCCATCACTGCCGGGGCCTCAGCTGGCGTGTCAGCCCGCGGCAGGCGGTTCCGCCCGCATCTTGGCGTTCTGTTCCTGCCCGCTTCTGTTCTGCTCCTCTGCGGGCGTCCGCTCCCGGCGTGTCGTGCGCAGGCGAAGGACTGCACTCGTCTCCCAGCCCACCGGTATTTGTGGTGGCCGAACAGCGAAAAACACGCCAAGCCAGTGAAGGTGATCCCGCCGCCGGCGCACGGATCACTTGTCGCGGCGCGCAGCGGCAGCGACTGCGCGGTGGGCCGTGGCCAGCCGCCCCGCACTGCCCTCCGTACCGACGCGCGAAACACACCAGCTGCCGATGCGCCGGCGGCGGCGACACCTTTACACCGACCACGCCCACGAGACCGCGCAGCACGCGGCGTTGGACAGCGCCGCCGTCGCAAACGCGACCGCGACGGGCGAGACGTGCAGCGCGTCGAGCTCGCTGCCGCCGCAGACCACGCCGCCGCCGCCCGGCGCCGGCGCCAGCTGCCGCAGCCGCTCCTGCTGCTGCGGCTGCCGCTGCCGCAGCACCTCCTCCCGCTCCGCCTCCCAGTGGTCCAGGAGCTTCTCCGCCAGCAGCCGCTGCCGCGTGCGCTGCAGCAGCGCGTAGCCCAGCACCAGCGGCGCCCAAACGCCCAGGACCGCCTGGGCGTACGTCATCGCGGCCATGCACACCTCGCCGGCGCCCCGTGCAACGGGGCACGCGCCCCCGCCGCCCCTGCCGCCGCCGGCCGGGCCGCCCTCGCCGCACCCCGCCTCGCCGGTCAGCCAGTTGCAGCAGAAGGGCCGCGGGTCGACCACGGCCCCCGCGCCGCCGGGGTCGGCGCGGGGCTCGAGCAGGCTGCCGAGCAGCGGCGCGGTCGAGCCGACGGCGCGGGTGACCGCGCGCCACGCGCCGGACAGCAGGGCGTCGTCGCCGGGCAGGATGAACACGCAGCGGCAGGCGTGCGTGATGAGGGTGCGGTTGTACAGCACCGCTGCAGCGACCTGGCGGGCAGGAGGGGGGGTTCATGCACGTGGGTTGGGGTGCGAGGGCAGGGACACCAGAGCCGCCTTGCAGACGCCGCCGCCGGGCGCGCGCGCACGCAAGGGGGGGCGCACGCAAGCAGGGGCGCGAGCGCACGCAAGCGCACGAGCGCGGCAGCGCCTGTCTCACGTGGAAAATGGCGGAAAGCGCAAAGGGCAGGGGAAGGGCGACGTAGTACCACAGCAGAGGCACGCTGCGAGGGAGGGGGTTGAGCAGGGTTCATTGCCGTAGCGGCACAGGGTGCAAGCTGCCAGCAGTCGGCTCGCTGCTTTGGGGCACCTGTAAGCACGGCAACGGCAAGCAAGGCATGCGCGGCGGCTAGCCGGTCGGCCGGCGGCGCGGCCTCACAATCCGGTTTTGTACAGCAGGCGGAAGGTGAAGGTCACGCCGTCGTCCTGCGGTGGCCCCGGCGCCGCGGGTTTGGGGGGAGTGCGTTTATTGGACGAGGGGGCCGCTGCGTGCTGCGGACGAGGCACCACGCGTGCGGGTGTGGCAGCCCTGGATATGATCCAGGATGCGGCGGCAGCCAGCTGCCTACCCCCGCACCTGCGAGGTCGGGTTGTTGCAGCCCTGGATGGTCAGCGCCGTCAGCGCGCGCACCACCGCCAGCAGCGCGGCCGCGGCGGCGGTGCGGTGCGCGTCGTACCACCGCGCCCAGCCGCCGAACAGCAGCGCCGCGTGCACCGCGTGCAGCGCGAGCGAGCCGAACAGCACGGTGCGGCAGCCGGTGCGCGACACGGCGTCGAGCCCGCCCATCGCGATCTGCACAAAGGCCACCACCGCGGCGATCTTGTCGAGGTTGATGCGCCGCTCGTGCAGCTGGCGCTCCGCGGCCGCCTCAAAGGCGGGCTCCCCGGCGTAGGGGCGCGGCGCGGGCGGCGCCGCCATCGCTGCCGCCGCCGAGGGCCGCGCGGCGCTGCGGCTGCGGGCCGGCGTTGGGGGGCGTACGCGCCTCCCCCTCTTGGGCGAGCACTGTTCTTGCTGCGACGAGTGCAGCTGTACGCGTTGCTCGTGGGGGTGACAAACTGATCTCGAGCTGAGCTCGGTCGAAGGCGGAGTGCTTCTCGACGCTCGCGGAGGGCAGTCGAACACCGGGGGCCGCTTCTGAGCGCGAAGAGCCGGCGCCTGGTGTCTTTGGCTGAGTGCTTGGTCGTTACTAACTTCACCGGGCACCGGCACCAGCCAGGGCCTCGCGCCCCTCCCCTCCCTGGGCTGTCCCACCCCATCTGGCTTGGAGAGAGCGCGTGTTACTCGAAGCAGCACGCTGCGCCCTTTTTCAGGGCCGCCGCGCGAGCGCTCAGCCCGGCACACCGTCCCGCGCGCACACGCACACGCCGCAAGGCAGGCACACGCCCGCGCGCACACGGCAGTCAAGGCCACACGCACCACGCCGCGCGCGCGCGCAGCCACGCGCCCGGCCGGCGGCCGGCGCGGCCCAGCACCCGAAGGCACCGGAGCCGCCCGGGGATCGACCGGCGCCGCCGGCCGCGCACCCGCAAGCGGGGCCGGACCGGCGGGCGTTATCGGGCGCGGGCGCGCGCGCGCACACCCACCTGACCGTGCGCGCGGGGGGCGGGGCGCCTCGCACACTCAGCCAGGTGCTGGCGGCGCCCAGCGCGACGCGCGGCCGGGCCGCGAGGCCCCGCCGCGCGCGACCGGAGCGCCCCAGGGGCGAACCCTTGGCCTTCCCTCCGCCGCGGGCCGCGGGGGCGCCGCGGGCGGGAGGCGCCTCTTCCGGACCCCGAGCCGCTTAGGACACGAGGGTGGAGGCGGTGGAAGACTCGTACTTCCAGGTGGGAGGCAGCTTCTTGGACTTCTGCGCTCGGGGGGGGAGGGGGGAGGGGGCGGCGGGGGGGGGGAGGGGGCGGCGGCGGGGGAGGGCGGCGTTGATGCGTCTGCGTCTGCGTCTGGGAAAGCGGCAGCGCGCGCCGGCCGAGCGGGCAGCACAAGCGCCTGTGGCGGGGGCCGTGCGGCGCTAAGCCCCCCTTCTCCGCCCGCGCCGACCCCAGCCGGCCGCGGCCAGGCTTTGGTCAAACCTTGTAGTAGCGCGCCAGGCGGTGGATGCGGCTCTCGATGAGGATGAGGCGGAACTTGGAGTCCTTGTCCTTGCGGTTGCGCTCCATGTGCTTGCGCATGGACACCGCCTTCTTGATCAGGTGGTAGAGGTCCTCGGGGATCTCCGGGGCCAGGCCGTGGCCCTTGAGGAGGCGCAGCACCTTGGTGCCGGTCACGTAGCGCACCTGGGGGAGGGGGGGGGTCGGGGTTGAGGGGGCAGGTTTGCCAGGTCGGCGGAGACGGGCGCTGCAAATCCCTGGTGCCCACGGGTGCGGTCGGAGCGGCGAAGAGGCCGTGAGAAAGCTGCATGGGGCGCCAAGCCCCGGCTCTGCCGCCGCAGGGCAGGCGCGAGCGCGGGCGGGGGCGGGTGCTGTGTGGTTAAGACCTCACACAACTGCAGCAGTGCCCCAGGCACACAAAAAATGTGGGGGCGCACCTGCGGGATGCCGTGGCTGTCGCGGAGGAGCACGCCGATCTGGGAGGGGGTCATGCCCTTGCGAGCCAGCTTGCAGATGTGCTCGGTCACCTGGGGGTTTGGAGGGGGAGGGGGCGTTGGGCAAGGGGGAGGGAGCGCCGGCGGGGAGGGGGGCGTGCCCGCAGCTGGCCTCGCTGGAAAACGGCACCAGGCCCGGCGCGCAGCGGCAGCTGGCAGCCGCAGCTGCTGCCGCGATGAACTGGGCGCGGGCACCAGCTGCAGTGCAAGGCACGGTCTCGGTGCCGCAGGGCGTTCGGCCGAGATCGCTGCGCGCCGCCGCTGCAGCGCCGGCGCGGCGCGGCGCGCACCTCCGCCGAGGTGGACTTGCACCACGAGGGCGGGCTGCGCCTGTACGGCAGCGCCGACGAGGACATGCCCTTGCCTGTGGGAGCGCGTTGGCGCGGGCAGGGGGGGCGAGGGGGTCAGGCGGGCTGAAAGACGGCGGGGGGCCCAGCCCGGCGGCCTCGACCACACCCGCAGCCAACGGCGCGCTGCACTGAAACCATCGGAGGCTTCAAGCCCTCCCGCCCAACCAGCGCCCCCCTCGCTGGGCGGCCGGCGGCCGGCGGGCTCACCGTTCGAGTGCATGCGACCCATGGTGGCGGGCGGCTTGGGGAGCTGCCAAAAAGGCTCCGGGCGCGGCGAACGCGGAAAGAGGCCAATCGGGGCCGGGGCCCGTCGGGAAGAGCTCGGCGGCCCGTTGGGGGAGCCAGGCGGGCGCCCTCGAAAAGCGGTCTAGGAGGGCGCGCGGTCGGTCGCGTCGCGTTTGTTTTGACGCCAAAAATTGCGTCGTGCACGCCTGCCGGCGGCTCGTTGGCCAGCCCCTCAGATCACTCAGCGCGCGCCCTCCCTGCGGCCCCGTTGCAGCCCGTCGAGCGGCGCGAAATCCGCCGCCACCATGGCTTCCCCTCCTCCCAGCCTGGACAAGCTCCAAAAGGTGGGCACGGAGCAGCCCGGCGGCGTGGGGCGCTTCGGCACCCACGCCGCCGCTGGGCGCTGGGCGCTCGTCGCCATCCGGCATCGCATCCCGTCTGTCGACGCGCATGGACCCACCATCGCCACCACCCCGCGCCCCAAATGATTGGCCCCGCACAGGACGTCGAGGGGTTGATGGACCAGCTGCAGGCGTCGCACCTGATCCCCCTGCAAAAGGCGGCCTTCCTCTGCAGCGCCAACTGCTGTGACGCGCGGAAGCAGCTCGGGGAAATCCAGCAGTGCACAGACCGCTGCCAGGCGCCGATCCTGTCCGCGCAGCAGGTGCGGGGGGTGGGTCGATGGACCAGGCGCACGCTTCGGCGTGTCCGCAAGGGCAGCGACTGCTTTGCAGCGGCAGCGGCAGCGGCGGCAGCAGCAGCACCAGCAGCAGCCGTCGCCGCCGCCGCCCCGTTTTGCGCAGCAAAAGCAATCCACCCAGCCCACGCCCCCCCCCCCACCGCCCTCCCCCACCCCCAGGCCATCTACGGCGAGCTCCAGACCTTCCAGGAGCGCCTGCAGCGCTGCCTCGTGCGCTGCCAGGACCGCGCGCAGGAGTCGCTGCCGTCGGACCGCGACCCCAGCGAGGCGCAGGTCAAAAAGGCCCAGGACCAGCTGCTGGGCTGCATGGACGCGTGCGCCAAGGAGTACTCGGGCGGGGTGCCCAAGCTGCGCGCCGGCATCGAGGCGGCGCTCAAGAAGATACCCCGGGCGTGACGCGGCGCTTTTTTTGCGGCGAGGCCCCAGCGCATGGCTGCCACGGCCGCACCGAATCGCCGCCTTTGCAGCTGCTGAGAAACGCAGCACAGCGCATCTGTAAATCAACCGCACCCCAGTTTCGCGTCAAAAACCGAGTGTTACCGTGGCGGGTCTTCTTCGCGGGCCGACTTGTTTGTGTGCAGCTCTCCGGGCCCGGGCAGCGGGCGCCACCGCCGTCCAATAGCGCAGGGGGAAGTGCGGCAGATGTGTTTTTCAAGGCGCGCGCCGCCCGTCGCGCGGCGGGACCGCCGGGCGCAGGCAGTCCGGCATCGAACGGGGTTGTGGGAAGGAGGGGCGGGCGCGGGGAAGCTGGGCTGGACAAAGGGGCTTTAAAGGGGAGAGGAGCGTGCGGGCAGCGGGCAGACCTGCAAGCTTGCGCGTGCCCAGCAACACGGCGACGCTCCGCGCCGCTCACGGCGGCGGCAAGGCAAGGGCCAGGCGCGTGGCCCTGATAAGTAAGGGGCACTTTTCCGAGGGGTGCGGGGTGAGGGCGCGCCCGTGGGCGGCCCACAGGGGGCCGCCCTTGCGGGCTGCCTTGCGCGAAGGTGATGCATACAAACGCGCTCACGGATGCAAGCAAGCTGCCGCTGCGGGCGCCGCGCGCACGCGGCGGTGGGCGGCGCCCTCTTCGTGGCATTGCTCTGTACGGGGGGCTAAAGAGCTGCACATGCAGGCACACAGTTAAGGCACACAAACCGCGCGCGCGCGCGCCGCCAACGGTGCTGCCGGCCTTGCAGGCCGGGCGGCCCCGCGTGCAGCGCGCGCGCGGCGGCGCGGCACCAAAAAAACGGGCAGCAAAATCGGCGTCAACTTGCAGCAACCGACGCCACACCTCCGGGAGGCGAGGCCACAAATTCAACGGAAGCCTCGCTGCCTGCCAAAACCCCATCAAAGGAACGAAAGCGCGCCGCGGGGCCGGCGCCCGCTTGCGGCCACAGAGCTGCGTGCTAAAGCGGCGGCGGCGGCGGCGGCGGCACAGGCCGCCGCCCGCGCCGCCCTCGAAGGCGGTGCGCGGCGGCGCCGCAGGTCCGGGCACAGAGGACGGCCTCCGCAGACCCCCGGGCTGTCTAAAGACACTAGTGTCCAGGGGCGCGCCGCGGCCGACCCCGCGCGGGGCCGGCCGCTGCTTGGCGGCGAGCTGGGGGGGGCGCCACTTGGGGGGGCGGCCTGCGCGCCTCGCAGCGCGCCGGGGCCCCCCTCAGGCGCCGCGCACGATTCGGCGCGCCGCGCTCACCACCAGCGCGGCGGCGGCGCGCCGCGGCCGCCGACGGGCAGGGCCAGCGACAGGCACGCGATCGCGGCGCCGCCGCCGCCGCCCCCCCCGCGCCCGCCGCCCGCCCCGCCCTGCGAGCCTGCCAGCGCGTAGGCGGCCTCGTCCTCCCTCCGGCGCTGCCCCCACGGCCACCGCCGCGCGCCCTGCTGCTGCTCGGCCAGCTCAGCCTGGAGCTGCGCTTGCCGCTGCTCCGCCCGCGGCCGCCACCGCTGCTGCGGCGCGGCCGCGGCGGCGCCGGCGGCGGCCTGCTCGCGAGCCGCCGCCTCCTGCTGCCGCTGCACCAGCACGCGCCTGAACGCCTCGAAGAAGCAGAAGAAGATCGCGCTGTTGAGGCCGTTGGACAGCGCGCGCGGGCCGACGCCGCGGAAGAACGCGCGCGCGCCGCCGCCCTCGGCCAGCACGCCCTGCACCGCCCCCCGAATGGTGGGCTTGCTGCTGGCGTTGCACATCATGCGGGTCTTGATCACGTCCAGGGGCGTGGTCGCGGCGGCGGCGGCGGCGCCGGCGGTGCCGCCCATAAGCAGGTCCTCGACGGTGGAGGGCTGGGGGTGGAGGGAGGGGGTGGGGGGGTGTAAGGGTGAGGGGGGGAGAGGGGGGCCGACCGGTGCGGGTTGGGCCCAGGGGAAAGCGCACGCGCGCCCCAAGGCCTAAAGGGCTGCGAACAGCTGGCGCCGGGCGGGGCGCGGCCGCGTATGGGGCGGGGCGGGGCAGGGCGGCGCGGCGCCAAAGGGGGCCGGCGGCCGGGCGCGTGTGCGCGTGCGCGCGCACCTGGCGTCCGTTTGTGAGGCGCGCGTGCACGGGGCGCAGCGTTTCGTAGACCGCGAACTTAACCGCCATGTCGGGGACGTCCTCCATTATGGTGGGGAGGAAGCCCTGGGGGCGGGGGGGGGGGGGTAGGAGGGGGGGAGCGGAGGGGAAGGACGAGGGGTTGAGTCGCTCCGCGTGGGCGTTGCGCGGGCCGGCGTTTCGGTGGCGACTGGCAGGCCAAAGCTGGCGCGGAGGCCTCCCTGCTGCTCCCCGCCCCTGTCCTGCCCAACGCACACCCCTGCTGCCCCGCAGCGCCCCAACTCCTCCCTCCCTAGGAGCCCACCGTGAACAGGCCCGGCACGCCGGCCGCGCCGGTGATGGAGCGCGCCGCGACGACCACGTTTGGATACACCCCCGCCTGCACGCTGCGGATGCACACCGCGATGGGCACCTTGACCACGCCGCTGCCGACCGCGGCCACGCTGCCCGACAGGAAAGCGATCTGGCCGTCCCCCATGGCGGTCCGCTCCCGCAGGAAGCGCTTTGTGGTGGAGTAGAAGCCGAAGTAGGCCCCGATTATGATGCCGGCGCCCGTGGCGGCGCTGAGCACGCCGCGGTAGAGGGAGGCGACCTCGCGCGCCGCGCCGTCGAGGGACAGTGCGGCGCCCTTGGCGGCGGCCGCGGAGGCGCCGGCGCCGGCGGCTGGGGGGGAGGGCGGGGCGCGGGGCGCGGGGCGTGGGGAGGGGCCTGGCGGCGCGGGGCGCGGGGCGCGGCAGGTACGCATGCGGACACCGCGCCCGGCCCGCGGCGGTGCGCACTGCCGCGCGAGCCGCGCGGGCCCGCCGCCGGCGCCGGCGCCGCGCGCCGCCTCACCTCTAAGCCCGCTCGTCTGCATCCGGACCTTCATCGTGTCGATCGGGTGGATGGTGCTTTGCGAGGCCGCGCGCGCCATCGCGCCGGCGACCACGTCGTGGGCGGGCTTGTCCGGGGGCGGCGGCGGCGCGGAGGACGACGACGCGCCCATCGACGCGTCCGGCGCCTTGATCGCGGTCGCCTGCGGTTCCGGCGCCGCGGCGGCGGTGAACAAGGGGCCGGGCGGGGGGCCGGGGCGCCGGCGGGCGCGCCCAGGCGGCGAGCGGCGCGCGCGCGCTGCGCGGCGCGCTGGGGCCGAACCGCTGCCACAGCAGGCTCGCACGCGCGGAAAAGCAGCCTCCAGTTTGGCGGCGCGCAATTGAAGCCGCCCCGCCCGCTGCGGACCAGCAGCCGCGGCCGCAGGGCGCCCCCGGAGGGAGGGCCCCCCGAGGCCAGGCCCCAAGGGATCGCCGTAAACGCCCTCCCGCATGCCACAACGGTATGATCACGATGTTTCGGCCCTCACCATGGCTGTAGCAGCCGCTGGAGGCGCGATCGCGGCCAGGCAGCGCCCGCCCTGACTGGGGCGCGCGAGTTGGCCTCCGCTCGCGCCGCGCCGTGAGATTGATCCTGAGCTCAGTGATTCAGCGTTTCCGCGGTGCTCTGCGGCTTCTGTGGCTGCTCCAGAGTGATCGGGGTTGGCGCGGAAGGCTCTCCTGCCGGCCAAGACTGAGGGGCACGGATTACGCGGCGAAATGGTTCGCGGGCGAAAGCGAAAATGCGGGCAGGGATGCGGTCGAACGCCTGATGGCGCAGCGCGCCGAGTGCCGCCGGGGTGTGCCAGCCCGCCGACCGTCCCGCTCGACGACGCCATTGCTTGGGGGGCCCTGGCCCCAGCCCAACAGGGCTGCATGGCAACCCCACGCGGGTGTGGGGGGCTGGGGGGGGGCACTGGACTGCCTCTCGCGCCGCTCAAACGCCGGTCGGCTGTTCGAATCAGTCCAGCCGCGGCCGACGCCCCGACGCCACCCCAGCTGCAGCTCCCTTTGAAAGTCTGATACCATTGCCAGACAGACAAGCCGACGCTCCTGATTGTTACAAAGTGTGGCGGGTCTTTTTTTGTTACGCAAGTGCTCTGGGATCGAGGGAGGCCCGCAAGGCCCGCGCCCTCAGCGGCTTCGTTTCTGGCGCCCTGCGCCGTGCGCCCGGCGCCGTGCGCGCGCGCGGCCGCGCCACCAGCAACCGGGGTCTGCCAACGCTCTAAAAGCCCCCGGCGTGGGCGCGGCGAAATGCCTTTGGGAGGGGAGGGGGGCCGAAATGCCTTTGGGAGGGGTGGCAAGCGAATACCGAAACCGAGGGGGGTGGGTGTGCGTGCCGCGCATGCCGGTGTGTGCAGTTTGTACGTGTGGGATCGGATCGCCCTTTCTGGGCCACCGAATGGCCGCTCCAACCCCGTCGACACGCGCCGCGGGGCACCTAATAAAACCCGCACCCCGAAATGCGGGGGCGGGGCAACATGGGGAGGGGGGGGTACGCCGATCACACAAAGGGGTTGCCGTCGCCGCCGTCGCCCTTGTCGTCGCCCTTGCCGTCACCCGCCTCCGCCGTTGCGAGCTCCGTCAGGATGACGGCGCCCAGGGCGGCCGCGGCGAGGCCCCAGCCGCCAAACAGCAGGCGGCCCGCCGGGTGCAGGCCCAGCACGCGGGAGAAGCGCGCCGCCACGCCGATCGCGGCGAGCCCAAACATCAGTGCGCCCGCGCCCTCGGCGGCCGCGACGGCCTTGTCGGCGCCCTCCACATCGCCGGCCGCACCCTCGCCCTCGCCCTCGTCCGCCGCGCCGGCGCGCGGCACGAGCGCGGCGGCGCCGGGCTGCAGCGCGGCGATCACCTCATTGGCCGCGGCCTCGTCCACGGCGCCGGCGCCGCGGCCGTGGCGCTGGAACCACAGCTCCCGCAGCGCCGCCTCGGCCGCCTCGCGGCCGCGCGCCTCGGAGACGGCCTCCGCGGCCACCGCGAGGCCGCCGCCGGCGGAGAGAGACGGCTGCAGCAGCGTCAGCCCGAGCGCGGCGCGGTCGAGGGGCAGGCGGGGCAGCTCTGTGGCGACGCCCCGCGCAAACCAGGACGCGGCGTCGCCCGAGGTGAAGGCGCGGCCCAGCGCGGGCACCATCACGTCCGCCGCCGGCAGCGCGTCGGCGGGGCCCGCGAGCAGCAGCGCCGCGAGCCGCGCCGCGCCGCTCGCGCCGAGGCCCTGGGCGGGGCCGGCGGGCGGGGCGGGCGCAAGCATCGCCTCGACCAGCGCCGCAGCGGGCTCGTAGTCGGCCGCGCCGGGCGCGGCGGCCGAGGCGCGCAGCAGCGCGGCGTAAGCCGCGACGGTGCCGTCCCTGTTGGCGCGCGCGCCGCCGGCCTGCAGCGACGCCAGCACCGCCGCCAGCAGCGCGTGCCGCCCGGCGCGCGGCATGTAGGCGCGGCGCGTGCGCGCCGACAGCAGCGGCCGCGCGAGCTCGGGGAAGGCGTCGGCGGCGTCGCACGCCGCAAACAGCGCGGCCTCCCACTCCGCCGCGTCCGCTGCAAAGTCGTTGAGCGCCATCGCCAGCAGCGGCGCCGTCACGGCGTGCGGCAGCGCGCGGGCCTCGCGCGGCAGGGCGCGCAGCAGCAGGCGGGGGCCGCCGGTGGAGAGGGCGCGGCGGAGGAAGGGCTTGGCGTCGGTGCTGGGCTTGCGCGCCACCAGGCGGGCAAGGTCCCTGAGCTGCTCAACAGCGGGGTCCGCGGCCGCGCCGGCGCCGGCCTCGGCGGCGGCGGACCACAGCGCAGCCTCGGCGCGGCCGGCGTGGCCCGCACGGCCGCCGGTGCCCGCGGCCGTGCGCAGCGAGGCGGCGGCGCGGTCGCTCTGTGGGGGGGACTCGTCGGCGTCGGCGTCGGCGCCGCTGTCGGCGCCGGCGGCGGCGGCGAGCGCCGCGCCCGCGCGGGCGGCCTGGCGGCCGCGGCCGCCGCTCTCCTGGGCGGCGCGCAGCGCCGCGGCGGCGCGGTCGCCGTGAGGGGGGGAGAAGTCGTCGTCGTCGTCATCGCTGCCGCCGCGCGCGGCGGCCGCGGCGGCGGCCGCGGCGGCGCCGCTGTCCGCGGCGGCCGCCAGCGCTGCGCCCGCGCGAGCCGCCTGGCGGCCGCGCCCGCCGCTCGCCTCGGCGGCGCGCAGCTTGCCCTCGGCGCGCGCCGACTGGGGCTCGCCCGGCGCCGCCGCGCGGCCCTCCAGCAGGCCCGCCACCTCTGCGGCGAGCGAGTGGCCCTTGCCGAGCGCGCGCCGCGCGGCGCCGGGCAGCGCGGCGCCGACCGCGCCGCGCTGGGGCGCGCCCAGGCTCGCGCCGACGGCGGCGAGCAGCGCGTGCGCGGGCGCCTCGGGGGCGAGGGTGTGGATCATCACCAGCAGCTCCGCCAGCTCGCAGGCGGTGACCG
The DNA here is from genome assembly GCA_003203535.1 of Raphidocelis subcapitata. NCBI lineage: Eukaryota > Viridiplantae > Chlorophyta > Chlorophyceae > Sphaeropleales > Selenastraceae > Raphidocelis > Raphidocelis subcapitata. The sequence goes on from BDRX01000029.1 coordinate 384,050, forward strand.
CCGGCCTGCCCGCGGCCGCGTCGGCCACCACGGCGCGCGCCGCGGCGGGCTCCCAGTCGTCCGCGTCGTCAGCCTTGCCGGCGGCGGCCGCGGCGCCGGGGACGCCGCGCAGCAGCGCGGCCGCATAGCCGTGCGCGTGGCGCGCCGCGCCGCGCGGCGCGGCGCCGCGCAGGTCGCCGAGCACGTGCGACACGGCCGACACAAACCCGCCGCCCGCGCCGGCCGCAGCGGCCGCACCCTCGAGCGCGGCGCGCGCGTCGGCGAGCGTCGAGGCGACGTCGCCCAGCGAGAAGGCACGCTCGTCAGCGTATACCCCGCGCAGCTGCGACGCCAGCGCGTCGGCGCCGTGCCAGCGCACCAGAGCGTCGAGCAGCGCGGGGCGGCGCGCGGCGAGGCGCGCGTCGGCCGAGGCGGCGACCATCAGCAGGCGCAGCGTCGCGTCCGCGGGCAGGCGGCAGAGCAGGCCGGCCAGATCGCCGTCGCCCCAGCCGCGCTTGGCGGCGAGCTCGCCGAGCAGCGCGGCGGCGGCGGCGGCCTCCTCGCGGGCGGGGCGCCAGTCGGGGGCGGAGAGCAGGGCCATCACCTGGCGCAGCAGGCCGGCCACGCGCTCGGGGTCCTGCATGGCATCCTCTGAACCGCCCGGCGGCGGGGCGTGGGGGATGCCCGAGACCAGCGTCGCGAGCCGCTCGGTCGTCGGCCAGCGCGCCGGCGACGGCGGAGAGGCCGCCTTGGGCGCGGGCGCGGGCGCGGGCGCGGGCGCGGCGGCCTTGGCCTTCTTGGTTGGGGGCTCCCGGGCGGCGGCAGAGGCGGCGGGCCGCTTGGCCGCCGGCCAGCGCTGGCCCAGCTGCCAGATCGCCTCGCCCTCCGTCGGCGCCGCCGGCTCGCGCGCCGCCGCGGCGCGCACCGCCTCGCACGTCGCGGGCGTCATGCGCGGCGCGAGCGCCTCGAGCATCGCGGCGGCGTGGATCGGAGGAAGATCTGCGGCCAGGCGGCGCATCAGGATCTGGAGGTCATCGCCGTGCCGGCCCGCGCCCACGGCGGCGTACAGCGCGCGCAGCGCGCCGCCGCCGTCGCGGCGCCGCCGCTCCGAGTCGGCCGCCGCCGCGGCGGCGGGCAGGAACGCGGGCAGCGCGTCCGCGTGGAGGCCGCTGGCGGCGGCCGCGAGCGCGCGCAGCGCGGGGGGCGCATCCGCGAGGGCGGGGTCGGCCTCCTGCAGCTGCCGCAGGGCGTAGAGCCACGTGACCGCCCCCGCAGACGCCTCGCCGTAGGCGGTGCGCTCCAGCGCCGCGAGGCCGCCGGCGGCGGCGCGCGCGAGCTCGGCGGGCGGCAGCGCGGCGGCGAGCGCCGCGACGTGCGCGGCGCCGGCGGAGAGCAGCGGCAGGCGCGCGAGCACGGCGCCCAGCACCTCGGACAGCTCCGGGCCGGCCACGGCCGAGGCAGACGGCTGGCCCTTGACCTCCGCGTTGACCCGCGCCCAGCCGTGCGCCGCGAGCAGGCCGCCCCAGCCCGCGCCGAGCGTGCGGCCGCCGGCGGCGCGCTCGGCGGCGGTGCCAGACGTCGGGAGGGCCGCGAGCACCTGCGACAGGCCGCGCGCCGAGGCGCAAAAGGTGCCGCGAGAGGGGCTGGCGACGGCGGCCCAGACCGCCTCCCAGACCCCGGCCGGCAGCGGCGCGTCCAGCAGCGCAAACGCCTGCGCCTCGTCGGCGGCCTCCGCCGCGGCGGCCAGCGCGCGCCCGCACAGCTCGCCCGCGGCCGCGTCGGCGTCCGCGGCGGCGGCCATGTCGGCGGCGGCGCGCGCGAGCTCGGCCGGCGCGAGCGCGGCCAGCACGCGGGCGGCGGCGGCGACAAAGGCCTGCTCGGCGGGGGAGCCGGGGGCGACGCCGGAGGAGGGCGAGGAGACCAGCCAGAGGGCGTGCGCGACGCCGTCGCCGACGGTGATCACCGGCTCGGCCGCGCCGTCCGCGGCGGCGCCGCCCGCGGCGGCGCGCAGCAGCACGGCGAGCAGCCGGCGCGCGCGCCCCTCGGGCGCCTCGCGCGACTTGCCGGCCGCGGCCCGTGCCGCGGCGGGCTCGAGCGGCGCGGACACGAGGCGCGCGGCGAGCAGCAGCGCGGCGGGCGGCATCGGGCGGAGGCCGCGGACGATCGCGGCGGCCACGCCCGCGAGCGGCGCGGGCTCGCCGACGGCGCCGAAGTTGGCCTTTGTGGCCGCATCATCACATGCGATGATTATGTCAGCGAGGGCCGCGGGGTCAATGCGGTCAACGCCGAGCCAGCGGGGCGCGGTGGCCGGCGGCTCGGCCGCGTCGGCGGGGTGTGGGGGTTGGGTTGGGGGGGGGAGGGGGGCGGGCGCGGTTTCAGTTTCGGTTGGGGAGCCGGCTGCGGGTGGCAACACGCAGAACCAGGCACAGTTCCACCATTGCATTGCATTGCGGAACGCGGCGCGGCGCCCAGGAAGCCCGAAGGCTGAGCGCGTCGCATCGGCGGCACTGGCCGCAGGCGCGGCCCGCAACGCCCCCCTCACCCTCTCCCTCAAGCACGGAGCTCACGGCCGCCTCGCCCTCCGCGCCGCGCGCCGCGCCGGCGGCCTCGCCCGCGGCGGCCAGCGCCATGTCGGCGAGCAGCGGCGCCGGCAGCGCGGGCAGCGCCGCGGACGCGAGCTGCGGCAGCAGCGACCAGTGCAGGAGCAGCGCGTCGAGGCGCGCGGCGGGGGAGGGCAGCATCACGGCGGCGGCGCTGTCGCGCAGGTCGTCGCGGCCAAACCTTTGGGGGGGAAGGGGTGCGCGGGGGGCAGGGCTTTGAGACGGGGCCAGCGGCTGATGGGTGGGGGGGGGGCTGGTTGGGGGTTGACGAGGCTTGCCAGGAGACCCGAAGCAGAGCAAGGCCAGAGCTAGCCTGCGCCGACCCAGAGCCAAAGCGGGGCGCAGCCGGACTGGCAACCCTAAGAGACCAACACGCGGCCACGCCCACCTGGCCTGGATGGTCGCGAGCGCAACGCCGGCCTCAAGAAGGCCGAGGCGCGGCGCCACCGCGCGCAGCACCGACAGCAGCCACTCGGTCTCGTGGCGCGCGTCCCCGCTGCCCGCGATGAGCGCCAGCAGGCGCCGCACCAGCGCGCCGGGGTGCAGCTGCAGCAGCTGCGACGCGGCCGCGCGCGGCGGGAGCGCGCGCTCGGCGGCCACCTCCCGGTCAAAGGCCCGGTCCAGGGCGGGGTCAAAGGCGGCCGCGGCGGGGGCGGCGGCGGCCGCGTCGGCGCCGGCGCCGCGCAGCAGCGCCGCCGCGAGCGCGGCGACGGGCGCGGAGACGCGCTCGCACGCGGGGCCGTCCCAGCCGGGGCGGCGCGCCCAGGCGCTGGCCCACGGGGCAGGGGGCGGCGCGTCGGGGGGGGAGGCGTCGCCGGCCTGGGTCTTGACGCTGTCTGTGCGGGAGCCCGCGGCGTCGGCGGCGCGGGGCACCTCCCAGAAGCCGTCGTGGATCGTGGCGGCATCAGGCTGGTCGGCCCATTCGGGGGCGGCCGGGCCCGAGCCCGCCCGGCGCGGCGCGCCGCCCGCCGCGCTCGGCGTGCGTGGGGACGCGGGCTCAGAGGCCGGCGCGGACGCGGCGGCGGCGGCGGCGGCGGCGGCCGCCGCCGCGGCGAGCAGCGCCTGCTTGGCCGCGCCGGCGTCCGCGCCGGCGCCGCCGGGCGCGCCGCCGCCGAGGGTGCGGAGCATGGAAGGGATCAGGGCGCTGGGGCGCGTCGCGCCGGCCGGCAGGTGCTTGGCCGCCCAGTCGTCGAGCTCCGACTCCAGCTTGGCCTCGAGGGCGCCGCCGGGCAGCACGCCCGGCGCCAGCATCGGCGCCAGGCGCGCGGCGAGGTCTGCGAGGGCGGCATCGGTCAGGCCGCCCGCGCCGGGGGCGCGGCCGTCGGGGGCGGCGGCGGCGCGCGGGGCGCGGCGGGGGGCGCGCGCGGGGGCGGCGGGCGCGGGAGCGACGGGCCTGGTTGGGGGTGAGGGGTGGAGGGCCACGGCGGCGGCGAGGCGCGCGTTGGCTTTGGGGGCGTGCGCAGGGCTGGGGGGCGTGTGTAGCAGCGGACGCGCGCGCGGTGCGGCCCGCTGCGCCGGCGGCGGCCTTCCATGCACGGGGCCCCGCTTTGCTTGCCGGCGGGCACCGCCGACCGCCCCCACCTGCGCGCGAGTGCTGCGGGGCCGCGGCGATGCTTGGTACCGGCGATGGGGGTCCTCAGGGGCGTGGCGCGAGCCTGTTTTTCGGCGAAGGCGGTGCGCGGGGAGGGGTGGGCGCGCGGCGCCGCATGCATGCGGGCTTATCACCGGCGGACCGGCGGGGCGCGGGCGGGGCCGTCGGTACGCGCCGCCAGGGCCACGGCTGCGTGCGACAACGCGGGATCACATCGCGACATACCTGCGCGCCCAGAGCGTGGGAGCGCACGCCCAGCGGAGCCCGCATGCTGCCGGGGGGGGCGGACGCGGTCTCGGCGCAGCGATCTGTGGATTTTGGCCTCCTGCGCTAGTGTATGTTCATTTGACCTGCACTGAACCGCAATGGGAATGGTGCTGGCGCATCCCGCGCACCAGGTAAACCAAAAACACCGGGTCGCAGGCAGAACTGCGGGCGCGGCCCCTTCCAGCGGCCCTTTCCGCGGTGCATGAAAGCCCAAAGGCCCGCTTAAACGTTTATCGATACCCACCGCGCTTGGCAGCCGCGCTGCCGCGCGCATCGGCGGCGCTGCCGGACGACGAGGCCTTGACCAGTCCGCCGCGCACATCCGACACCTCTTGCCCCAAACCCGCTGCCCCGCCACCCCGATGTCATGAGTGGGTTACTGCCGCGCTGCCTGGGCCAAGACAGATGCAGGCAACGGCACAAAAGCACGGCCGCCCCATCTCAGGCGCGCGCCGCGCTGACGCACGGAACTCAGTCTGATCCAAAAGCCACACGCCAGGCACAAGGCAACACACGGCCGGGGCCTGAGGGCCGCCGGTAGGCGCGGAAGCACGCGCGGCGCTGCGCCGCGCTGGCCGCAGCCGCTAGCTATAACGCAAAATGCTCAAAGGGAAGAGGGGAAACATGAAACCCAGGGCAAGCGTGGGGGACAGGACAGTCGCACGCCGCCGGCACGCCGCCCAAAAGCCTGAATGCGGCGGTGCGGCAGGACAGGGCGGGCGGCTGGGAGGCCCGCCCGCCCGCCCGACCGCCCGGCCGGTGCAGTGCTGCGCGGCGCTCACCACGCCGCGCGGCGCTCGCCCGCCGCCGCCGGCGGGCCGCGGGCGTCGCGGTCCCGGAGGCTGCCGCCCCCGCGCGCGGGAGGCCCGCCGCCGTGCTCCTGCTGCTGCTGCTGCTCCCGGGGCGCGCCCTCCTTCTCGCCGCCCGCGGCGCCCTCGCCGCGGCCGCCGGCGCCGCCGGCGCGCCGCGCCGCGACGCGCTCAAAGCCCTCGCCCTCCGCCCCCGCCGCCGCCGCCGGCCGCCGCTCCTCGGGGCGGTTCTTGGCGAAGCGCACGCGGTCGTCGAGCTCTGCCTGCAGCCTGTAGAGGCCCTTCTCCTTCTCGTCGAGCTCCTTCTCCGCCTCCTGCAGCGTGTCCGTCTCCCCGGCCTGCAGCTCCTTGAGCCCCTCCAGGCGCGCGCGCAGCGCCTCCACCTCCGCCTCCAGGGCCTCCTCCTCGGGCGTCTTGTCCCTGATCACCTCGCCGTGCTCCAGCTTGAGCTCCTCCTTGACGTAGTCAATGCCCTTCTCCTTGAGCACCAGCTCGCGCGGCCGCGCCGCGCCAAAGGGGTTGGGCTTGGCCGCGCGCGGGGCGCTTTGCTCGCCGTCGCCGTCGGCGGCGGCGGGGCTGCCGGGCGCGGCGGGGGCGGCGGCGGCGGCCGCGGCCGCGGGCTCCTCCACCGGCTTGGTGCGCGGCGCGAGGTTGAGGCGCGGTCGCTCGCGCGGCGCGTCGCCCCCGCCGCTGCTGGCGGGCGCGCCGGCCCCGCGGGCCCAGCGGTCCTCGCTGTCGGCCGCGCTACCGCCGCTGAAGCCAAAGCCGGGGCGGCGCCCCGAGGGGCCCGCGCGGTCGTCGGCCGGCGCCGGCGGCGGCGCGCGGCGCGAGCCCCAGTCCTCGGTGTCGGCGCGCGAGGGCTCGTCCTGGCGCTCGCGAGGCGGGCGCGCGGCGCCGTCGCGGTCCCGGAAGCCGCCGCCGGCACCGGCGCCGGCGCCGCCGGCGCCGCGCGGCCCCTCCGCGCTGGGCTGGAACTTGCGGCTGGCGCCCCAGTCGTCCACCTCGTCAGCTGCCGACGGCGCGGCGTCGCGGCGCGGCGGGCGGTCGCCAAAGCCGCCGCCGCCGCCGGCGCCGCCGCCGCCGCCCTCGCGATCGCGGTCGCGGAAGCCGCCGCCAAAGCCGCGGGAGCCCCCGGAATCGGTGGGCTGGAACTTGCGGTTGGCGCCCCAGTCGTCGGCCTCGTCGGCGCGCGAGGGCTCGGGGCCGCGGCGGGCGCCCTCCTCGCCCTCGCGGTCCCCGTAGCGGCTGCCCCCGCCCGCGCGGAAGCCGCCTGCGGCGTCGGCGTCGGCGGCAGGGTGAAGCACGCGCGGCTCGGGCACGATCCCGGGCGCAGGACAGGGGCGAGAGCGGGCGCAGGGGCCGCGCAAAGGAAAGGCGGCAGCGCGCGCAAAGCCTCGGCCCCCCCCCCGCCAGCCCGCGGCACCTCCCAGGCCGGCATGCCTCGACATAAAGCATAAGGAGGCGGCTACACCAGATCATGAACGCACCTCCGCCGCGATCGCCACCGTAGTCCCTGAAGGCGCCACCCAGGGCGGCGCTCTCGTCGCGAGGCGCGCCGCTGGAGCCCTTGGGCAGGCTCAGGAGGATGGCTTTGTCGTCCTGGGCCGCCCTGTTGGCGGCGGGACCGCTCAGGAAGGCGCCCAGAGGCAGGGGCTTGGCCTTGGTCTTCTTCTTGGGCACCTCCTTGGCCGCCACGGCCAGGCTGGGGAAGGCCTCCTCCTTCAGGGCCAGCGGCGTCGGGGCTGCCAGCGTTCCAGCGTGCTCCTGCTCATCCACGTCGTCGGCCCACGCCGACGGCGCAGGCTTGCCCCAAACGCTGTCGACAGCCATGGTTGCGGGTTTTTTGCGCTCTGGGGGAGCGCTCGGGGATGCGAACTGCTTGGGAAAACTGGGGACGAGGCCGGCGTGCGCGTCCCAAGGGCGGCCGGCGCGCCGCCGCCGGCGCACCGCCGCCTCCACTTCCGCAGCTGCCGCCCGGCGGCTGCGCGCGCCAGGGCGGGCGGGAGGGCGCCCCAGCGCAGCAGGGCTGCCCTGCTGCGCTGGGCAGGCTGCGAAAAGACGATCGCAGCCCTGCCTGCCGGCATACATCTAGCCGCATGCATGCCGCATGCGCGCGCGCACGCCACCGGCGCGGCCTGGCGACGCATTTGAACCCACGCGGCCTCGAGCCCCGGGGGGTGTTTGGGAAATTTACAGCCAGCGCAGGGGCGCTGTGCAGGAGATCAGGAGTGAAGGGGCTTTGCTAAAGTCGAGCTCGAGGCGGGGCGCCGCTGCGCAGGCAAACGCAGCCGCCGGCCGGCCGCCCCCCGCGCCGGAACCGCACTGGTCCGCCCGAAGGCAACCCCAGCGCCGCGTGCCCCATCAGGTGAAGTACGTGGCCGGCGACGTCACCTGCTGCAGCGCGTCCCATTCGTCCTCGGTGAGCAGGGCCTTGAGCTCGTCGAGGGCGTCCTATGGGTCCACGGCATTCGGGGAGGGGCGGGTTGGAAGGGGGTTGGGGCTGGCGGTTGGGCAGGTCTGGGGGTTTGCGGGGATTGGCATTCGATGCATCGCGCTGCCCTCGAGCAAGCAGGGCCGCGCCACCCCCCGCGGGCTCACGTTTTCGTGGGTGCGCCGGAACTCGGACAGCGCCTTTGACGCGTCGCGATTGACCTGCGCGCCCGCGCCGCCCGCCGTCGCCGCCGACACGAGCGCCATCAGCACCGCCGCCATCCAGACGGGGCAGTCGTAGGGGCTCGACAGCACAAACGCCTTGAGCCCCTGCACGCACGCGTGCTGCTGCGCGCCCGCGCCGGCCGCGGCGGCCGCCGCGCGCGGCGGCAGCGCGGCGGCGGTGCGGCGCGCCCCGCCGCGGCCGGGCCCGGGGCCGAACAGCGCGCGGGCCTGCGACAGCAGGCGCTCGCGGAGGGCGCTCGACTCTGCCGGCTGCATGCCCCGGACCATTCCCGAAAGGGTCGAGGCGGCGACGCTGCGCACCTCCAGCTGCGGTGTAGAAGCGGGCGGCGGGGTGGGGGTGGGGTTTGGTGGGGGTTGGGGGGTGGCGGCGGGAGCACGCAACAGAAGGTGGCAGGAAGGCGCCAGTCCAGGCGGATTCCGGCAGAAGTGTATACAGCGGGGGCGGCAGGGCACGCACGACGCCCAGCGAAAGCGGCACGGCCCCCAAACAAAGCCCACCTTGGGGTCCTGGAGCAGCCCCACCACCAGCGCCTCGAGCGCGGCCGCGCCGGGGGACTCGAGCAGGAAGCAGTGGCGGAACCAGAAGCAAGCGAGGTGCACCACCGCCGCGGCGCGCGTGCTCCAGTGCGGCGACGCGCCCGCCGCGCCGAGCGCGCCGACGACCGCGCCGCACTGGCGGCCCGCGGAGACGGGCAGGTACTTGAGCGCGACGGCGCTGCGCTTGGCCTGCGCCGCGAGCGGCTGGAGGCCCGGCGCGGACAGCATCTGGAGGGACAGCAGCCCGGGCAGCTGCGCGAGCACCAGCGGGCGCAGGGCCGCGGCGTCGGGGCCGTAGGCGGCCGCGAGGACAAAGGCCAGCCCCACGCCCGCCTGCGACGCCGCCGCGCGCACGCGGTCCTCTGAAAGCTCCTCGCCGGCCGCCGGGGCGGGTCCGGCGGACTGCGGCAGCTGCTGGTGCGGGGCGGGGACGATGACGGCGTCGCCGTCGTCGTCGACGGCCACGCCGCCGCCGCCGCTGCCGCTGCCGCCCGCCGCCGACGCCGCCGCCGTGGTGCTGCCGCCGGCCTCGCCGGGCCCCTTGAGCGCCGCGAGGGCGGCGCACTGCAGCTGGAACAGCGAGAGCAGGCGCGCCAGCAGGCCGCGCAGCTGCGCGGCGAGCGCGGCGGAGGAGGGGTTGAGGACCATAACCAGCTGCTCGTCGCCCTCGGCGCCGGCCCCGCCGCCGCTGACGCCGCGGCCGGCCGCGCCGCTGCCGCCGCCGCCGCCGTTGCCGCCGCCCGCTGCCTCGAGCTCGACCGGCGTCGAGGCGCCGCTGCCATCAGCGGCGGCCCCGGCGGCGCCGTCGACGGCGGCGGGGGCGAGGAGCGCGGACACGTCGGCGAGCAGCTTGCCGACCAGCTCCTGTCAAAGTTGGAGGAGGGCATTTTGAGGAGGGGCGCTGATTCAGCAGCTGGGCATTGAGCCAGAGCTCAAGCCGCTAGAGGGCAGCACCGCGCAGCGGAGTCAAGGTCCACCCAAACCCCACCCATCCAAAACCCTGCCAACGCCACCACCCCCCGGTACACGCACCTGGACTGCGGAAGGCAGCTCCCGAGCCTCCAGCAGCAGCGCCGCCTCCCCAATGACGCCCGCCAGGAAGGCGCGCGCCTCCTTCGGCGGCCTGAAGCCCGAAACGAACAGCTCCGAGCCCTCCGCATCGCCGGCGCCCGCGCCGCCGCCGTCGGCGCGCCAGCCGCAGCGGTCCGCGAAGCAGCACGCCGCGGCGCCGCCGTCACTGGATGGCGCGGCTGAAGGTACCGGCTCGTACGCGCGCACCGCCGCGACGGCCTGCTCAAACAGCCTGAGCCGTTTGAGCTCGAGCAGCAGCGGCGCGCCCGCGCCGCCGCCGGGCACCGCGAGCAGCGCCCCCAGCACCGCGCGCAGCCCCGCCGCCGCGTCCGCGGGCGCGGGCAGCGCGCCGGCGGCGCCGCGCGGCAGCGGAAGGCCCTCGGCGGCCGCGCCGGACAGGGCGGCGGGGGGCATCAGGCTGCCGAGCGCGTAGCGCACCGCCGCAGCCCAGGACGCCGCCATTTCGAGGCTGCAGCCGGTCAGGCCGTCCCGCAGCAGCGCCACCACCCACGCGCCGCCCTCCGCGCCGGCGTCCAGGCCGCCGTCCACCTCCATGCCGGACGCGGCGGGGGCGAAGGGCGCAGCCGCGGCGAGCAGACCCGCCGCCGTCTCGACGACGGTGGCGTGCTCCGCCTTGTCAGCCGGCCCCGCGGGCTGCATGTGCTTCGCGAGGCGGCGCTGCAGCGGGTCGCGCAGCGCGCGCAGAGACTCCGAGGGGCAAAGGGATGCGAACAGCTGCAGCAGGCGCGCGTGGGTGGGCTCGAACAGGCCGTCGCGCACGGCCGAGGGGCGGCCGCCGTCGCGGGGCCACTTGACGAGGCCCCTGGGTGGGGGGGCGAGGGGGGCGGGGTTTGAGAAGCAAGGGATTCGGGTGGGGCGAGGCACGGTGGATCCTGGGAGCGCTGGCAGCGGCTGGCAGGGTGCGGCAGTCCGCCGCGGCAACTCGCTGGCAGTCCAAGGCGGGCTCGCAGTCCGAGGCGCGCGCGCGCGCAGACCCCCCCATTCTCACTTTTCGAGGATGTTGGACACCGTGTGCCACAGCAGCTCCTCAAATCCCATGCTCATCAGCGCAGACATCAGCCCGCCCCCGCCGCCGCCGCCGCGCTGGCCCTTGGCGGCCTCGACCTGGTCCAGCCGCGTGTGGCCCAGCGCCATGAGCGACACCAGCGTCTCCCCAAACCCGGGCTCGGACAGGCGCTGCGATTTGGTTTCGGGTCGGTTCGGGGTTTGGTCGGCTCGGGTGCTTCACCGGCGGGCAGGCCGGCGGGAGGGGCGGCACGCGGGCCGCGGCGGCGGCGGTAGATGGCGTGCAGGGCAGCCCTGAACCCTCCCTGATACAATGCAGGGGAGGCAATACAATACAACCACGCCTGGGCCGGCCCACCTCTCCCAGGAACGCGGCCAGCTGCTCTCGCCTGGGCCCCCCCTCCTCCAGGGCAGACACGATCTGGGGGCGGGTGGGGAAGGGGGGGTGCGGGTTGTGCGATCATTGCGGCAGGCTCGCGCGGCGAGCGGGCGGCGCTGCTGGGGGCCGCAGGGCTGCACCTTGACCGGCGTGCAGCGGCGACAGCGTCCCGCTGCCTGCCTGTTGATAAGCCGGCCCCCAGCGACCTTGCAAAACAGCGCAGGCGCAGAACACCCTGAAACACCCCAAGCCCGGATGCCGCCCCCGCCAACCTGCAGCGACAGGCCCAGCGTGCCCATGTGGCGGAGCAGCAGCATGTCGCATACCATGAGCCCCGCCCAGTGGCGCGCCGCCTCGAGCGCCGCGCCGCCGCCGCCGCCGCCGCCGCCGCCGCCGCCCGCCACGGGCGAGGAGAGCAGCGCGAAAACGTTGGCGGCGACGCAGTAGCGAAGCGTCGTGCGCAGCGGGCCGCCGGGCTGGCCGAGGGCCGAGAGGTCTGCCAGCAGCTCAGAGAACAGGGGGTCTGAGGGCGAGGGCCCGAGGCAGGGCGGCAGCTTGAAGCGCGCCGACAGCGATATAAGCAGCGTGCTAAGCGCGCCCTCGCAGGCAGCGCTGCCGTGCACGCGCGACGCGAGCGCGGCGCGCAGCAGCGCGGCCCAGGCCTCGGGGTCGCGGAAGCAGAGGCGCAGCAGCTCGATGCTGCCGGTGAGGGTGGAGCACGCGCCGGCGACGCGGCCGTCGTTGGCGCTCTCCTGCGCAGCCGGCGCGGACGCGGGCGCCGCGGCGCGCGCGCCGCCGGCGCCGGCACTGTCTGCGGCGGCGGCGACGGCCGCCGCGGCGCGCAGCACCGCCGGCATGCCGCCGCCGCCTGCGGCGCCGCCGCCGCCGTTGCCGCCGGCCGCGGGCAGGGCGTCGCCCTGCATCGAGGCCTCCCGCAGCGTGTCCCGGTAATACTCCCCGACCGCGCGCCTCGCCTCGGCCGCGCCCGCCGCGCCTGCCTCGGGCGCGCCGTCCGCCGCCGCCGCGCGGTCGAGCAGCAGCCCCTCCGCCTCGCGCGGCGGCGGCGCGCCGGCGATGGCGCCCAGATACGTCGGCAGCAGCGCGCCCGCGAGGCAGGGGAACCGCCGGAGCGCGGCCTGCACCGTCGCGGTCGCGCTGGCGCGGATCCCCGAGTATGGCATCAGCGACGCCGCCACAACCTCGGACAGCAGCGCGCGGAACGAGGCGGGGAGCGACGACGCGTCCGCAACTTCTGGCACCCCGCCGCCCTGGTGGCCGCGGGAGGCGGATGCGGAGGCGCGCCAGTAGATCATGCGCTTGACCCGCTCCACGGCGGACATGAAGCTGCTCCGCTTCCGCCACCGCGGCTCCTCATCGCTCTGGCCCGCGCCCAGCGCGGCCGCGGCGGCCGCCGCGGCCGCGCCGCCGGACGCGGCGGCGGCGGAGAGCAGCAGCGCGGTCGCGGCGGCGGGCTCTTCGGTGATTGAGCTGTCCCCCTTGCCGGTGTGGCTGCGCGCGCGGGGACAGGGTGGAGAGGGGGTGAAGGGGACGGCGATCAGGGTCAGCAGCCCGACCCAGCGGCAGGGAGGGCCCCAGGCACAATGTGAAGGCCCAACTGCCCTCCCACCCCCACCCCCGCTGCGAAACCTTCCGCCCCCGCGCCCTAGCCCCCCTATGCGCAGCCCCCACCTGCGCTGCCCCCCCAGCTGCTGCTCCAGCATGCCGGGGCTCATCAGCAGCATCGCCGCCGCCAGGCACTGCTCCAGCAGGTCGCGGTCGCCGCCGTCCCGCAGCCGCCTGTTTTTGGGGGGAATGCCGCATTGCTTTGTGGTGCGCTTTGCGCGCGCTCTTCTGCGGAGGCGTCAGGCTTTTAAATTGTGTGGCTGCATGACGTGCCCGCGGCGGCGGCCCGCTCGCCAATGCGGTGAGCTCACCACGCATGCGGGCTGGCACGCGGGACGCACACCGCTGGCGGGCGGCATGCGTCGCGAGGCACCGCCCCGCCCAGCCCCACCCCGCCCCCCAAAGCGCACCTGATCACGCGCGCCAGCACCGCCGCCACGCGGTTCCGCGCGCCAGGGTGCCCCACTGCCGCACCCGTACGGCCGACGGGGTGCAGCGCCGCCGCCGCCGCCTCGGGGCGCGCGCCGGCCGCCTCGGACACGGCTCCGGGCATGCCATCGAAGTCCTCGAGGCGCCCCATCAGACCCATCAGGACGGCGGACAGTCCGGACACCAGGGACTGGCACCGCTGCTTGTGGGCGACCGCGTCGAGCGCCTCGCCGGCGGCGGCGGCGCCGGCAGCACCGGTGGCGCCGGCGGCGGCGCCGCCGCAGACCGCCGCCTCGAGCGCGGCGGCGGGCCCGAGCATGTACCTGTCCACCAGCCGCCCCGCCTCGGCAACGTGCGCCGCCTCGGGCTCCACCCACGGCAGCGGCGCCCACCCTGCGCCGCGCCGGTCCACCCACATCGCCAGCCCCCCCGCCGGCGCGCCGCCGTCGGCGCGCGGCGCGGCGGGCGTCGCGGGGCCGCCGCGCCACCAGCCGGGGGTGAGCTGGTAGCAGGTCAGAACGTTGAGCAGGCCGTTGAGCAGCAGGGTGACCCAGTACTGCCCCACCCGGCTGGGGGCGGCGAGGCCCGCGTCGACGACGCGCAGCAGCTCGGGCAGCAGCGGGGCCGCGTGCGCGGCGGGCAGGCTGCCGACGGCGGCGCCGAGGCAGACGAGGCTCCAAAGCAGGGAGTCCTCCGTCGAGCGGCTGATGTGCTTGGCGCCTTTTTTGTGAAGGAGGGGCGGTTATGGGCGGATATGGGATGATTTGGGGGAGATGTTTTGAGGAGGAAGCGGGGTGGTGAAGTTTAGTTAGTGTTGCAGGGGGATTGGACAGAGGCGTGCCAGCGGAATTGCAAGCTCTCCGCGCGGCCAAGCAGCCCTCAAACCGAGCCTGCGCGGTCAACAACCCTCTGCGCGGTCAAAACCGACGCGCCGCACCCCCCCCAAAGCGCCGCCTCACCCGGCTCTGGCATCTCCGCCAGCACCTTCCTCGCCAGCGGCCGCACCACCTCCGCCACAACCGCCTCGGGCTCAACCGACGCCGCGGCCCGGAACATTCCGGCCGCCTCGAGCGCGACGCTCGGCAGGGAGCGGCCGACGGCAAAGGCGCCGAGCGCGCGGACCGCGCGGCGCGCGAGGGGGCGGGGGAGGCGCTGCATGAGGTGGGTGAAGAACGTCGAGAACATGGTGTCCTTTTTTTCAAGGGGGGGGGGTAGGGGGGGGGGTAGGGGGGGGTTGAGTAGGACGGAGCGCGCAAGGGTTTGGTCTGCTGCGCCTCGGTTGCTGCGACGCTCGAGCTTTGCGTGGTGCGGCCTTCAAGGCTGGGCGTGCTCGCAATCAGGCAAGGCAAGGGATGCGTGAAAGCATCCACACACACGTGCAACAACGCACACACACACAAGTGCAAACACTAAACCCCGCAAACCACGCAACGCAGCCGCACCTTTGTCAGCGCGCTCCCGCTCTTCGGCAGCAGGCTGGCCTTGCCGTGCATCGCGTCCGCCCTGTCAGCGCCCGGCCCCGTGTCCAGGTTGTCCAGCAGCAGCAGCAGGCGCTCGAGCAGCAGGTCGAGCCAGTCCTCGAGGTAAAGGGGCAGCGCGGGGGCGGCGCGGTCGGAAGCTGCGCGGTTGGGGGCGGTTGGGGGCGGTTGGGGGCGGAGTTGGAGTGGGGAGGTGATTGGAGGGTGTGGAGAGGTGGTTGAAGGCCCGGGCACAGCCCTGGAAGCACGATGCCCGCGTCCCCCAAATAAGATCAACCGATCAGTCACAAACAGGAGAATCTGCGCCTCAAATGTGCGCCCCCCCCTCAAAAAAAACAACAAAGCCCAAGGCCCACCCTCCAGGTCCCCCTCCTCTGTGTCCGCCCCCCTCAGCGCCGGCAGGCTGGCGAGCACCGCGGTGTAAAACTGGAAGGCCGCGGCGGTCTTTGCCTCGTCGTTGGCGTCGATGGCGGGGAGGACGGCCATCATCGCCTCCGCGACGACCTTTGGGGTTTGGGGGTGTTTGGGGGGGGGTGCGGCGTTTGGGGGGTTGAGGGGGTGGGGGAGTTGCCAGGAGTTTGCTGGGGTGTGCGTGGGGGTTTTGCCAGCTGGTCGGGCAACGTTGGCTTGGCATAGGGGGGCCGCGTCCCTTAGGCTTTGCAGCACCTAGGTCGCGACGGCAGCGGGGCACGCGGGGTGCGGAAACCGTTCGGCACGCGGCAAAGCAACGGCGGCGGCCCTCGAGGTGGATCAAGGGCTAGCCGCGTGCCCAGGCCGCCGACAACGCACACAGACACACAGACACGGCCCCCGCACCTGCGGCGCCGGCTCCTCGGGCGTCCCCCACCCGCTGAGCAGCATGGGCCGCACGCACATGGCCAGCGTGTTGATCGCCGCGGGCAGCTGGTGGGTCGCGACGTCGGTTGAGAGCGCGGACTGGAAGCGGTCGAGCACCAGGGGCAGCACCTCCTCCGGCCAAACGTAGGAAAGGTGGCACAGCGCCTTGCAGCAGGCGGACTGGAGGCCTGGGGGTGGGGGGTGGGGTGGTGGGGCGCGTTCCGGGGGAGTTGGAGTGAGTAAGGGGGGACTGGCGAGGGGCCGCTGGCTTGGATGGGGAGGAGAAGGGGGGGCAGGTCGCCTCGCCTCTGCAGCCTCCTCGCGCAAAGCAGCTGCCGCAGAGAAGCAGAGCAAACACACGTTGCACATGCAAGCCGAAACTGGACGAGTGGCGGTGCCCCTCCCTCCCCCCCCCCCCCCCGCCGTTGCGCAACGCACCCCTGTCCTTGGCGTGCTGCCCCCTCGCCGCCAGCTTCACCATGGCACGCAGGAAGCGCCGCAGCGTCGGCGGCGCAAGGCGCGCCTCCCCCGGCCAGCCGGCGGCGCCGCACTGGCGGGACAGCTGCTTCATGCAGTAGTGGACGGACTGGGGGGTGAGGGGGTCGGCGCGGGCGGGTCGCGTTTGCTGGTTGTTCAATTGGCGTTCGCCCCCTTACCTGAAGCCACCGACGACGACGGCGGAACGTAGTGCTCCCGGCCGCTGCCCAAACGACCCCCACCCCCTCCAACACCAATGGCGGGCCCCCAATTCCCGCCCCCGAGCAAGGGCTCGCCTGCCGCAGGAACACGGCCAGGTCCGGCGTCCAGCTGCCGCCGTTTGAGGGGTGGTAGTACTGCTCAAGCAGCTGAACCAGCCCCTCCAGCGCCGCGGCCGCGGCGGCAGCGCCCGCGGACGCCGCCTCCTCCCCCCGCCCCTCACCCCCCTCGCCGCCGGCGCCGCCGCCGGCGCCGCGGGGGGCGTCGGAAATGACGCCCCGCGCCGCGACAGAGGCGGTGCTCGCCGCGGCGGCCGGCGTGGCGCTGTCCGCGCGCGCCAGCCCCGGCGACGCGGCGGGCGGCTCCTGCTCCTGCTGCTGCGGACGCCGCTGCCGGGGCGAGGCGGGGGCCGGCTCTGCGCCGTCTGGCTGCTTCAGCAGGTAAAGGGCCAGCTTGGCGGCGCTCTTGGGCTGGTCGTCCACCTGTTTGGGGTGCAAGTCAAACGGGCGGGCGCGGTTTGGTTTGACCGACGGCAAGGTTGGGGGGTTCAGACTCCACAGCGCGCGATGCCCGCGCAGCTTTTGCCGCTCGCTCACAACCACGGCTGCCGACACCCAGCGCAGCTTTGTCCCAGCCGGCCCAAAATCCGAAACAAGGCGCCGCGCGGCCGCACCTGGTCCATCTTGTGGCCAAACAGCGCCCCCACCAGCGGCGGCGGCGCCACCGCCATCGGCGGCGCCGCGGTGGCGGTGCCGACGGGCACGTTGAAGGCGGCCAGCATGTGCGTGTAGAGGCGGGGCAGGTGCGGCCGCCAGTCGATCACGCCTGGGCGGTTTGGGGTGTTTGGGGTGCAGGGGGGCGGGCCTTATTGGGAACGCGCAACCAGTGGTGTGCGCTAGCCGTGCACAAGCGCAAACACGCAACAACCCGCAACAACCCAGGCAGCAGACCCAAGCCCCGCCCGGTCAAACCCCGGTCAACGCACCCTTCCAGTCGTCCTTTGCCGCGCGCGCCAGCAGGTACATCCAATGCGACGCCCAGTACTCGCAGAACGCCAGCCGGTCCCAGCAGCCCATCCAGTCCGCCACCCACGCGCGCGCCTCGGACTGCGGGACCTCGGGCAGCCGCTTGGTGGGGAACAGCAGGACCAGCCAGCCGAGGGAGAGCATGGCCGCCGCGCCGCTGGGGTCGCCCCCGACGAGCGCGGGGCGCGCCGCGGCCCAGATCTCGCCGGCCGCCGGGGCGGGGAAGAAGCGGCGCGCGGCGGGCACGAGGGAGAACAGCGCGGAGTGGCGCGCGCCGGTGAGCATGCCGCCTGGGAGGGGGCGCGGCGTTCGGGGGGGGTCGGAGCCGCGAGTTCTGGTGCGGTCGGCTGCCAGGCGTTGCCGCCTCTGGCCAATCTTGACCGCGCCCACGCCCTTTTAAACCAGGGGTGGCCCTCCCCAGGCTTGAGCGCACCCGCAGGGTTTTCAATAAGGGCAGTAGTGAAAGCCCCCACCTGCCCCCTCCCGCCCTCCGCCATGCGCACCTTTGATCTCCGGCAGCCCCTCCCCGACGCACTGCGCCCTGAGGGCGTCGTACAGCGGCCGCCACGGCAGCTCCAGCGCCGCGGCGAGGCGGCGGTCCCGCCTGTAGTGGCGGAGGGTGTGCGCGAGCACCTCGCAGGCGCGGACCTTTGGGTGGGGGTGTGGGAAACGAGAGGGTGGGGCGGTGGAACAGTGAGGGCGGGGGCGAGGGGTCGAGGGGGACGGGCGGCCGCCCATCTTAGCGTGAAGGCCGCGCGCTTGGGTGGCTGCATCAAAGCGGCGGCAGAGTCCGGGCCAGCTGCAAGAACGACGGCTGCCGGCTGCGGCCCCGGCACGCCTGCCCCGGCGGCCCCTACCGCCCTGCCGACAGCACCATCGGTTATTCGGTTATTCATCACTTTTGCCAGTCCCACCACGCACCTGCACCTCCACATCGTCCCCCGACTTGAGGGTGACGTCCCAAAGGTCCTTTACCACCTCCACTATGGCGGCCCGGTCAAAGTCGCTCTTCGTGGACACGAGGCTGTTGGCGGGGGGCGGGGGAGGGGCGGGTGTGCGGTGGGTGAGGGGCGGGGCGGGAGCCCGCGGCGGCAGCGGCGGTCGCGGCCGGAGCGGTCGCCGGCGCGCGGCCGGTCGAGGCGTGCCCGCGGCGGCCGGGAGGGGCTGGCCGCGGACAGGGGCGGCCTCCGCGGCGCACGCGGCGCGGCGGGCGCGCGCTGCATGGATGCGGCGGCGGCCGCGCGCCCCGCATGCGGCCCGGAGAGGACTGCATGCGGGGGCGGCCCGAGGGGCGGTCTGGCGCCTGTGGCCCTCGTCGCGCCGCCCCAGACGGGCTGGTCCTGGCGGGCCCCGCCCCTGGGGGGCTCACCCCTTGATCGGCTCGAGCCACGGCAGCACGAGCGCCCAGTCGCCGGGCGCGGCGCCCGGCCCGTCGGCGCGGCGCACCGCCGCGCGCAGGCCCGCGGCCGCTGCGGCGAAGCGCTTGGGCTCCTCGCGGGCCGCCTCGGCCGCAAAGGGCAGCCATTCCGTGTAAATGCTGGGCTCCATGGTGTCGAGGCCCCCCCGCGCCCGAGAGGCCGGGCAGCGGGATTGCGTTGTCCCCCGGAGCTGTAAACGATCTGCGGGGGGTTTGCGCCGCCTGAGATTTCGAATGATTACGCGGCTCCGGTCGATGCGAAATGTGCAAGATGCGGGGCGGGCGGGGCGCAATGTGCAAGGTTGCAGACCGCGTTCGCAGCTGACTTTGGAGCCGCCCGCAGGGGTCGAAAAACAATCTGCGCGACCCAAACAACCTACATATAACGCGGTCGCGCTGCGCAGATCGGCGCCCTGGAGAACTCGACGAGCATGCTAGCCTCGCGCGGCAGCGCGCGGCTGTGGGCGTCTTTGGGGACGTGGTATGCGTCGTTCTCCGCCGGCGCGCCGGCGCAGGTGCGCGGGGAGGGGCGGGAGGCGGGGGCGCCGACGACGCTGCCGGGGCGCCACGCGCGCGCCGATGCGGGCCGCACCAAGCCCAGGCGCCCGCCCCCACACGCACCCAGATCAGCAGCCTCGTGGTCGTGGAGCACCGCAACGGCGCGCTGACCGGCTCCACGCTGAGCGCGATCGCCGCCGCCGCGCGGCTGGGCGGCCCCGTGTCGGCGCTCGTCGGAGGGGAGGGCGTCGGCGGGGTGGCTGACAGCGCGGCGCGCGTGGAGGGCGTGGACAAGGCGAGTTGTGGGGGCCGGGCGGGCTGGGAGCCCCCGCGCCCGCATGCACACTGCGGGCAGAGGCCCCGCGCCCTGCCGCCCAGGGCCAGCAGGCGCTTTGAAGCCAGACCACCGGTCGGCCCCCATCGGCGGCCAAGGGGCAAAGCGGAACACGCCCGGCCCCGCCGCCCCACCCTCCCGCCCACCCAGGTGCTGGTCGCCGACTCCCCCCTGCTGCGCCACCAGCAGCCGGAGCCCTACGCCGAGCTGCTCGCCTCCCTCGCCGCCGCCGCCGCCTTCACGCACGTGCTCGCGCCGGGCGGCACGTTCGGCAAGAACCTGCTGCCGCGCGCCGCGGCGCTCGCGGGCGCGCAGCCGGCGGCGGACGTTGTGGAAATCGTGGATGCGGACACCTTTGTGCGCCCCATCTACGCGGGCAACGCGCTCGCGACGGTGCGCTTCACCGCCCCCGGGCCCCGCTTCCTCACCGCGCGGCCGACGAGCTTCAAGCCCGCCGCCGCCGCGCGCGCCGGCGCGCCCGCGGCGGTCGAGGCGGCGCCGGCCGGCGCGCTCGCGGCGATGGCGGCGGCGCCGGCGGCGGCGGAGTGGGTGGCCGAGTCGGGGCGCGACGGGGGGGCGCGGCCCGAGCTGGGGGCGGCCAAAGTTATCATCGCGGGGGGCCGGGCGCTGAAGAGCAAGGAGAACTTTGCCCTGCTGGAGCGGCTCGCGGACCTGCTGGGCGGCGCGGTGGCGGCGTCGAGGGCGGCGGTGGACGCAGGCTACGTGCCAAACGACCTGCAGGCGCGCCGCGGCTGGGGGCGGGTTGACTAATTCGGATGCCGCTGCCGCTGCCGCCTCCTTTTACAAATGCTTGCGGGGGCGCACGGCTCGAAGGCCTGAACGCACCGCAGCGGGCCGGCTCAAGGCCACGGCCGTTGTGCTCACACACCGCTGCCGCCGCCCTGACACCCCAAACCCCTCAGCCCATTTTCGTACCCGCAGCCAAACGTCCCAAGCCCCGCCCGTTGCGCCTCCCCCCCATCCCCAAACCCGCGCCCCCAGGTTGGCCAGACCGGCAAGGTGGTGGCGCCCGAGTTGTACGTGGCCCTCGGCATCAGCGGGGCCATCCAGCACGTGGCGGGCATAAAGGACTCAAAGTGCATTGTGGCGGTCAACACCGACGCAGAGGCGCCGATTTTCCAGGTGGGGTGGGCATGGCACATTCCTCCCAGAAAACCCGGCGGTTGGGGGTTGGGCATGGCACATTTCTCCCAAAAACGGCGGGGTGAGGGGAGGCTGGTGGGGGGATTCTTCGGGCCTTGAAACACAACAACGCAAAAAATGTGGGCAGCCAGCCAATCCCCAAGCGCCCGTCGAGCCCCAACACAACCGTTTGACTGCCCCGCACCCCCCCCCCCACACCTGAAAAAACGCCTGCCAGCTGGCTGACTACGGATTGGTTCAGGACCTTTTCACCGCGCTGCCAGAGCTGGAGCAGGAAATAGCCAAACTCAAAAAGCAGGGCTGAGGAGGCGGGCGGGGGCGGCCGGCGCGGGCCGCCTGCCCCGCAGAGCGCCGGGCCGGGCGCGCGCCGGCCGCGGCGCCCTTGGGAGCTCCCAACTCGAGCTGCCTCCCGCCCCGGGCTGCGAACGGCGAATGGCCGCTTTGCGTCGGGGTTGGGGTTGTACTATAGCCGTGCTAGCAGCAGCACAGAGGGAGTAGGCTTTCGCCCTTTGAAGGCGGTGGAGTTTTGAGGTGCTGCCTCGGAGCATCTGGAGCGAGCGCCGCCCTTGCAGCTCTAGAGCGCTGTCTTGTTTTTCCCTCACCGCGCGGCAAACGTGCGCTCTGGCTGTACACCCTGCGTTGCTCTGCCGCCACCCTTCCCTGCAATGCCCCGCGGAGCAGCTGTTGCAACACGTACGGTAACTCGACAGATTGCAGCCAACTGCGACGCTTCGCTGGCTTGCATTACATTCGGGGGTTTGATTTCGGCAGCGTCCGTTGGGCCTGGACTAAGCAGGGCAGTGGCAGCGGACGAGGTTTTTGCTGGGGGGCAGTTGGTGCTGCGCTGCGCAGGAGTTCAAGAGGCGGGGCGGGCCAGCCGCCCCAATCGTCAATTTCAGTGGATTCAAAGTGCCATAGGGCTGCGCATCTGAACTCGCAAGCGCGTCGCACGCGAGCAAAAGGTCAACCGCAGCACGCGACAAAAACGGCGTGCGGGGGCCCGCGTTCCCCGCGCAGACGCCTCACGCGCGGCGCCGCGCCTTTGCCTCGGGGACCGTCAGCAGCGCGCCCGAGGCGGCGGGCAGCGCAAACGTGTACTCCATGGCCCCCCCGTCGCCCGCGCGCGCGCCCGCAACCTCGTACGTCACCGGTGACCCCGGCTGCAGCCGCCCCTCCTGGTCCATGGCCTGCCCTCCCATTGTCGAGTCCCCCCGCGTGCTCGCGACGCCGAGCCCCCCCGCCGCCGCGCCGCAGCCGTCCTTGGAGGCGCAGCCGGCGACGGCCGCCGCGCTGGCGCCGCCGGGCAGCATCCACTGCAGCGAGCCGGCGCCGTAGCGGGCGGGGCCGCCGGATCCGGGCTCGAGGCGCAGCGCGACGCGGCACGCGCCGGACGGGGACTTGTTCAGAACGACGACCCTCAGCTCCGCGCCCCCGCCGCGCCGCGCGGCGAGCGGCCAGATCTTGACGTTGGAGCACGCGCCGCTCGCGGCGGCGTAGGGCACGCGCGCGAGCGTGGCGGGGCCGCCCTCGGACGCGACGGCGCGGGAGAAAAGGAGGTAGCCCGCCCAGGGAGCTTTGGCCTTGGGGTATGTGTCCAGGGCGCCGTTGGGGCCGGGCCTGAAGCCGGTCTCAACCCCGAGGTAGTAGCAGGGCCAGTTCCGGTTGGGCGCGCCGTCGGGGCTGCCGCCGATGCGCCAGTGGAGGTTGACGCCGGGGGAGCCTGGAGGGTCGGGGCGGGCGGGTGCGGGGTTGGGTTTGCGCGCGGGCGTTGGGGGGCAAGGGTGTGCATCCCTTGCTTTGCTGCTCCCCAGTCACGGAGCCATGCGACTCCCCCTCGCGCACCACACTGGGACGCGCGCAGGCGCACACATCGCGCGCGCACACACCCACATTTAACAAAAAAAATGACCACGCACACACAAAGACACAGCGCCGGGGCCCGCACCCGCCGCCGCCAGCTCGAAAGCAAAGTCCGTCGCAAACAGCGCCGACGCAAACGCGTCGCTGACGCCGGCGATGCCGCCCTTCGACTTGGTGTTGCCCTCAGACATGCGGATGGGCAGCCCGCCGGCGGAGGCCGAGGCGTCCTGGAACTCCTTGACCGCCTCGCGCAGCAGGCCCTCTCGCAGGAGGTCGTCGATGCTGAAGCCGTCGGAGGTGTAGGGGGGGTACCAGTGCAGCGCCAGCTGGGGGGGGTAGGTTTTGGGGGGGCGTTGGCGGTTGTGCACGCGGGGTTTGGGGGGAGAGGCGGTGTGCGCTGGGATGGGGGGTGTTGAGCTGCTACTGCGTTTTGGGGGTGGACGGGGCTGGCCAGCTGGCCGCAAGGGGAAGCACAAAAGCATAAGACAAATAAAACGCATCCGCAAACACCGCACGCATAAACGCACCTCCCGCATGTTTGTGCCGCGCGCCGCCGCCACAAACGCCGCCTGCTTGTCCCTCGGCAGCCCGCTGCGGAAGTGCTCCCACGAGAGGCCCAGGAACTGGTAGCCGCCGTTGACTTTGACCAGCTCCTTTGCCACTTTGACGTAGTAATCGGTGTAGGCGTCCCAACCCGGGGTGAAGGCCTTGGTGGCGAAGTCGTAGCCGCCCACGCCGTTGGGCCAGTGGGAGGGCTGACGCGGACGCGGCGGCGGCGGCGGCGGCGGCGGCGGCGGCGGCGGGGTTTGGAAGGGGGTGAGGGGGCTCGGCGGGTTGCCGAAACGGTCGCCAGGCTTGCCTCATCGGCGCATGCACGGCGCCACGAGGCCGGCCGCTCGAAACCCCGCTAACCAAGCAATGGGGGCGAGGTGGCACCTATTGGCATAGACCGCAGCCGCCGCGCCCCCCCGGCGCACCTCATTCCCGAGCTCGAAAGAGTCAATGGAGGGCCCGACCTCCGAAATGGCGCGCGAGTACAGTCCGGAGATCAGGGGCAGGTCGCCGCCGGAGAGTTTGAGGTTGATTATGTACCGCGCCCCCGCGGTCTTGGCCAGGTGGCGCAGCGCCGCCCACGTGGCGTCGCCGGGCACCTGCGGAGCGGGCCGGGGCGCGCGAGGGATGAGGGGGCGGTTGGCTGTCAATGCCGGCTGTTTGATCACCGGGCTGCGGACGAGGTGCGGTGCAGCATGCGCGCGCTCCACAGCCGCTCCGCAGCTGCATAGGAAGCCGAGCAAGCAAAGCACCGAGCAGTCTATCCCCCCTCCCCCAAAAGCGCGCGCCTGTGTGAGGTCCTCTGAGCTCGAGCCGCCGATGCGGATGATTGGGGATGGCCCCAGTTGGGAGAAAACGCGGCTCCAGCGGTCGTTGGCATAGTCTGGGAGGGCGGGGGAGGGGGGGTTGGCGGGGCGTGCGGATGTCGGGTGTTGGTGGGGGGCTCCTTTGCCTCCTACCACCCCAGCGCTCCACCCCCCAAACCTCTCCACCGCCCAATACAAGACCCGCTCCGCCCCACGTCACGCAAACACAAATGGCCCACCTGACACGCGGTCCCACTCCACGCTCACGCCCAGCAGCTGCCCGATGCGCCGTCCATTGGAGTCCGGCTGGACTGTTGCGCGGAACGTGTCCGCCTCGGCCAGCCCCCCGACGGCCGTGGAGCCCGCCGCGACGAGCGGCAGGGTGGGCGGCTTGGCGGCGGCGGCGGGGCGCGGCAGGGACAGCGCGGCCGCTGCGGCCAGGCAGGCCAGCAGCGCGAGGCGGGGGCAGCGCCGCATTGCGGTTCAATCAAATGGGCTTGCCCCGCCACTGGGCTGGCTGCGGCACCTCCAAAACCTGCTGGGTTGTGGGGAGCGGGGCACGGCTGGTGAGGGTCGCTCGCTGCTGCGCGCGCATCGCCGCCGCGCGCGCGCGACCGCCGTTGCTGCCGCGACTGCCCGTCGGTGCGGCTCCCGCCCCGGTGAACACGAATGAAAGCCCCCTTGCGCGTTCACCCCGCCGACCTTGCGAGCGCTGTGCCTCCTGCACGGCGAGCGGTGGCTCGGACTGGTAACTCGCCGCGGCCGGCTCCTTTCAGCAGCGTATTCGGGGTGAATCGCGGTCGCGTTTATAACGCAACGAGAAATTGGAACTCTTGGTGAGCGCCGCTGCTGGATTGCACACCGCCCGGCAGGGCGCCGCTGCCGCAGCGGCACCGCTGCTGCCCTGCTGCCGCTGCTGCTCTGCTGCCACCGCTGACCGCTGCCGCCCTCCCAGCAAGCCCTGTCAAGCCAGTAAGGTGTATTACATCCGCCAACGCTCTTGAATTTACAACTCCGCTGCGTCCAGTCAACCATAATGGCCGCTGGTTTGACTGTGCTCGCTCGACTCGCGTCCGCAAATCCCTGCCCCTTACGCCTGCACCGGCAGCGGCCCCGGTGCTGCTGCTGCACACGCCGAGGCCCCGTCTTCGCCGCCGCCGCCGGCGCCGCCCCCCGCGCGCGCTGGCGCCTCCCCGCCCCCCACCGGCGCCGCCGCGGCCAGCCGATCGAGCAGAGAGGCCTCGTCGCGCAGCGCGGCCGCCGCCGCCTCGGACGCCAGCGTGCAAGCCGAGGCCAGCCAGTGCGCCGCGTAGGCATCGAAATCCAGGGCGGAAGCCCAGAGCAGCAGCGCGCTGTCCAGCCCGCCGCCCTCTTCAGCCGCCGGCTCAACGCTGCCGCCGCCGCCGCCTTTGCTTTTGCCCACGTGTAGCCGCAACTCGAGCTCGGCGAGCAGCGCCTCCTCTGCTTCCGTTGCCGCTGGCAGTGGTTCCGCCGACCAGGCGGCGTAGGCGCTCGGCGCGCCAGCACGCTGCTGGAGGAAAGCCCCCTGCAGAGCTGCTGCTGCTGTTTGAGGCTGCTCGGCCCGCTCCCCCGCGGCAGCGTCCACGGCCTCCTCCGCCACCGTGGCCAGCCCATGACTGCCGCCGCCGCCGCTGCCGACGCTGCCGCTGCCGCCGCTGCCGCCGCCCGCCTCCGCCAGGCCGGAGCGGTACAGTTTGACCAGCCACTCGCGCCGCCGCCGCTTGCGCCGGCGCACGCGCTCCTCCCTGCGAAATCCGCGGGACCGGAAAATGGGGTGTGCAAGATCATTCAAGGGGCCAGCAGGGGGCCTGGCAGGGCGGCGGCAGGTGATGCCAAGCCCGCTGAACGCAATCCAACATAGCCCACAAGGCAGCGCGCGACCCACCTTCTGACAAGGCTGCTGAAATGAGTCACCGGCTGCGCCGGCGCCGGCGGCGCAGCTTCCCCTGCGCCGTCGCCGCCGTCCGCTGCAGCCGCACTGGCCGAGGCCCGGCGCCGCCGCGCCAGGCGCGCGAGCCTCGAGCGCTTTGCGAGGCCCCTCGCGTCGCCCGCGGGGGGCTCCCCAACGCGCCACCGCCCCAGCTGCTGCCGCTGATGCTTCTCGGGGGCGGGCGGCGCCGGCGCCGCGATGGCGCGCCAGCCGTTGCGGTCGTTTCTGCGGTACCAACCGCGGGTGCAGCGGTAGCCAACGCTGCCGTCCGGCCGGGTGTACGGCCTTGGCGCATTTGAGGGGGGAGGGGGCGGGCCAGGCAGGCCGAACGAACAGCTGTCAGCAACTAGTGTGTGCGGCTGGCGGCGTGAGGAACAGCAGTGTTGCCGAGTGCAGCAGGCCACTACTCAATGCGTGCCCTACCCCCTCCGTCCCCGCTGCGCTGACGAGACCCCCTCACCTCAATTGACTGTCTCTGTCGCCGGCTGCAGCGTTTGAGGCCGGGCCAGGCGGGGTGCCGCTGGCTGCCTCCTGGTCAACGGGCGGCTCACTCGCATAGTCTCGCGGCGCGAATGCGTTGATGTCTGCGGGTGGTGTTTGAGGACGGGTTTGGACTTGAATGCGCCTGCCGGCGCGCCCCACGGCCCCCTCCTTGCACCTCGTGCAAAGAACAAACTCACAGCCGCTTTCGCCCCATGCGCCAAAGCAACCGAGTGCGCGCGCCCGCTCACCCGCCACCGGTCGGTGGGTGTAGATTTTGTACATAACCGCTGGCGGGAAGCTTCCGCCGCCGAGCCTGAAGCGCACGTGCGCGCCCGCGGCGGCGTCGAGCAGCGCCGCCTCCCGGGGGTTGACCGCGCGCAGCACGGCGCGCGGGTCGGCCGCCGACGCAAGGGCCAGCAGGCCGCGCAGCCGCGCAAACGCGGCGCGGTTGCGGCGCGCGCGCCATGCGTCCTGGATGGCGCGCGCGGCGCCGTACGCGCGCGCGGCGGCGGCGCGGGCGGCGGCGGCCTCTGCGGCCGCGCGCGTCGCCTCGCGCATCTGCGGCGGCGCAGGGGGAGGGGCGGTGCGGCCCCGGTCTGCCGGGCGCGGACGTGCAGGCGCACCGGCGGCCGCAAGAGCCAGGCAGCGGCAGAAACCGCCGCCGCACCTCCCGAGCGAGCCGCCGCCGGACGGCGGCGCCCCTCCAGAAGCGCTGGATGGTAGTCACCGCGAACACGCGGTAGTCCTCCAGCGCCCGCGCCTCCGTGGCAAAGTCCACGCGGTCCATGTCCCCGAGACCTCGGCCCCGGCGTGGGGGCGCAATGGGCTGTGCGATACAGGATGAGCTATATGCACCCGCACCGAATTCGCCCGCCCAGGACGAGCTCTGCGCATCACGAACCGGGATTCGACCCGCCGCAGGCCAAGCACACCGCGCGCGTGGGCCCGGGACGCGTGAAAGATACAATACAGCCGCGGGCGACTATATATTCCATGCCCGCCCAGCGTCGCACTCCGTCAGCGGCGTCCTGCTCCTCTGCAGCGCCCTCGACGGCTCTCAGCGCTCTCAATTGCCCGCGGAGCGCAGCAAAAAGGGTGGACCAGGCAAGTCATTCCCACCTGGAGAAGGCGCGCAGGCTCGGGAGGGGTCGCAGGAGCGCAGTCGCCGAAGCTGCGCGGCGCTGCGGCGGTGCGTCTGCGGCCACGCACCGCTCCCGCCGCCCACCGCCGGCAATCCGCGCACCGCCACACCCGCAGTGAGAAGCCTGCAGGAACTGTGCGCACAGCACGATGCGCGCGCTACCCCAACAGCGGCCGCTCCGGCGCGCCGGCGCTCCGGCGGCCGCCCGCCCCTGGCCCCGGCCGGCGGGCGCCCGGCCCGGCGCCGCGGTCGCCGCCGCCGCCGTGGCCACGGCGGTCGCCGCGCCGCCTGCCGTCGCGAATGATATGGGCGTCGGAGACGTGCCCCGCGGCGAGACGGCCGGCGCGGTGGCGCTCATGGAGGGCATCACCCTGCAGGCGCGCGCGGCATCGACTGTTTGGCCCGACAACGCACGCTCACATGCCCACAAGCACGCAGCCGCACACGCACATGCGCACGCACAGGCTAAACACGACGCACGCACAAACAACTCATTTTCCCCCCACCACCCCGGCCCCCCAGGTTGGTGAGCGCGACCTGCTGCAGGAGGTGGACTGGAAGCTGATGCCGGGCCACAGGGTGGGCCTCGTCGGCGCAAACGGCGCGGGCAAGAGCACGCTGCTCAGGGCCATGGCGGGGCTGAGGACGGTGAGGGGCCGGGCTTTGGGGTTTGGGCCTTTGGGCGTTGGGGCTTCATGTGTGTGAGGCCGCGGTTTGGCTGGGGGTGCGCAGCAGCTTTGCAGGGCGATGGCCAGCGCTGAGGCCGCCGCCGACTCTCTCCCCCCCAGATCCAAGCCGGCCGCCTGGTGGTGGCGCCAAAGGTGGAGCTCGGTTACCTAAGCCAGACCGCCGTCAGCGGCAGCACGCGCACCGTGTGGGAGGAGGCGCGCAGCCAGATGCACGGTGCGGGGGCCTGCCGGCCGCGTGGCTCGCGCTTTGGGGTTGCGCGTCGCATCTGTGCTGCTGCTGCTGCTGCTGCTGCGCTCATGGCTGCACGCGTACAAGCGCGCCGACGTTTGTGTTCTTTTTGGCACTCAAACCTCTCGCCAAAAACTCATCCGCGCGCGCAGCCATGCTGCGGGCCGAGGCCGCAATGGAGGTCGCCAGCCACGCGATGGCCGCCGGCGACGTCTCGGCCGCCGACGACCTGGCGTCGTCCCAGGAGGCGTTCGAGGCGGCGGGCGGCTTTGACGCCGACCGCCGCATCGGCGGCGTCCTGGCCGGCCTCGGGTTCTCGCGGGAGCAGTGGCACCGCAGCTGCACGGAGTTTTCCGGCGGCTGGCAGATGCGCATGTGAGCGGGGCCGGCAGGGGTGGGGTGGGCGGGCAGGGTTGCCGCGCGGTGGGGCGGGGCTTGGTGGCTGCTGAGCAGAGGAGGCGGCGGCGTGCGGTGCAGACTGCGCTAGCCCTGGCTTGCTGTTGCCTGTATTGACGACCCGCCATTCCCGCGCACCCCTCCCTTCTCTTGCAGCGCGCTGGCGCGCCTGCTGCTGTCTGACGCCGGGCAGGCGGCGTCCAAGGGCGCCGCGTCGGGGGGCCTTATGCTTATGGACGAGCCCACGAACCACCTGGACAGGCAGGTTGCCCCTTGGGGTTGGGAGCCTGAAGCTTTTGTTACCTCGAAAGCTGCTGGAAAGGCGTGAGCCTGGCCTTGCATGCATTGGGCTTGCGTGCATCGGCCTCGTCTGCCCGGCGGAGCCAGCCCCAGCAGCTGCGCGCCCCTCGCAAACGCCTGTGTGTCGAAACCCCTCCCGCCCCGCCCCGCCCCGCCCCGCCCGCAGCGCCGCCGTCAAGTGGCTGGCCGGCTTCCTGTCCGCGAGCGGGGGCACGCTGGTGCTGGTGTCGCACGACGAGGCGCTGCTGCAGGGGGCGTGCGACAGGATCGTGGAGGTGCGGCGCGCGCAAAGCCGTTGACCTCGTGTGTACCATAGTGGTTTTGTGGTTGCGTTGCACGCCGCACGTTTGGCTGTAGGCCGTTAACTGTGGTCAACTAGTCAAGCCCCAAACCTAAACACCCACCCCCCAAAACACAAAACAACGCAAACAACCCCAGGTGCGCGGCAAGAAGCTGCACCACTACGTCGGCAACTACGAGCGCTTCATCGAGCTCCGCGCCGAGCGCGAGTCCCAGGCCGCCGCCACCGCCGCCGCGACGGCCGCCGAGATCGAGCGCCTCGAGGGCTTCGTCGCCCGCTTCGGCGCCAAGGCCTCCAAGGCGAGCCAGGCGCAGTCCCGGCAGAAGCAGCTGGAGAAGCTGCGGGACGCGGCGCCCGAGGCGCCGGCGGCGTCGAGCGGCGCGGGGCCGGGGGACGCGAGGAAGGTCACGCTCAAGCTGCCGACGCCGCCGCCGTGCTTCACCGACGTGATTGAGCTCCAGGGGGTGGCGGCGGGGTGGGGCGAGCCGGGAGAGGGGCGGACGCCGATCGTGTCGGGTGAGCGGGCGGGGCGGGAGTGCCGTTTTTCGGCACGTTTTGCTGTTGGGATTGTTGCGGGGCCGGCCCCGCTCGGCGGGTTGCGGCAGCCCTCGACGGCGCCTCTGGTCTGCTTGCCTGCTTGCGCCCAGCCTCCCTGCCTCCAAACACCCAACACCAACCCCCCACGTGCCCTGTCCCTCCCCCCCCTCCCCCCAAGGCGTAAACGCCGTCATCCAAAAGGGCCAGCGCGTGCTGGTGCTCGGCCCCAACGGCGCCGGCAAGTCCACGCTGCTCAAAACCGTCGGCGGCGGGCTGGCGCCGTGGGAGGGGCGCGTCAAGCTCGGGGAGGGCGCCAAGCTGGGCGTGTTCAGCCAGGACCTCGCTCAGGTGTGCCTTCTTGTCCCGCGTGGCGCGCGCGCCGCGTGGCCTTGCGCCTTGTGTTTCCGGCCGCCGCCCGTGCTGGCGCCCCGGTCCTCCAGCAGGCGGGGGCACCCCGCCCCACACGCCTGTCCCAAGGCCCTCTCACCCACGTTTTCGACCCCCCACAACTGCCGCCCTCCAACCTTCAAACCCCAACCCCCCAAACCCCCCGACTCCCCAACCCCCCAAACCCCCCAAACCCCCCCCCAACCCCCCAACCCCCAAACCCGCAGGAGCTGCCCCAGGACCGCGTGGCGCTGGAGTATGTAAGCGAGCGCGCGCGCGAGGTGGACGCGACCATCACCCTGGAGAAGTGCCGCCAGGCGCTGGGCGCGCTGGGGCTGACCGGCTCGATGGCGATGCAGACGATCGGTGCGGGGGCTTGGTTGGGTGGCTGTGCTGGCGGCGGGCCTGGCGGTTGACTGTTTGTTGCTTGGGAGCACCGTGGCCGCGTTTGACCGGGGGTTTTGACCAAAGCACGCACGCTCCCCGAGTCGCTCACGCTCCCCGAAAAATCGCCGCACCCCAAACGCTCCAGGCTCGCTCTCTGGCGGAGAGAAGGTGCGGTGCAGACCTGGGCCGGTGTTCGCAGCGTGCTTTGATTGCATGCGAACCGCATGCAGTACATGTGCCCCAGGGCAGACGCCCAAAGCGCCCGCAAGCCCTCCCCCCCTTCCAACCCCTCCCATCGCCCAACCCGCCGCGCCCCGCCCGCAGGCGCGCGTCGCCCTGGCCGTGTTTGCCCTGGTCCCCGCCAACGTGCTGCTGCTCGACGAGGCCAGCAACCACCTCGACGCCGCAACCATAGACGTGCTGACGGGTGCGCGCGCCTCCCAGCACACCCGCCGCCCGGCCCGGCCACGTGCCCCGCCTGCTGCGGCCGCGCTGCAACTGCCCCGCTTGCCAGCCGTTGCCGCCCAGCTCGCCATTCCCCACAGCCCGGGGCGCCGCGAACCGCGCCCGTGCAGCGCCCCCCCCCCCTTGAAGCGCCTTCTATCCAAGCTGACCAACACCCGGTGCTGCCCCGCGCAATCCGCCCCGCCCCCGCCCCCGCAGGCGCGCTCAGGGACTTTGCCGGTACCATCATCGCCATCACCCACAACCGCGCCTTTGCCGAGTCCCTGAACGCCACCCACGTGCTGCGCGTGTCGGGCGGCAGCGCCGCGCTGTCGGTCAACGGCGGGCTGAGGGACGCCGACTTTGACCACGCCCCGCCGGCGGCGCCGGTCAGCAGCAACGGCAACGGGAGCGGCGGCAACAACGGCAGCGGCGTCGGCGGCAGCGGGGCCCAGGGCGGCGCCAAGGGCAAGGGCAAGGGCAAAAAGGGGGGCAGCAAGGTCAAGGCCGCGCCCGCGCCCGCGGCCGCGCCCGCAGCCGCGGCCGCGCCCGCACGTCCTGCCGCCGCCGCTGTCACCGCCGCCGCCGCCGCGCCCAAGGAGGCGCCGCGCAAGCGCACGACGCTGTCCTGGGCCGAGCGCACCGAATACGAAAAGCTCTGCAAATCCCTTGAGAAGGGCCGCTCAGAGCAGGCCGTGCTCGAGGCGCGCGTGGCGGCGGCGTCCGCCGACCCCTCAAAGCGCGGGGAGCTCGAGGCGGCGAGCGCGGCGCTGGGGGCGGCCGCGGCGCGGGTGGAGGAGATGGAGCTGCGCTGGCTCGAGCTGGCAGAGCTTGCGGGCGACCTGTAAACTGAAGCGGCTCTGCTTTGAAAGGGGCGGTTGTGGGGAGCACATGGGCCTGTGTGTGTGTGCGTGTGCGCGAGCGGCAGATGCCAGCCGCCGCGCAGCTCCCCCAGCTGCGCGCCCGCCCGGCCGCCGCGCGCCGTCGCCCGCGCCCATTTAATCCCCCACGCGCTGGAGCTTCGAACATTCCAATCCCGGAACTTACTCGCTTGCCTTTGTGCAACCCTAGCCCCCAGCACCCCGCCCGTTCTCAACCGGAAACCGCCCCGCCGCACCGCGCCGCGCCCCGCCGCGCCCCAGGCAACCCAGCCCCCGCCAGGGACGCCCCCAGTACGCCTTAGAAGCGCGATAAGGTAGAAGTAAGACCCGAGCGGCCTCCAGCGCAGACGCCCAGAGCCTGTCGCGCGCGCGGCTCGATCCTCAGCCGACAACCCCTTGCGGAGCCTCGCCCAGCCTGGTAAGCCCGAGCTGTCCGCCCTAGTAGGCTCGTGCTTGCGGGCGGGCCTCGCAGAAGCCAGCCCGCTGTGCGCCTGCGGGGCGGTTGCAACTGCCCCGAGCAGCCGCCGGCCTGTGCTGCGCTGGCCCCTCGCTCACGTTCCGCCTTCCCAACCCCCACCCTCCGCCCACTCCCAGGCCCTGATGCATCAGTCCCAAGCCGGCCCAGGCGCCATGACTACCCCCGTGCCGTGCAGCGCCGAGGAGGCCGCCGCGGGGCGGCTCATCGTGTCTGCCCTCGTGCAGGGCATCATCGACAGGCTGGTCGCGCCGTAGATCGCGCACAGCGTGGTGGCCACCGCCATCAACAACATCAAGGCCCAGGCGGAGGAGAGGGAGGCCGCCGCGCGCGCCGCCAAGCCCGTCAGCCCCGCCGCCGCGCTCCTGCAGCGCGCCAAGGCGCTCATCCCGCGCCGCAAGACCGCCTCCAAGCGCGCCGCCGGCCGCAAGAACCCCGCCAAGAAGCAGGCCGCCGCCGCCGCCGCCGCCCCCGCGCCCCTCGAGGCGCCCGCCACCGCCGCCGACGTCGACGCCACCGATGCCGCGCCCACCCCCGCCCGCAAGCCCTCGGGCGCCGCCAAGCTGGCGGGCAAGGTGAAGGCCATCTTTGAGCCCCTCAAGCCCGCGCCGCGCCGCACGCGCGAGCTCCTGCCTGCCCCCGCCTGCACTGACGCGCCCACGACCGACGACGCGGCCGTGGAGGTTTGCATTGTTACGGTTGCCGCGCCCGCCGCCCTCACCAAGAAGGCCACCCCCAAGCCCCTGCCTTTTGGCGAGCGCGTTGCGAGCGCGTTCAAGAGCGTTTTCACTTGCGGCACGCAGCGCCACCAGCTGCCGATCATGTAACCCCGACCCTGCACCTGTGCACCTGCCTTTGTGCCCACCCAGGCTGGGTTTCTGCCCTGCACCCGCCCATGCATGTGCACATGCAGCAGCCTTGAAAGAAGGCCGAGTGTAAGAAGACAACGGCCCGGAAACGACTGCCAGCAAGAGCGAGACCGGGGCCAGAAAAAAGTTACAGGCGGGGCCGTCTCGCGGGGTTCGACCCCCACTCTGCGCGCAGCAGCCGCTCACGCCGCCTCCAGCACCGCGATGCCGAGGCCTGCGGGTGCGGTCTGGTCGCGGGGCCCGCCCTTCATAACCTCCACATCCAGAACATCCCTGGTTGGTTGGTTGGTTGGTTGGTTGGTGGGTGGGTGGGTGGGGGAGGGTAGGGTGGGTGGGGGTCTGCCAGCGATAGCCAACCCTCACTAAACCAGCCAGGCGCGAGGTTTGGCCCCGCCCACCTGCGCAGCACCTCCTGCAGCCGCGCCAGCGCGTCGGCGTGGTCCTGCAGCACCACGTAAAGGGCGGACATTGATGCGTCGTCCAGCGCCTGCGCGCCGCCCGCGCCGGGGCCCGCGGCGCCGGGCGCGGCGCCGCCAGAGGCGCGGAGGCGGACCGCCGCGGCCACCACGTCGGCTCGCCGCTGCGGCGGTTTGTTGGGGTTGGGGTTGAGGGCTTAGGGTGTTGTTGCTAGGCAGTGAAGGGGTCGCTGGGACGGCAGTCAGGCCGGGGGCGGCTCAGGGCCGCCAAAACCCAAACCGGCCAGCTGCCACAAGTCCCGACGGCACCGAGCCGCCAAAAGCCGGGCCAAGGGGCGACCCTGACCCCGCCGCCCACCTGAAGGCTGCCCGCCGCCGCCAGCGACAGCTCCCCCTCTGCGGCATCCAGGGTGGCCGCGATCGCGCCCTCCCGGCCCCGCGACACGTCGCCCCGCGCGCCCATGTACATGGCCAGCCGCCCCTCGAGGCCGTCCACGCAGCGCGCCACGCCCAGCAGGCGCTGACTCAGCTCCACGTGGCGCGCCTTTGGGGAGGGGGGCGGGGGGGAGGGAGGGCAAGGGTTTGGGGAGGGACGTTTTGGCGGTGTGGGAGTGGGGGCGGATGAGATGCAGACACGCTATCCTGATGAATGGCGTGAAAAGCAGTCACACACAAGCACGATTCAAAACACACACCTGCAGTGCCTGGATGCGGCCGCGGATCTCCGACTCCTGCCGCCGCGACAGCTTGTGGGCCAGATCACGCAGCTCGCTCAGCTGTTGTGCGGGAGGGGGGGGGCCGAGGGGCAGGGTTGCGCTCGCTGGGCAAAGGGAGCTCTCCGAGGCTGGCAAGCCGTGAAGAACATGCGACCCCACGCGGTGCATGAGCGGGGCGAACAAAGCAACGCGGCGCGGAGTCCGGCGCCGCACCCGCTGCCGGTTCTCCTCGATCGCCGCCCCCTGCGCCTGCGCGCGCTTCAGCAGGTCCCCAAACCCGTTGGCCTGCACCGGCCACAGCCTGCGGGCAGAGCGAGGGGGATTCGGGGCGGGACAGGGACGGGGTGAGCGGTGGCGGCGGCGGCGCACGGGAGGGCACACACGCAAACAGCTGGCGGCACGCGCATTCAGCCTCGCCCCCGCCGCGCCGCGCGCCGCCCACCCGTCGGGGTTGTTCTCCCCTCCCGCCTCCTTGATCGCCTGCTTCCACGACAGCTCGTCCACCCCCGCGGGCCGCACGCGCTGCTCGGGGCGCACGACGCTGAGGAAGAGGTGGGAGAATTTGTAGCTGCTGTGGCCGGGGGTGTAGCAGTTTGCGATCTCCTGCAGCTCCCTCGCGGGGTCCGAGGCCGCCGCGGGGCCCGCCGCCACCGCGCCCGCGCCCGCGAGCGCGACGGGCGCGAACGGCGCCGCGGCGGGCGCGGACGCGCCCGGCGCGAGGGCCGCTGCGGCGCCGAATATGCTGGAGGCCGCGCCGCTGGCGGGCGCGAGGGTCAGCGCGCTGCCGGTGGCCGGCG
Organism: Raphidocelis subcapitata; assembly: GCA_003203535.1. Classification (NCBI taxonomy): domain Eukaryota; kingdom Viridiplantae; phylum Chlorophyta; class Chlorophyceae; order Sphaeropleales; family Selenastraceae; genus Raphidocelis; species Raphidocelis subcapitata. Next base: position 419,103 of record BDRX01000029.1, read on the forward strand.
GGGCGGCGCCAAAGAGCGAGCCCCCAAAAGGGGAGCCCGTCGGCGCCGACGCGGCGCCAAAGAGGCTGCCAGTGGCGGCGGAGCCGCCGCCAAAGCTGAAGCCGCCGCTGCTGGCGGGCGCGGCGCCGAACGCGGGCGTCGCGCCGCCGCCAAAGCCGAAGCCGCCGCTGCTGGCAGGCGCCGCTGCGCCGCCGAAACCAAAGCCGCCGCTGCTCGCCGGGGCGGCTCCAAACGCGGGCGCCGCACCGCCACCGAAGCCAAAGCCGCCGCTGCTGGCTGGTGCCGCTGCGCCGCCGAAACCAAAGCCGCCGCTGCTCGCCGGGGCGGCTCCAAACGCGGGCGCCGCGCCGCCACCAAAGCCAAAGCCGGCACTGCTTGCAGGCGCCGCGCCGCCGCCAAAGCTGAACCCGCCGCTGCTCGCGGGCGCGCCAAACGCCGGCGTGCTGCTGGGCGCGCCAAACGCGGCGCCCGGCGCCTGCGCGGCAAGGGGCACGGTTCGGATCGCGTTCGCTGCAGCGGTAGCGGCGCGGCAGCGGCCTCGGCACAGCGTGGCGCAGCGTGCGCTGGGCAGCCCGACTCACACAGCTCCCGCAGAATCGAAGCAGCACCACACCACCACGCACCTGGCCAAAGCTGAACGCCATTTCTCTGTGCCCCGGGGCGCGCAGATCACTCCCAAGCTGCGGCGAGCCCCTGTCGAGGGCGCTGCTGCTGTGTTTCTGCTTGGACCCTGGCTTGATCTGGGAGCCCGGCGAGCTCGATGGATCAGAGGCTGCTGATCTCGGGCTTACGAGTCCGAGTGGTTTCGCAAGGGCCGGTGTGCTCTTACACTCGGCCTTCTTTCAAGGCTGCTGCATGTGCACATGCATGGGCGGGTGCAGGGCAGAAACCCAGCCTGGGTGGGCACAAAGGCAGGTGCACAGGTGCAGGGTCGGGGTTACATGATCGGCAGCTGGTGGCGCTGCGTGCCGCAAGTGAAAACGCTCTTGAACGCGCTCGCAACGCGCTCGCCAAAAGGCAGGGGCTTGGGGGTGGCCTTCTTGGTGAGGGCGGCGGGCGCGGCAACCGTAACAATGCAAACCTCCACGGCCGCGTCGTCGGTCGTGGGCGCGTCGGTGCAGGCGGGGGCAGGCGGGAGCTCGCGCGTGCGGCGCGGCGCGGGCTTGAGGGGCTCGATGATGGCCTTCACCTTGCCCGCCAGCTTGGCGGCGCCCGAGGGCTTGCGGGCGGGGGTGGGCGCGGCATCGGTGGCGTCGACGTCGGCGGCGGTGGCGGGCGCCTCGAGGGGCGCGGGGGCGGCGGCGGCGGCGGCGGCCTGCTTCTTGGCGGGGTTCTTGCGGCCGGCGGCGCGCTTGGAGGCGGTCTTGCGGCGCGGGATGAGCGCCTTGGCGCGCTGTAGGAGCGCGGCGGCGGGGCTGACGGGCTTGGCGGCGCGCGCGGCGGCCTCCCTCTCCTCCGCCTGGGCCTTGATGTTGTTGATGGCGGTGGCCACCACGCTGTGCGCGATCTCCGGCGCGACCAGCCTGTCGATGATGCCCTGCACGAGGGCAGACACGATGAGCCGCCCCGCGGCGGCCTCCTCGGCGCTGCACGGCACGGGGGTAGTCATGGCGCCTGGGCCGGCTTGGGACTGATGCATCAGGGCCTGGGAGTGGGCGGAGGGTGGGGGTTGGGAAGGCGGAACGTGAGCGAGGGGCCAGCGCAGCACAGGCCGGCGGCTGCTCGGGGCAGTTGCAACCGCCCCGCAGGCGCACAGCGGGCTGGCTTCTGCGAGGCCCGCCCGCAAGCACGAGCCTACTAGGGCGGACAGCTCGGGCTTACCAGGCTGGGCGAGGCTCCGCAAGGGGTTGTCGGCTGAGGATCGAGCCGCGCGCGCGACAGGCTCTGGGCGTCTGCGCTGGAGGCCGCTCGGGTCTTACTTCTACCTTATCGCGCTTCTAAGGCGTACTGGGGGCGTCCCTGGCGGGGGCTGGGTTGCCTGGGGCGCGGCGGGGCGCGGCGCGGTGCGGCGGGGCGGTTTCCGGTTGAGAACGGGCGGGGTGCTGGGGGCTAGGGTTGCACAAAGGCAAGCGAGTAAGTTCCGGGATTGGAATGTTTGAAGCTCCAGCGCGTGGGGGATTAAATGGGCGCGGGCGACGGCGCGCGGCGGCCGGGCGGGCGCGCAGCTGGGGGAGCTGCGCGGCGGCTGGCATCTGCCGCTCGCGCACACGCACACACACACAGGCCCATGTGCTCCCCACAACCGCCCCTTTCAAAGCAGAGCCGCTTCAGTTTACAGGTTGCTCGCAAGCTCTGCCAGCTCGAGCCAGCGCAGCTCCATCTCCTCCACCCGCGCCGCGGCCGCCCCCAGCGCCGCGCTCGCCGCCTCGAGCTCCCCGCGCTTTGCAGTTGGCCTTTGGCGCCGCCGCCCTGGCCTGCGCTGACGCCGACACTGATGCATGAGCGCATGGCAGTTACCACTGATACATTTGGGGCCGCCTCAAGTCGGGCGGCGCTCAAGTGTGTGTTTGACTTCTGGCTGAGACTCACCGCGCAGTCAACGGTCAACGCGAGCTCGGGGTTTTTTGGCGTCAACTTGGGCTCAAGTTGGACCGGTGCGCGCCCAAAGCAGCAAGCAGCAAGCGGTAAGCAGAGGCAGTGCCCCGGGGCGTTGCGAAATACAAACGCAAAAATGGGCCGTGCGGGGATGAAATTCTTTAATCAGGGAGGGGTTTTCTTGCGGGGGGGTTGCGTGGGGCCTGGGGGCGCGCCGCGGGGTTTCGGTGCGTTGAAACCGCCGCGCTTTGCTTGCGGGAGATGCCCCCGTTGGGCTTGCATCCCCCGCGCGGAGAATCGTTTCAAGTGATCAAAGTGATATCAAAGCCGGGAGCCGGCTTGCGGCTGCCTTATCCTGCCTTGGGCGCTCTCTGCGGCATGGGAAAGGCAAAGCGCCGACGTTCCCGCCGGGGGGTGACCAAAGAGCGGTTGCTGCGCGCGCTGCTGCAGCCCCAGGGCAGGCCTTGCGCCGCTGCCCAGCCTCGGTGCACCAGCAGCCACAGCCGGCCGAGGCAGGCCCCTGCATTGGGTCCGGACTGGCGCCCGGACTCAGTGCGCCAGCAGCCACAGCCATCCGAGGTAGGCGCCCGCGTTGAGTCCGCCCACCAGCCCCACCACCATAAAGTTTGCTGCCAGGTCCCCCTCGATGGCGGTGAGGCCGGCGGCGGCGCGCGCAAACAGAAGCGCAGTCAGGTAACTGGTTTTGGGGATTGTTTTTTGGGGGCGTGTGTGGGTTTAAATGTGGGGCGGTAGGGTTTCAGGGTGTGATGCCTTCTGGCGTGTGGGGCTGTGGATCCAAGCGCAGCTGGAGCGGCTGCTTTGCGGGCAAGGCAAGCACGCCTTTCCCTCTGAGCCTGTGAGCCCTGCCTGTGCGCCGCGCGCGCAGGTGCCCGCTCACCCGTTGCTCAGCCCCAGCAGGAGGGTGATGATGGCGATTACGTAAGCAGGCGCCCCAAACTTGGCGCCGCAGAAGAATGCGGGGAAGAACACGACCCGCGAGCAGGAGCAGATCAGAAGCACGGTCTGGCTGGGCGCAAGCCTGTTTGGGTTTTGTTGTGCAATGCGTGTTGTGCGTCTTTGTGTCTCTGCGCGCAACGTCAATGGTGTTTTGTCCTTAAACAACATTGCACCGCCAAGGGCACACGCATTGAAGCCCTAGAAGCGGTTTGGCAAGGATCGACCAACCCCCAAAAGCAAAGCCGGCCGCCAAACTGCAGCAGTCTCCCCCCCCCAAAAAAAACTGCGCTCACTTGAAGTGCGGCGCCAGCTTGCCCACGAGGTCGCCGATGTTGAACACCAGGAACAGGATGACGGGGTACCAACTGCCCAGCTGGGCGTTCTGCGCGCGCCAATTCGAGAGCGGAGGGCGGGCGCTCCCGCGGTCGGCTCGGCGGCGGTTTCGGCGGCATTTTTGTTTTGGGGCCGGCCCCAGACTGCGACTCGCATGCCGCAGTGCCGCTGACTGCCGCGTTGGGCTTGCGCGCCGCAGCGGCCGGCCCTGAACCCAAAAGCCTGACCCCTAAACGCTGGGGAATCACCCCCTAAACCACGCAAGCTCAGGATCCAGGGGCGGCACCGTTCAGCAAAGCCCTGGTAACAAAACGCCAAAGGCGCCCACCTTGACGTCTTCTGCCAGGAAGCCGGGGAAGATGGCCAGGGTTACGACGTAGATGAAAAACATGGCCGTGATCGCCTGCCAGCGGCGCCGCCAGATGCTCGCGAGCGTGGGGGGCGGCACAAACGCGGGCGCGAGGGGGGAGGCCAGCTCCGCGACGTGCAGCTTTTGGTGGGATTGGGGGGGGGGGGCAGCGAGGTGTTGGCTCGAGGCAGTGTTTATGGTTTGCAGGTGGGCCGCAACGGAGGTGCAAATGCAGGCGGGCTGCGGTGGAGCCGAAGCCCTCGTGAGCGAGAAAAGGTGCGCACGGCTGGTCGCAGCCCTTCTCCAATGTCAACAGCGGGCAGGCCAACAAGGGCTTAGGCACTAGGCCCCACCTGGATTGAGGTGACCCGGCTGAGGGTTCGAGCAAATGAGGCGCGGTGCGAGGCGGTTGAGAGGGTAGGCGACAGCGTGCGGCTCGCGGGCCCTTGCGACGCCGCGTCGGGCGTGGCGCCGTTGTGGTTTTTCGTCACCAGCGGCACCTCGGGTGACGCCTTGCCCGAGGGAGATGCCTCGGGGAGCACGTGGCTTCCTGCGGTGTCAGGGGGCAAATGTGCCGGTGCCGTGCGTGTTGTGAGTTGCTTGAGATTTTTTTCACTGGATGGCTTTCGGGACGAGACCTTTGGGCATCGTTGGCAGGATGATTGAAACCAAGCACGGCCCCCAGACCAGCCCAACAAAAGCAGGCCAGAGCATCCTGGCACTGCCTCCCAAAGCGCCCCACCCTCTTCAATCTTCTTCTGCCTCCAGTACTTCACCACCTCAAGCCGCGGCACCATCCAGCCCGCCATGAAAAAGCACGCCACCGACACCAGCGCCGACACGAAAAAGTAGGCTATGGCGCTGCGGCGCAGGCCGGCCGAGTCATCCGGGGCGGCGGCTTTGGTGATCGCGCGCAGCACGCAGATCAGCGTGCCCGCGCTGGCGGTGCCGCCGACGATGGCCTGCGGTTTGTTTTGGCATTTGAGGCTGCATCAGAGGGTGGGAGCTGCATCCAGTTCAGCAGCGGTAATGCGTCCCACACCAGCGAAACAAATTGCTCGGCCACCAACCCGGCCCTGCCAATCGCACCCCTCCACGCTGTTAACACCACCCTGCCCCGCTGATCCCAAGGGGTCCCACAAACCCCAGGGCCTGGGCCTGCGCACCACCAAACCCCCCAAACGCTCCCAACTCCCAAGTGAACCAACCCCATCCCCCAACTCACGTGTGTGTACTCCGGAGGCAGCAGCGAGGCGTCGCCGTACAGCGCCCCCTGCCCCGCGCCGTCGAGCAGCCCCACCATCACCGCCATGGCCAGCACCACCGACAGCAGCGCCGGGGGCGCGGTGTGCGCGCCGCGGGGGATCACGGCCAGGTCCATCTGGCGGTTGTGGGGCGGTTCGGGGGCGCGAGTTGAGTCGGACTGTCTGCTTGGGACAGCCCTGCAAGGTTATGGGAATGGTTGCAGGGCATGCTTGCCAGCTTTTTTGAACGCCTAAAAGTAATGAAAGCATAGGCCCCAACAAGACGAAGTAGAAGAGCCCAGCGGACACCACAACTAGGAGAAAAGCCAATTCCGGGGAAAAGGGAGGCGGCGCGCACGATTGGGATGACGACGATCACCGCCGCATAGCCGAGGTATGTGATCAGCATCCGCAGCCGCGTCCAGCTGCTGAGCTTCATCGTGGCCAGCAGCAGCACGAGGCAGGTGGGGAGGTAGCACACAGTCAGCAGCCGGTCGACGTGCTTGCCCTTGTGTGTGTTCACGGTGGGTTTGGGGTTGGGGGCAGATTCAGTCGCGCGTTCCATGCTGCGTAGTTTCGGTTGGCTGCTGCCCGCCGCAGGGGAGTGGCAACGGCGCTGGTTGAAGGTGGCACCAGCAAGGGCGGCACAGCAGGTTGAGCCTCTGCCTGTCATGCAACAACAGCGCCGACGGCCGTGGGCCCGAGCTAAAAACAGTGTGCAGGGGTCAATGGCAGCGCACCGGCCACATCTGCTCCATGTAATCAGCCGCCGAGATCAGAGCGTTCCACGGTGCCTGTTGGTGTGCGGCGACGAGGAGCAGATCAGAATGATCTGGCTGAATGAGCGCCATGCGCCCTTGACGCGCCGCTGGTTGGCGCGCGCACAACCCTGGGCCTCCTGTGCTGGGGGAGGCTGCATTCTGCAGCAACCTGGCATGCTGCATGCAGCCATCCAGTGTCCTGCTCGCCAGGAGCATGCAGCATGGGGCAGTGCAAGCGCCCCAAGTGGCGGGGAACTGTCATGCAGAGCCCGCAGCATGCGGAGTGCTGCTGCCGTGCACGGTCTGTCGGACCCACCAGCATGCCGGCGCCAAGGAAGAAATAGGTCGCCCATGCAACCGTGCGGGCGCCCTGCGGGTGGTGGGCGCGGCGGACGCGACTTGGGTGGCGCTCCTGAGCGCGCGTGGCGCCGCTGCGGCACGCCAGCCCGCTCTGTGCGTGTCTGCGCGCACCGGGCCGTGTGGCGCGTCCAAATACTTCTGCTCGGCCGACATCGTGCGTGTGCCGGGGGCGGTGTGCCTCACACAACTCGGGAAACCCCGGAGGGCCGCCGGGTTCTGGCCGCGTCGCGCGGTGGCAGGAGGCGCAATGCTTTCAGGGCGACTACTGCGCCCGCACTACTCCGTTCTGAGCCAACCTGGTGTCACCCCGGCACGGCGCAGCAGCTGCGTCCGACCAAGGCGGTGGGGCGGTGACACTGCAGCCAATGGAGCATCATCGCACCTGGCATTCGCCCCTCGTTCAAGTGCTTCGCCAGCATGTGCAGGGCAGATCTATTGAGAGTCTGGGCGGCCACGAACAGCACAGCGCACTGACGGGGCCGCACGTGTGCGGGGCACGGCGGCACTGGCGGCGCGGCACGCGCAGCACCTCAAAGTGGAATGGTCTCAAAAACGTCGCGAGGACAACTGCTCCCAGTGCTGTGCGGTAGGTAACCGAGTTCGTTGACCCGCCGGCAGCAGCCGGCGACGGCGAGCGCCCGGCGCCCGGCGGGCCGCGCGCGGCAGGCGGGCGGCACCGGTTCGCAGTCAGCTGGCCGGCAGTCGGCACCACCGCCAGTTGTTACCATGCGTCGCGTTCGCCGACCCACCACCGATTGAACATATCTCGAGTTTGACATCGTCACCACCTCGCCCCCAAGAGGGCGCCTGCGGCCTCAGCGGGCGAGACTGCAGCACCATGGGATCCCCAGGTGCGTTTACCACCGCGCGATGCAACACGCTGTCCGGTGGAGGCCTCGCGGGAGCCTTGCGGGAGGGCAGAAGCCATTGGGCCTGGCTCTGGGCTCGCCCCGCGCGCACCGTTGCCGCTGGCATGGGTGAAGGACTGCGTTCCGAGTCCGATGGAGCAGTGTCACCCGGCTTCACTCGTGTTGGCGCCGCGCGCGACGCCGGCGGCAGCGTTGGCGTGCGCGGGTGCGCGCCGCTTGCCGGTGTGCGCACACTCGTCGTCGGCGGCCCGCCCACATCGCCCCTCCGTCGCAGGCCGTTGCCTGCCCTCCGCGGCGTGTGCACCGCTGCTGCTGCTTGTGCTGCTGCTGCTTGCGGCGGCCCCGGGCGCGCGCGCGCAGGTGCCGGCGCAGTGCAAAAACGGCACGCTCAGCTACGACATTTCCTTCGTCGGGCCCCTCCAGCGCCTCCAAGTCGGTGCGCGCGCCCCGCCGCCGCGCGTGCCTGCGCCCGCCCGCGGTGGCGGCGTGCATCGCAGCCAACGTCGGGGCGTGCCCCGGGCGCCAGCGGCAGGCCGGCGGCTGCGCGCGCTTGTTTGGGCCCCGGAGTCCGGACCAGCCCAAAGGCGGCCGGCCAGCAGAACAAATGCCCCCCCCCCCCAAAACCCGCAGGCCCCGTCTCATTCGGCTACCACCGCTTCGGCCCGCTGCGGCCGGGCGTGGGCGCGGGCAACGCGACGCTGCCGCCGCTGATCCTGCTTTCGGGACTGGGCACTTACATGTACATCCACCCCATCCCGGTGGGCATTACTAACTGTGCCCAAGCGCATCGAATGCATGCATGGCTGCCCCGTGCCGCCCGCTTTTCGAGGGGCGGTGCCGCTGCCCAAAGCCGAGCGGTGCAGGGGCCAGCCGCTGCGCATGCCTGGCCCCGTGTGCCTCACGTCCTCGGCTTCGCAGCCGGGGCTTTGAACTGAGCCTATTTGCCCCAACATACCACTTTCCCCCTCTTGTTCCTCTCCCTCACCTTCGCCCCTTGTGGTGCGCGCCCCTTCCCCTCCTCCCCTGCACGCAACAGCTGCTGCAGCAGAGCGCCGGAGACCGGGAGGTCATCATCTTTGACCACCCCCGCGTCGGCGCCTCGGCCAACGACAGCACCGCGGGCAGCGAGGCGCTGACGATACCGCTGATGGCGCAGCGCACGGCGGAGTTCATCGCCGCACTCAAGGCGCGCCCGTGGGGGGGGGGCGTACGCCGTGCGAAGCCATGGGCTGCATTGCAACGCGCTGCGCACCACAGCGCGCCGCACCTGCCTGAACACAGCGACGCGCACCCCCCCTGGCCGGGAGCGGGCTCCAATCCAAGGCGCGCCACCGCGCAAGCCAACCTAAAACGCCCCCCTGCTCCAAACCCCGCGCCCCCGCAGCTCCCCGCCAAGCCGGACCTGTACGGCTGGTCCCTGGGCGGCGCCGTAGTCACCGCGATGGCCGCGCTGCACGGCGGCAGCTTCCGCCACGGCGTGATCGTCAACGGCTGGGCGGGCGGCGGCAAGTCTTTCGTAATGCCGGAGCGCAGCCTCGACATGTTTCTGACAGTGCGGGAGAACGTCACCCGGGTGAGGGATGATGAGGAAATCGTTTGAGAGAAAATCATACTCGTTGCAAGGGTTTGACTTGGGGCCCCGGCCTTCTGCCTGCGCATCTGGGCTGGCTGTGCCAGAAGCGTTTTGTTTTGCCCTGCGTGGCTCCGCGCCCCTCCCTCCCTCAACTCAAACCTCCAAAGCCTTTCGCATTCCAAGCGTTCGCGCCTCCCTTTGACCTGGGGAAGTGGGCACACGCCGCCCCCGGCAGCCGCCTGCTGTCTTAAGACAGCCCCGTTCCGCTCAACCCTCCCCTCCCCCCTCTGCCACCCCCCCTGTGCCACCCCCCCCCCCCTCGTCGCCGCAGTACCTCGAATTTATGTTCCCCAACGGCGCGGCAGACGAGGGCGCGTGCGCGCTGTACGCCAGCTGGAACAGCTTCTACGACTCGCCCTTTGTCAAGCTGGTGGAGCCGATTAGCGAGGAGGTGGGGGTGGCTGTTGCTTTTGTGCGTGAACCACCCCGCCCCTCGCTCTGCATTTTGTGGCCGCCAGGGTTCTCGGTGCCATCGGCCAGGCCATGCCCAGAGGCAGCCTCCAAAACCAGCCGAGCGTGCGACGCGGCCCGACCCCCAAGGCGTCACCTGCGACCCCTCCTTTTGGCTCCAAAACCCTCCCCCAGGTCCTCGCGGCTCAGTACGAGGCCGACACCCGCGCCGACGCCGACGACACCGTGGTCAACGCGCTGCCCGCGGTGCGCAACCGCCTCCTCGTCTTCGCCGGCAGCCAGGACAGGGTGGTGCCGGTCAGGAACGCCGACGTCATATCGGAGCCGGTGGCGGGGTCGTGGCGGCTGCGGTTTGCGGACGACGGGCACGGGCTGCCGTTTGAGAGCCCTCAGAACGTCATATAGTGAGCGCCGGGGCTGCGTTCGGGGGGTTCCGTCTGCCCTGGGCTTGGACTGGGCTCGGTTTGGCTTGCTTGGCGGCGCCAAGTTGGCTCTGGCCTGGGCTGGGTTGGGCGAATTGTTGGGGCCGCTCGTCCTGGGAGGGCGGATTAATTGAGTTAACATTTGCTGCGCTCTGCCGCGTCGCAGCTTTACTCCCCCGCCCACCCCCCGAAACAACCCTAACCAGCCTCATGTCGGAGTTCTGGCGCTTTGCGGTGCCGCTGTCGGACGCTGACGTGGCGGGCCTAAGCTACGGAGTGCTCGCGTCAGAGGCGCTGAAGCAGCAGCCAGCGCCCAAGGCGCCCCCGGGCGCCGCCAAGCCGGCGGCGCCGGCGCCGGCGCCGGCGCCCGCGCCCGCGCCCGCGCCGGCGGCCAAGGCGGGGACGGCCAAGGCGGGGGCGGCGGCGCCGAAGCAGCCGGGCCCTTGGGTGTCTCGGATCATCGGCCCCAGGAGCTCGCCCAAGCCGGCTGCTAATACGCCCTGACCGGACTTTGACCGAGGCCGGCCGCCATGTCCCCTGCAAAGCAGGCGCTGGCGGGGCTGCTTTTGCCCTTGGCGGCGCGCTTGCCTGCCCTGTGCTTGCTGACCTGACCTCTTTAGCTGTACCGCAATTTGCTTTGCTTTTTGGCAGCGGCGCTCTGCACTGTCTCCCAACGCCCCGAAAGCGGCGGCACAAATAAAGCCAAACTGTAACACTCGTCTCCCCACGGTATGCGGTGTATCAACACTGCTGCTGCTGCTGCTGCTGCTACCGCCGCCAATGTGTGTCAAGCCTCCAGCTGCGAGAGGGCCTCCGCCAGCACCCTTTTCTTGGCGGCGCGGTACCGCACCGCAACAGGCCGCAGCCCCGCCACTGCCGCCGCGAGCGCAGCCGCCTCGGACTCCGCCGCCGCCAGTCGCCCCGCCTCGGAGGCCGCGGCGGCGCGCGCCGAGGCTGCTGCAAGGGCTAGCGCTTCCAGTTCGCCGCCGCCGCTGCTCTGCGCGCCCGCGTCCATTGCCGCATCGGCGACTGCCACGCCCGCGCCCGCTGCGTGCGCCCCCCTTTCAGCTTCTGCTGCCTCGGCGGCCGCGGCCTCGGGTGCGCTGATGACGGCGCTCAGCTCTGCCTCCGCGCCCGCCGCAGCCCGCGCGCGCCCCAGAGCCGCCTCTGCTGCGGCCGCGCGCGCCTCGGCCTCCGCCGCACGCGCGCGCTGCGCCTCGGCCGAGGCGCGCGCGTCGGGAAGCTTCTCCCAGGCTGAGAGCAGCGCCTCGTCGTCCCCCAGGGAGCTGCCGAGAAGCTGCGACTCGCGCCGTACCGCCGCCGCAAGCAGCGCGCGCGCGCCCGATGGGAGGGATGTGTACTGCACCCAGCCATCACCGGCGGCGGCGGCGGCGGCGGGCGGCGCGTTGCCGGCGAGGGCGGCGAGCGCGCGCCCCTCAGAGGCCGGCAGACCTCGCCTCCCAAGGGACACCTGGAGTCGCGGCGGGGTTTGGCCGGTTGGTGGCATGCGGGTGTTGGTGTGGCCACAGCGGTCCCATCCACCAAATTGGTGCTGCCTTTAAAAGAGCAGCCAGCCACGGAGATGAGAGGGCACGCCATGCCAAAACCTGTGAGAACCCCTTGCCCCCGAGTCCCCGACTGCTGTGCCCCACCTGCGGCACCGCCAGCCGCTCCCCGCCGTCCGCCCCCTCCTGCTCCCCCTCCTGCTGCCCCTCCTGCTGCCGCCGCCACTCGGCCGCCTTTTGGGCGGGCCCCTCGAGTGGGTACTTGTCATCCGCTGCCGACTCATCCACAAAGCCGTAAAGCAGCAGCAGCTGGTCGTTGCTGGTGACTCCGTAGTTCAAAAAAACCTGTCGGGCGAGTTTTTGGCGGCCCTTGGTGTCCCTGACGGCCGGCGTTTGACGCGCCCCGCCCGGCTGCTCTTGTGCGCTTGCGCGGGCCGCGCCCTGAGTGCACGCACGCCGCGGCCGCGCTGGCGCTTCCCACGCGCCCCTTCCCTGCCCCGCCCCGTGTCGAGACCCCACCTCTGCGCCGGCCGCAACCGCCTCGCGCGCGTAGACCCTCAGCTCCCCAGACCACGTGTCCAGCTCGCAGCAGGAGTCCGTCGCGGCGCTGTGGTTGAAAATGTCGATGAGGGGACACATCACGCGCGTGCCGCCGCCGCTTCCGTCGGCGCCGCCGCCGCCGCCGCCTCCGCCGCCGCCGCGCGCGGCCGACGCGGCCCACGCGGCGGCGCCGCCCGCGGCAGCGAGCACGAGCGCCTCCGCCCCCGCCGCCGCGCCCGCGCCGCCGCCGACGGCCGCCGCGGCGACGGCGGCCTGCGCCGCGGCAGCGGCGGCGGCGATGCGGGAGAGCGGCAGCGGCAGCGGGGGCGCCTCGAAGCTGCGGCTGCGGACGCAGGACATGGCCCAGAAAAAGTCATCCCGTGATGCGCAGGCGGGCGGCAGGTGCGGCCCGAGGCGCGCGTGCCAGGCCTCCCACTCGCGCCGCTGCTCCCCGGCCTGTCAGTGACGGCGGCGGTGGGGACGCGGGGGGTGAGAGGCTTCAATTCAGGTGGCGCGATCAAGCCGCGCCCCCTTCAGTTGGCCTGCAACGGGTGCAGAGCTGACCGGCGCCCCCGCAGGAGCACCGCGGCCGACATAGGTAACACAACCCACCGCACGGACAGCCGCGGGGACCTGCAGCTGCGGCAGCTCCTCCTCTGGCCACGTGGCCGGCAGCCCCACATCTCCCGCGCCCGGCAGCGCCGCGACAAACGGCGCGAGCCGCGAGGACGCCCCCGCCGCGCGCTCCGCCAGCAGCAGCGCCGCGAGCCGCGCCTGCCACGGCGCCGCGCCCCAAACGGCGGCCGGCGTGCCGGGCGGCGGCGGCGCGGCGCTGCTGAGGGCGAGCGCGGGCGGGACGGAGACCAGCGCGGCGCCGGGGGTGATGGGGAAGGTAGTAACAATGCCCCGCCCGCCGCCGGGCAGCTGCGCGGGCCTCAGGCCTGGAACGTACTTGGCGCCGCCGGCCAGCGCCCACTGCGTCAGCGCCAGCAGCGCAGACTGCTGGGAATTCCCAGCAGGGGCCGCGGCGGGGCCGCCGCGGGCGGGCACCGCCGCGGCGGCGGGCGGGGGGCAGCGGCGGCGGCAGGGCGGGCGGCCGCGGTCGCCGACGCGCAGCCGCGGCGCCGAAGGCCGGGCGCACGAGCTGCGGCTGGCGTGCATTCCCGCGCGTGACACAGAGTCGCTGGAGGCGTATAAGCGGGTCGAAAGCGGCGGGCAAGGGCAGATCTGGGCTGTACGAGTTTTATGCGGCCCGGAGATAGCCCATTGGGGCGGAAACCGAATGCGCGCGCGGCTGAAATGCCGATTAAGGCCCTCCAAGCCCTGCAGGAAGTGCGGCAGGCACCGCCAGGCGAGATTGGACCGGCGCGCCGCGCGCAGTCGGCAGACCGTTGACCGGGCCGCATTCAGCACGGCTGTGTTTTACAGTTACGGGGAGACTGGCAGATCAAAAGCGCAAGCGGCTGCTACCTAGGGCAATATTCGTGTCGGAGCGTATGGCAAATGGCCCCAGGGGAGCGGCGGGGCCGCGCGGCAGCGCGCCGACACACGCAGGCGGTTTGGCCAGCGCCCCAAAAGGGCGGGCGGCGCGCCGGCGCGCCCGGGCTCAACTGCAACTGCGTACCCGGGCTCAACCTTGCCTGTCGCAATGGGGTATTGGACGCCAAAGGAATCCAAGGGGCGCCCGCGCAGAGGGAGGAAAAGGAACGGGGAGGGAAGGAAAAGGCAGGGACCATCCCCCAAAAGGGCAGCAGGACGGGGTGCATGCGCCCTGCCCGAGGCGTTTCAATCAAGGGGGATCAAAGCGAAGCGGGGCGGAAGGAGAGAGGGGCAGGAAGAAAGCGATTGAGTAAAGCCAAAACGCGCGCCGCCGCCCTCCCCGCTGCTGCGGCCGGGCGGGGGGCGGGGCGGCGCCCGGGCACGGGCGCCGCAGCCTCGGTCGGGCGCCGCGGCGGGCTCACGAGCCCCGCTCGCCCGCCGCCGTCCGGCCGCGCTCGCACGCGCGCGTGCCGCCGCAGCACCGCTCAGTGGTGCTCAAACACGCCCGCGGCCTCCCGCAGCTTCCTGTCCGTGCGCTGCTCCACCTCCATCTCCTCTTTGACCTTCTGGGACCGCTCCCGGTCGCCCTCCTGCAGCGCCCGCAGGTCGCGCCGCGCGCCCGCGTCCGACGGCAGCGGCGCGCCGGCGGAGGGGGGGCCCCACAACGAGGGGCGGGACTCGGCCAGCGTCCAGTAGCGGGTGGAGTCGATGTTGAGGTGGCTCAGCCAGCTGCCCTCGATGCGCGCGACCGCGATGCCGGGCACGCACACGCCGTGGTTGCGGTGGTAAGAGGCCTCCGCCCCGTCCGCGCCCGCCACGTCGCCCGCCGCCGCCGCTGCGTGCGAGCCGTCGGGGCCGACGCCCAGGTCGCCCGAGCCGATGCTGCGGCGCGGGCGCACGCGCGCCAGCAGGCCGCTGCCGCTCGCGCGCGCGCCGCTGCTCGAGCTGGCGCGCAGGCCCCTACCGCCGGCCGTGCTCGCGCGGCCGCCGCCGCCGCCGCCGCCCGACGCCGGCGCCGGCGGCGGCGAGTGCCCCGCGGGAGCGGCCGCCGCCGCGGCGCCGTCCCCGCCCGCGCCGCTGGGGCCCGGGCCGGGCGCGCCCGTCCCCGAGGACCGCCGCGCCGCGAGCACCGCCGCCGCCGGGTCCTCGTCCAGGCGCGCGCCGCCGGAGAGGCCGCCCGCGGCGGTGACGGCGTCGAAGATGGCCGCGTCCTCCTCGTCCGGCCCGCCCCCGCCGTCGCTGCCGCTGGGCAGCAGCGCGTCGGGGTCGTCCGCGCCGTCGCCGCCGATGGAGTCGAGCGCCTGCGCCTCGGTCAGCGTGCGCTGCAGCGCGCCCGCGGGCGCCGCCGCCGCCGCGGAAGACGACGACGCGTCGCGCGCCGCGGCGGCCGCCGCGCCGCCGGGCAGGCGGTAAATCTCCCCGCACACCGCGTCCGCGCGCGTCAGCACGCGGTGGCGCGCGCCCTTGACGGGGCCGAAGGAGGCGACGGCCTCGAGGCCGTTGGCGGCGTCCACGATGCGCAGCACGCCCAGCACCTCGGCGCGCGGGCGGGCCGCGTAGACAACGCCTGGGCGTCGGCAGGCGGGCGGGTGGGGTTGAAGTTGGTGGCGGCAACTGCTGAGGCGAAGCGTCGGCGAGGCGGCAGGCGCGCCGGCGGGGCCGCGCGCACGGCCACTGGCGTGCTGCAGCAGCTGCAAACTAGTCGTCATCCGCCAAACCCGGGCCGCGGGCGCCCCTGCGGCACTCGCCCCTCCCAGCCGCCCCTCCCAGCCGCCCCTCCCAGCCGCCCCTCCCAGCCGCCCCTCCCACCTTTGATGGCGTAGTGCGGCATGAACAGCTCGATGACGGTGCCGTCGGGCAGCTCCAGCCGCCGCCGCCCCTTTGCCAGCGTTTTGATGCCGTAAAACTTGACCACCGGCGCCACCGCGGGCTGGCTCCAGCCGGAGAAGCGCCAGGAGCCGTTGGGGCCCACCAGCTGGTACGCGCTGACGGGGGGGTGGTGGCTCACCTGGGGGGCGGGGTGGTTGGGTGGGGGGCAGCGGGCGGGGCGTCGGCAACGCGTGCCGCGCACGGTAGTCTCCACGCGGTGCCGCGCAGGTGCACACAAACAAGCATGCGCACGCGCGTGCACTGACTACACACACACAGGAAGATAGCCAACGCCCCCCACAGCAAACGCCGCCCGACAGCCGCGCCCACCTGCTCCATGAAGAGCGTGACCCCTCCCTCCAGCTCCGCCTGCCAGGTCTCCCCCAGAATCGGGTTGAAGGGCTTCTTCCACGTGTCAAAGCCCTTCCACATGCCCGCCACAACCCAGGTCAGCAGCAGCTTCATGCGCTCCAGGGGGTCGGTGGCGGCGGCTGCGGCGTTTATGTACTCTTTCGGGAGGGCAAAGGGGGAGGGGCGGCAGGGGGCTTTAGATGCGTTTTATGTTTTATTTTTTTTTGCATGCCTTTACGGCCAGGGGCGGCTGCGAAAGGCTGGTGCACTGCTGGCTCGCCACCGCCGCACCGATGCGCATCTGCATCTCCGCTCCAAACTCGCACGCGGCGCGCGTGCGCTGCCGGCGGGCAGGCAGAGCCGCCCAGCTGCTGCTTAGTAAACGGCCGTTATCCACCAAAACGCGCGCGCACCTGGGTACACCCAGGGGTCTGCAAGCTTCTGCAGGTAGCTGCGCGGCTCAAACATGAGCACGGGGAAGGAAGTGTTGACCAGGTTGAGGTTGCCGGCCAGGATCTGGCGGCCCATGGACTTGACCCAAGCCATGATGGCCCTGGTTGGTGGGGGGGGTTCGGGGGGCGGGGGCGGCGGGAGGGGGGCGCTCAGCCAGGCGAGGCGGCCAACTGCCTTGCCGACAGCGTAAGGAAAAGGGGCGGCTGCTCCTTTGCGATGCAAACCAAGGCCGCACTGCACCGCAGCCCGCAGCCCAGCGATGGTGGGGGTGTGCGGGGCCGAGGCGGCTGACGTGCCCCGACGTGCGGCGGTTGGGGCGCGCGACGGCAGGCGCCGAGCGGGCCCCTCGGACGCGCCCCTGCTGCTCACTCGCGCATCTCCGCCAGCAGCTTATCATCGTTGCATGAGAGCCCGCCGATCTCGTGGTCGGCGTCCTTGTGCAGAGGGGCCTGGGGAGGGGGCCGAGCCGGCAGCATCGCGGCGTGGGCGCGGCGCGCGGTGGCGGGTGGGTTGCTCGCCGCCCGCACCGCGGCCGCCCACTGAGCCGCCCTGCGGGCGGGCTGCGCCCCTGATTGCGCCACTGGGAGGCTGACGCGCGCTCTCACCCGCCAGAGGGGGTCCTCGTCCTCCAGGGGCTCCTCCCGGTGGTGCAGCAGACCCCATCGCTGGGCAAATGCCCTAAGCGCCATGCTCCCGGCGCTCCGGACTCTCCAGGGCGCTGTCAAGCTCGAGTTCCACCCGGTGGCCGGCCCTCAGCGCGCGTCGCGGGCGCGCGGGGCGATCGAGGGGGCCACGGCTTGCTGCAGCGGCAACGTGGTTCGCCGTGGTCCTTATCAGAACTGCAAACTTGATGAGAACAACGCCTATTCCGAACCAGCACGTGCATGGACGGTGTTGGAGGGCCGGCCAACTGCGGCGCCGCCGCGCCCGCGTCGGACGCCGCCATCCAGCGACGAGAGAGCGCGGCAGGCGTCGGCGGGGTTTGGCGGGCGAGGGGCGCCCAGGCCAGCCAGTGCATATTGCAGCTCAATATGGCCTTGTCTGGCTGATTGTTGCTGCTCCGCCCTGCTGGCACTGGGGGCATTTACACGTCTGCAGACGCACGCGGCGGAATGCACTTGCCCAGGGCGGCGGCCACACAGATGGCCTTGCGCGCACCGCGTTTGGCCAAACCAACCGACAACCTAACCCTGCGCCGGCACGGCCGCCGCCCCAGCCGCCGCCGCCTTTTGCGGCTTGAAGAAGCCCCCAAACCCCTTGCGCTGCCGGTCCTCCGCGGCGCGAAGGCGCGCGCGGTTGGCGGCGCGCTCGCGGTCGGCGTCCGAGGCGATGGAGGGGTCGAGGCGCGCAGCCTCGGACAGCAGGCCGTCTGCCTCCTCGTGGTCTCCCTTTAGCGACAGGGCCTTGGCCTTGCGGAAAAGGAACTGGGGGGGGGGACCACCGGGTTTGGGAAGGGGGGGGGCCGGGGATGGGGCTCGGCACCACTGGGGCTCGGCGCAGCACAAGGCTTGCACAACGCATGCAGGCGCCGCCGCCCGCGCGTGCGCCCGCCCCGGCAAGCCTCCCGCGCGCGCGGCAGCCGCGCACGCCACCGAGAAGCAACGAAGCAACGAGCGGCGCGCGCGAGCACAGCACAGCACAGCACAGCGCAGCGCAGCGCAGCGCGGGCCGCGCCGCACCTTTGCGCTGTCCGGCTCCAGCTTTAGCGCCTTGTCGCACCACTCCGCCGCGCGCGCGCCCTCGCCCAGCCCCAGCTCGCACAGCGCCAGGTTTCCCAGCGCGGCGAGCTTGTAGCCGTCTGACCGGTCGATCGCCTCCTGGTCCTCAAAGTCTCGGGTGGAGTCGACCAGCTGCAGGATGCGCTGGTACCTGCGGCGGCGGGTCGGTTTGTTAGTCACTTATCAGTTGGGAGCCTGCGAGCTTTGCTCGGTTAGACGGGGCGCGCACCAAAGCACTCGCGCCTGCCCTGCCTGCCCAAAAAACACGGCTAGGCGGTGGGCTCCGATGCCGTTTGGGCGGGCGCAAGCGCAAACAGCAACAGCTGAACGGCACACGCTGGGAGGGAGCCCGCCCAAAAAACGCCGCCCACCTGTTTGACGCGTACTTGTGCTTTCCGGCCTTGTACAGCGCGTTGCCGCGCGCCTTGAGGCGGTCCAGCAGCGCCCAGCGCTCCTCCCACGAAAGGTTGGCCCAGTGCCCCTCCCTCTCAAAGTCAACCAGCTCAACCTCAAACTCGACGGCCGCCTCGGGGCGCACGCCGGCGGGCGCGTCGTCGCGGCCCTGCAGGCGAGCAGGCGGAGGGGCAGAGGGGGGGGTTCAGAGGGGCCGGGGCGGGGCGGCGGGGCCGGGTTGCGAGGCGAGCGCGTGGCGCAGGAGGGCACTCGCCGCCCGCTTGGCAGAGCAGCAGGACGCGAATCGGAGCTTGGCTCGCCACCGCCGCCACTTCACCACCCCCTGCCGGCCCCATCCGCTGGCCCAACCTGGCCCCCATCCGCGGCGCACCTGGTAGGCGTACCGCGGCTGCGCCACCGCGCGCGCAAGCTCCCCGGGCACCATGAGGCGCGCGCAGAGCTCGACCGCCTCTGGCAGCTCGCCGCAGCCGGTGTCGACCTCCAGCGGCGCGCCGCCGCCGCCGCCGCCGCCGCCGCCCGCCGCCGCTGCGGTGTCAAACGCCCAGGCGTCGCCGGCGCCGCCGGCCTGGCGCGCGCGGTAGTGTATCCGGACTGTGGTGTCGTTGAGGGGGCAGTCCACGGGGAACTCGCCGCGGCCAGGGCGGAGGCGGCGCTTGAGGACGCCGCCGTCGCCCGTCATGTCCCTGACCTGTGGGGGGGGGCGGTTTGGAGGTTTGTTTTGGAGGGGCGGGTGGTCAGGAGGTTATCATCGTCCCTTGTGCCCTGTGCAGGGTGCGGCTGTCGCAACCCCACTCGGCCCCAAGCGCGGGCCAGGCTTCGCCCCGAGCGCCCGCCCGCCCTCCCAAGCCGCACCTGCACCAGCTGCTGCAGCTCAATCTCCAGTTGGACCTGCACCGCCCCCTGCGGCGGCGGCGGCACGACGCACGCCGCGGCGCCGCCGCCGTCGCCGCCCGCGGCGGCTGCGGCCGGCGGCGGCGCCATTAGCGCGGCCGGCACGATGACTACGGACCGCTCCCCCTGCGACATGGTCGCAAGCGCCTGCTCGACTCCCGCCGGCAGCGCGCACGCGCCGAGCTGCAGCGACAGCGGCGAGCCCGGCTCGAAGTACGCCGCCCCGCCGCCGAGCCCGCCGGCCGGCGCGAGCGCCGAGGCGCGCAGCGAAAAGGCCACCTCGTTGGGCGCGCGCGCCATCTCCCAGTGCGTTGACTCGGTCAACACAACCTTTAGCAGGTCCTCCCCGTCGCCGGTGGCGCGCGCCCGCTCGGCTTCCACCCAGTCCAGCAGCTCCAGATCGAAAGACAGCGGCTGGCTGGGCTCCACGCCCGGCGGCGGCTCCATCCGGCAGTCGGGATGGGAGTAGCCGTAGGCGGGGCCCACCCGCACGAGCTTGCGGCCGCCGCGCCTCATGGCTGCGGGTCGGGGTCGTTTGGGGGCGGGGCGGGCGGGGGTTCGCGCTTGTTCGGGCAGCGGTGTCTTGTACATGCAGCGCCGCCGGGCGACGGTGTCTTGTACACGCAGCTGCAGCTGCCTGCGCGGAGAGCTGCGCGCGCCGCAGCCGCAGCGGCAGACTGCTGCGCGCGCCGGCCGCAAAGCATCAGCACTGCAGGCTCACCCAAAAGCGCCAGCTCCCAGCCGCGCGGCGCGCGGCGGCCCTTGCCCAGGAGGAAGGCGATGGGGTGGCCCGCGCCGCCGTCGGCGGCGCGCGTCGAGAACAGCGCGGCGCCAGAGGCGGCCTTCACGGTGACGTGCACGAACACGAGGTCGCCGTCGCGGGGGGCGGGGCCCGCCGCGTTGCCGGGCGCGAGCTCCGCCTGCATGACCGCGCCGGCAGCGAGGTCCTGCTCCTCCCTGCGTCGGGGGGCGGGGAGGGGGCGAGCGGCTTGTGCCGCCGCTCGGGGCGCACGGCACGGCTCTGCAGCGCGCGCAGCGGCAGCGGCGCGGGTCGCCGACGACCCCGCCGGCAGCTGGGCTGTACCGACGCAGCGCCGATCGGTGCCGGCGTCCCTTTTCTTTTCCTTCCGCCCACCTGATCTTCTTGTCCTGCTTCTGGCGCTCCGGTTTGAGCTCGGGCTCGATCGGGACCTCCTCCGGAAGCGACCGCAGCTGGTCGAGGTACTTTTTGAGGCCCGCCATTGTCGTTTGGCCGCGGTTCCGGGCCCGCCGGCTGGCGGCACGCGTGGGCGTGGGCCCCGAGGCTGGTGGTTGGCGCCGGTCGCAACAGGAACGGCCGCGCTGCTGCTGAAAACACGGTGGCTACGACTGTGCAAACACGACTGCGGCGGGGCGGGGCGACATATGGAGCGGCTGCCGCGCGGCGGCTGATCATGATGGAGTGCGCAAGTCGCAGCACACCCGCCGCGGTCTTGCCGGGTGAGCACGCATGTGTTGCTGTTCGGCCTGCCCTCGCGGCCCGAATACCCTCCAAATACCCTCCAAAAGGAAAACCTACTGGGTGTTACAGCACAGATGGCGCACAAAAATGGGGTGGCACCCAACCACGCGTGCAGCAGCGCGAGCCGCCCGCAGACGGCGGAACGGCTCGTAGCCCGCTGCCGCAGGCCGGCGGCGAGGACGCTTGTCGAACGCAGACGACATCAATGCAGCAGGGGCTTGTTGTTGCATGGGGATAGGCAGGCTCAGTGGAACTCCAAAAGGCAGGGACCAACCTAAAAACAGTGCGGGTGCTTTCGGCCATGCAGTGGCCGGTCTTGCTGCGGGCGTGGCGCAGATAGCGCAGCCAAACGTCGGTGAAAAAGCCTTGCCGCGCATCCGAACGAAAGCATGTATCCAATCCTTCCCATCCAACGGGCCGGGCCGGGTTGCCGGGCGCGCGCCGCCGACGGCGGCTGCGCGCGCCCACGTCCACTGCCCGCCTGCGGGTGCCTACCAGCACCCCCCGCCAGCACCGCCGCAGCGCCGCTTCAGGCGCGCATGCGGCGGTAGGGCGCGCGGGGCGCGGTGGCGGACGCCTTGGCGCCGGCCTTCGCGGGGTTGGTGTACCACGCGCCGCTGCCGCTCGAGTTGGGCTTCCAGTAGCGGCCGTTCTCTGTGTAGTAGTAGGTCCCGTCCACGTGCACGTACCAGCGGCCGCTCCTGTACATGTACCAGGTCTCGTCCTTCTTGGAGTACCAGTCGCCCTGGGGGGAGGGGTTGGGGGTTGGGGGTTGCGGCGGTCGGGGGTTGGGGTTGAGGGGCGCGTTCGTCCAACTGGGTGGGGATTGACGCCGGTGCCGCGCGCACAAGCCGAGTGGTGCGGCCAGCGCCGCAACTGCAGCCGCCCCTCTGGCCGTGCCGATACCGTGTCTCATGCAGCGCGGCCCCATGCAGCGCAGCCCCATGCACCGCGTGGCCCCATGCAGCGCGTGGCCCCATGCAGCCTTGCCCCATGCACCACGCGGCCCCATGCAACGCGCGGCCCCATGCACCACGCCGGTCCCCACCTGGTTGTAGAGGTACCACTCGGTCCCCAGCTGGTACCAGGTGTTGTCGCGGTACCAGGTGCCGCTGCCGCTGCCCGTGGAGGGCACGCCGCCGCCCACGCCGCCGGTGCCGGTGCCGGGGCGGTTCCAGGGCAGGTTGGGGTTCCAGGGCGCGGGCTGGTAGCGGCCGGCGTAGGGGCCGTAGTAAGCCCAGTAAGGGTTGTCGTGGGGGTTGTTGTAGGGGCTCTCGAAGGGGCTCTCCAGCTTGGCGCGCACGGTGCCGTTGACCCTGCGCGTGATCGAGCCAAACAGGCCGTGCGCGGGCAGCGCCGGCGCCGTGAAGTTGCCGGTGGAGGGGTTGACCGCGGTGGCGGCGGCGGCCGAGGCGATGCACTGCGCGCTGAGCTCGTTGGCGTGCGCGGTGGCAAACTGGACGGCCGTGCAGGCGCCGGAGCCGGCGGTGAGCTCGTAGTTGCACATAGAGCTGGCAGCCACCTTGCCGGACTGCGGCCGGTTTGGGGGGAGTTGTTTGGGGGGGGGGGGGAGGGTTGGGAAGGGCTCTACCCGGGGGTGAGGAGCTGCGGCTGCGTTCGAGTTCGGACGGCCGTGGCGCTATGGGCCTGCATGAGATCGGAATAAGAACATGCAAGTGGCGTGCAGTGCCAAAGGCCGAGCAGCCAAGGCCCTCCCGCCAGCGCGGTTCCCCACCTTCTGGCAGGCGCCCTGCACGAGCTTGCTGCACTGCGGCAGCGACACGGGGCCCAGCGCCTTGAGCAGCGGCGCCTTCTTGCCGGGCTTCAGGTTCTCGACGGCGGCGGCGTTGCGGCACACGATGCGGGCGTTGTTGCACGCCATCTGCGCGCCGAGGTTTGGGGGGTTGGGTGGTTTAGAGGGTGTTTGAGAGGAGGGGTCCGATGGCAAAGCACGGGGCGGGGGAGTGCACGGCACTAGCCGCGCGGCGAGCAGGGCGCCTGCAAACAAGGGCATCGCAGTTGGAGGAAGGCAGGGGCTAACAGGGCGCGCGCGGGAAGGGCAGCGGCCAAGCTCAACTCACCCACGCAGCCACGGAGGCCTGGCCGGCGCCGGTGTCGATGCAGGCATCGCCCTTCTCGACGGTGTACTCGTTCGCGGCGCCGAGGCGCTGGGGCGCGGCCGCGCGAGCGGGCGCGGCAACGACGTCGTGGCCGGCCACGGGGGCGGCGGCGGCGGGCGCCTTGCTGGGCAGGGGCAGCTCCTTGGCGGGGGCAGGCACGGCGGCGGCGGGCTCGGCCTTGGGGGTGAGCGGCAGCACGGAGGGCGCGACGGCCCTGGTCGCGGCGGGGACGGCGGCCAGCTCGGGCTTGAGCACGGGCTCGGCGGCGGCGGCGGCCTTGCCGGCGAGCGGCGCGACGGCCTCGGCGCCGGCGGCCTGCTTGGGCGCCAGCGGCGCGGCGGCCTCGACGTGGGCGGGCGCGGCGGCGACCTTGTCGGCCAGGAGCACCTCGGTCTTGGCGTCGGCGGGGGCGGCGGCGACCTTGTGGCCGGCCAGCGGCGCGGCGGCCTCGGCGTGGGCGGGCGCGACGGCGACCTTGTCGGCGAGGGGGGCCTTGAGCTTGGCGTCGGCGGCGGCGGCCGCGGGCGGCGTCAGCAGGGCGGACTTGACCAGGGGCAGCGCGGCTGTGGCGGCGGCGGCCTGGTGGGGCGCGGCGGCGGCCTCCTGGGCGCTCGCCGAAACGGCGAGCGCCAGGAGGATCGCGCACACGAAGTGCTTGGCGGCCATTGCAGCAGGGCGCGCGGGCCCCGGACGGCCAAGTTTTGGCGGGGCCGCGTCGAGGAGACGGTTACTTCCCGCCCAGCGCGCTGGTTGAGCGCTTCGATCCCGGTTGGGTGATTAAATCAATGAAAGAAGCATTCGAAGCAATAATACATCGCGGCGAGCGGCGTCGAGTGGAAGGCGGAGGTGCAGGCAATGGGAAGCTGGGCGACGGAAACCGACGAACGCTGCAGCTTTTGGGCCGCAGGCCGAGCGCCGCCAGCCCTGACCGCTGCTTCTGGGGCTCACCTTGACCTTGCATACTACCCTTGTCGCGCGGCACGCCGTGGGTGGGCCTGCAGGCGCTGGGCCGGCCGGCCTGGTCAAGCGTTTGCATCATCCCGCGCCCACGACTAATAAAAGCCGATGCCCGATGGGCCTGCCGCCTGTCGGCTGTTGCTGCAGCCAGTTCAGGAGAGGTCACGCCTCGAGCCATGAGCAGTGCCGGAGCGGCTTGCGCACCGCTGATTATGTGGAGCAGGCGGGCGCAGCGGCGGCAGCAGCGCCGCAGCGGGCAGGCCGCAGGCCGGTGACCGGAACACATCGCAGGCCGCCCCGCTTGTTCAGGGGACTCCTGAAACGCTGCACGCTCGATCGAAGCTTCCACCCAGCCCTCCGGAGCCTTTGCCACGCCGCAATCGGTGTTTCCCGCGCTCCCCCCCAGATCGGCGGCACGCGCAGCTCCCTGAAGCGCATCCCGTCAGATAAGCCCGCTTGAAATCCATTCCGGCAGCCATGTCGCAGGCGGACGTTGTGCGCAGCTTGAAGATCAAGACCAACACGCTGAAGCGGCTGCAGAAGGAGTTCAGCTACTACCTGGCCGAGAAGGACAAGGAGCAGTCGCGCGTGGATCGCATGCGGACAGAGGGCGCCGATCCCCACGACCTCAAGCAGGCGGTGAGCCCGGGGGGTGGGGCCCGGCGGCGCGGGCGGGCGCGCAGCCGCGCACTAGCGGCCGAGCAGCGGCGTCCCATTCAGCAGCGGAGACCGTCCCCGCTCCAACCCTTCCTGGGCCCCGCGCCGACGGCATGCAGGAGAACGTGCTGGCCGAGTCGGCCATGATGATCCCCGAGACGCGCGCGCGGCTCGAGGCGGCGCTGTCGGATCTGCAGGGCTTTGCGGTGCGCGTGCGGCGGGCGGCGGGCGGGCGTGCCGGGCCTTACATCCGCACCTGCCTGCAAAGGGCAGGCGCCCCACTGGCGCGGTTGGCAGCAGGGGCCGCATGCATGGGCCGCATGCTGCCGTGACCGCCTGTCCCCTCGCCCTGCCCCGCAGACCGCCAACGACCAGGACGCGGCCGGCAGCGAGGAGCTGGAGGCCGCGCTCGCAGCGATCTCCGAGGCGCAGGGCATCTTCAGCTGATGCGGCCGCGCCGGAGCTCGGCGCAGCGTTGTGCAGCATGTGTCGCTCTCTCTCCCTCACCCCCGTCACCGGGGTAGCGCAGGATGTGGTTCAATAAACCCTGCCTGAAACCGATTGCTACGCTGGCGCCAAACAGGGCGCCGGAGGTGCACGGTATGGGCTCTTATTTACTCTTGATGGGTCAGGAAAGCAAGGCGCACGCGCGGTGTGTAACCACGACACCGCCGCTCAAACGGACATGCGCAGGCGTTCTCGCCCGCACCGCCAAATGGCACATTTGGCGCAACAGCAGTGCATGCGCAGAAAGCCGGCAGCCGAGCAGCAGTGCTCTCGATCAGCAGATGCAGACAAACAGACAAACCCCATGAGGGGTGGGCGCTGTGCGTGCGAGGGCAGGAAAGTCTTGGGCGAAAGCAGGGCAGATGCGGCCGAAACAACGGGCGCTAGCCGGGCTGCAGGCGCGGCTAAACAATGGCGGCTGGCTTCGCAGCTCATTCTGTGCTTGAGTTTATTCAGGGCGCTGGCCGCCGCGGCCGTTGCTGTCGGCGCCGCGCAGCCGCCCGCCGTCCCTCCCGGCGGCCCGCGCCGCCGCCGCGCCGCCGCCCTCCCCCTCTTCCCACTCCTCATCCTCGTCCTCTCCCCCATCGTGCGATCCGCCCGCCGCCGCTGCGGCGTCGGCGCCGCCACCGCCGTTGCTGCCGCCGCGCGCCGCCTCGGCGGGCTGAGGGGGGGGCGCGAGAGACAGAAGGTAGCGGGGCAGCGGCTCCCCGCCTTGGCGGCGCGCCGACAGCTCGCGCCGCAGCGCCGCGGTGCGCGCCTCGAGCGCTTCCTGTATGGCGCGCCTGCGGGAGGGCGGCGGCGCGCGGAGGGGCATGCGCGTGGGGGGGTCAGTTGGGGCACTTGCTGGGTTTGAGGGTCGGCTGTTGACCAGCGGCGCCGGCCACTGCTGGCATCCACCCAGAGCTTGCGGGCTCGCCTCCCCTCCCAAACCCCCATCCCATGGCCCCCACCTGAGCGCCTCTGCCTCGTCCGGGGAGGGCCCCGCCAGCTCTCCCAGCAGCCGCGCCCCCAGGTTGAGCCCCGCCTCGCTGCCGGCCACGGCGACAGACGCCGCGCCCGCCGCCTTGAGCGCCGCCGCGTCGCTGCGCGGCGGGCGGGGGAATGCGAAGGGTGGTTGCCAGTTGAGTGCAGAAGTGCTGCCGTGCCAAGTGACGCGGCCTCAGCCTGCCAGCCGCACCCGCCAGGCGAGTAGTGCGCCCACCCAGCAGCCCCCCCCGTCAGTGCCGCTCAAGTGTCCCACAGCATGGCCGAGCAGGGCGCGCGCGCGCACCGCCCGCACCTGAAGTCTTTGCAGTAAGCAAATATGGGCACGCCAGGGAACGCCGCCGCAATCAGCCGCACCGCCGCCGCGTTGCGCGCTGCGCCGCCAAGGCACGCCACCACCGCCGCCGGCCGCCGCACGCCCGCGGCGCGCAGCACGGCGGCGCGCGCGCCGTCGCCGAAAACGACGTTGAACCCCGCGCGCCGCGCCGCGGCGACGCGCTGGGGGTTGAGATCGAACGCCACGTAAGGCACCGCGCCGCGGCCGGCGGCGGGCGCCGCGAGGGGGCTGGAGAGCATTAGCGCCAGCGTGTGGGCGGCGTGGGAGCCAAACCCCAGGATGACCACCGGGTCGTCTGAGGGCTGGCGGTTTGGGCGAGTTGAGTTTGGGGGGGTGGGTTTCGGGCGAGGCGTGAGGGTGGTTTGCGCTGATGAGAGCTTCTGTTGGGGCTTGCTGCTGGCGGGCCGGGGTGCGCGGCAAAACAAGTCCAAGCACTGATCGCTCTGCCCCGCCTATTGCGCCCAAAGCTTCAAGCGCAGCAGAACCAGCACACCCCGCGCCTCACCAGCTCGGTTGCACCGTGAGCGCCACCAGTGAAGCCGCCCGGCTCGCCCCCGCCGCCCCCGCTGCCGCCGCCCTCCGGCCACCGCGCCTCTATCGCGCCCGCCACCGCGGCGCCCGCGGCCGCGAGGCCGGGTGTGAGCGCCATCGACAGGGCCACCACGATGATCAGGATCTGGGCCAGATCTCGGGGCAGCACGCGCAGCTGCTCGGCGAGCTGCAGCAGGACAAAGGCAAACTCGCCGCCCTGCGCCAGCATGAACCCCACGCGCACGCTCTCGGCACTGGGGGTTTGGTGGGGTGGGTCGTTTGGGAGTGTGAAAGTGCTGAAGGGGGGCTGTGAGGATTAGAGGCGGCACACGGCATTGCAGGAGGAAGGGGGCGAGCTGTGGAGCACAGGGGCGAGCGCCGCGCCTCACCGCGTCAGCCCGAAGAGCGGCCCAAGCGCAGTGTTGACCGCCGCTTTGACCGCCAGCAGGCCGGTCAAGATCACCGCCACAAGGTCCGCGTGCGCCGACAGGACCGACAGATCGATTGAGGAGCCGACTGAGACGAAGAAAAGGCCCAGCAGCAGGCCGCGAAAGGGGCGGATGTCCGCCTCCACCTGCGGTTTGCGTCGTTTCGTTGGGCGGTGCGTTGGATTGGTTGGACGCCGCTCGCTCGCTCCGCTGCGTGCTCACGTTTTGGGTGGCGACTGGACAGTGACTGGCGACTCGTGCCCAGCAGCCAGCGCTGGCAGGGACGTGTTGATTGCGCTTGAGCGCATCAGCAACCCGCGGCTCCGCGGCAGCGGCGCCCCCCCCCCCCAAAAAAAGTTCTGAAACGGCCCGCCGCCCCCCCTCACCTGCGTCCTGAAGCTCGTCTCGCTGAGCAGAACGCCCGCCACAAACGCCCCCAGCGTGCCGCTCATGCCCATGCGGCTGGTCGCGAGGGAGGCGCCCGTGACGGTCAGCAGGCACAGCGCCACAAAGGTCTCAGAGCATCGCGAGGCGGCCACGGTCTGCGGCGACCGCGGGGGCGGGGTGTGTGTGTGTGTGTGTGTGTGTGTGTGCGAGCGTTGTGGCAAGCAAGGCGGGTTCAGTTGATGAAGCTCGTCTCCAGGCTGCCGACGAAGTCAACCAATGCAGGAGGCTTGGCTCCGCCGAAGCCAGGAACGCGCCAAGCCGCGCAAGGGTGCTGGCGACGTGCGCGTGCAGTCGTCGTACCCAGTAGCGCCCCCAAACCCGCAAGCACTCCCACCTCGAAAATCTTCCGCAGCACAAAGCGGCCGCCCAGCAGCAGCAGCCCCAGTCCCGCGGCGCTCTCCAGCGCGGTCGGCCCCAGCAGCCGCAGCAGCGAGCCGGGCGTCGCGCCCCCGACGCCGCCGCTGCTCTCTACCAAGGGCAGCAGAACCAGCAGCGGCACCACGGCGATGTCCTGGCGAGGTGAGGGGCGGGTCGTTTCAAGTCGTGCCAAAACGTGTTTGCTGTGCGTGCTGTGCTGATTCGATTGTGCGCCCACCCCTGTGAGGCCAATTCAGGCGTTTCCAGCAATGCTGCAGCCCAATCAAGCCCCCCCAAACTCGCCTGCATAAGGAGCACGCCAAGGGTGGCGCCGCCGTGCCGCGTGGCGGTATCCCCCCTTTCCGCGAGCAGCTGCAGCACAAAGGCCGAGCTCGAAAGGCTGAGCGCGGCGGCGATGACAAGACCCTCGTCGGCGGTGCGCACCGACGTCAGCGCGGGCGGTGCGCCCGTGGCCGCCTGCAGGAGGGCGGTGCCCAGGGACGCGCCGGCCGGCAGGGCGAATGCCGTGAAGATGGCGCCGCTGAGGAGGATCTGCGGGTTTGAGGGGTCGAGGGGGGTTTGCGGGTGCGTGGGTGTGGGTTGATTGCGTTGCGGGCGTGCATGCGCAGAATGCGAGGTCATCAGACGTCCCAGCAGCCTGCAGGGCCCTCACTTCCCATTGCGGAGCGAGCAGCCGAGCCGTCAGCGCGCTGCAGGTGAGATCTGCTGCAGCCCAAAGCAGCAACTGAGCGGGCCGCATTCAGAACTGAATGGGAGCTTGGCAGGGCCATGCCTGCAAGCTTTGGCCAGCGCCCGCCCTGACCTGCAGGCTGCCCATTCCAAACGCAAACTTGGCGAGCGCCTTGAGCCGGTCCAGCGACAGCTCCAGACCCATTTCGAACAGCAGAAACAGGACTCCCAGCTCGCTCAGCCTCTCCACATCCTCGCGCGCGTTGATCAGCCTGGGGCGGGGTGGGCCGTTAGTATTGGGGTTGGAGAGCGGGCGGCGGGGCGGAGGATCTGCGCAGGCATCTGGCCTGGCAGAGGCAGCTGCACATGCAGTCCAAGGGCAGTCCGTGGAGGGGACGCAGTCCGGCGATGCACCGCAGAGTCCGGCAGTCCGGCGCGCAACCCACCCGAGCTGTTGGAGCACCACACCACTCGCCAGGAACCCGAGGATCGGGGATACCTGGCAGGCGCGTTTGCGGGGGGAGGGGTTGGCGTGTTGTTTGTGGCTACCGGTGGGCAGACTTGCACCCCAGGTTTGGGTCCACAGGAGACGCTGCGCCACCAGCGTGTGAAAGCCGCACCTTCAGGGCCTTGCAGACGGGCACCACGGCCACGGT
The DNA here is from genome assembly GCA_003203535.1 of Raphidocelis subcapitata. Lineage (NCBI taxonomy): Eukaryota > Viridiplantae > Chlorophyta > Chlorophyceae > Sphaeropleales > Selenastraceae > Raphidocelis > Raphidocelis subcapitata. Next base: position 448,429 of record BDRX01000029.1, read on the forward strand.
GGACGCCAGGAAGGCCAAAAAGTCAAACGCCAGGGGCGTCAGCGCGCTGGCGGCGTCCGCCGCAGCGGCTGGAGCCGCGCCGCGGCGGCGCCGCCTCGCGCCGGCCTGCTGCTGGCTCTGCCAGCCGCCGTGCGGCGCCGCCGCCCTCCTCTGAAGTCCGTGCACCGCCGGCAGCGGGGTGCCGCCGCGTGCATTGGGTCTCGCCGCCGCCGCAGGCGCCGGGGCTGGCGCCCGTGCGTGGCGGCGACGCCACGTGGGCGCGGCCGCGCGGCCCCGCGGCGATACCGCCCTGGAGCCGGCCAGCGGCGCGGCACGACCCAGCAGCATGGCCCTCGCCCGATCACACTGCCTTTGAGGCTCCTTGTCCAGCTCCTGGCTGCCGCAAAAGTGGATCCGGGCGTCGCAGGGCTCCACCGGAAGGGGAGCAAGGCGCGGTTTGCAATCCGAAAAGCGGCGCAGAAAATGCAATGTGCAAATCAAGATCCCGTGGGACGGGGGCCAGCTGCATAGGAGGCACGCGCGCTGTTGGAGGTTGGTGCAAGCCGCCGCAGCACACGCAGCGCGCGGCTGCGCAGGCCCGCACGCCTCCCACTGAGTGCCGCACCGTAAGAGACCCGGCCGAGCCCACGCCGCATGCGTTCGTTTACTACAGGGACACGGCCCCAGGGCCGGCGGGCTCCACCGCCAGAGTGGGCTCGCCCCACAGCCCGGCGGGGAAGCGCTCGCCCCCTGAGCCGCCGCCGCCGCCGCCGCCGCCGCTCCCACGGCGCGCCGCCCGCCGCAAGGCGTCCAGCAGCGCCGCGGCCGCAGCGTCCACGCCTGCGCTGCGCAGCTCCCGGGGCACCGTGAAGGACAGCAGGACGTTCCCCCCATCGGCGCCGCGCCCCTGCGCGCCCGCCTGCGGCCGCGTCCGCGCCGCCGCCGCCGCGGCGTCCGCGCCGCACAGCGCGCCCAGCGGCGCGCAGCGCGCGCGCACCGTGAACAGGTGCAGCTGCGCCGCCGACAGCGCGCCGCTGGCGCGCGCGGCTTCCTCATAGCTTCCCACCGAGTAGACTACTGGATACCCCAGCAGCCAGCCGTTGAGCGTGGGCATGCAGGGCAGTCCGGGGACGGCCGCCAAGTCGATCACCGGCCAGGCGACGCCCGCCTGGCGCGGCGGGGACAGGCGGCGCTCCACCGCCGCCAGCAGGGGTGCCAGCTGCGCGGCGAGCGCCCGCAGCGACGCTTCGGGCGCCAGCGCCGGCGCGGGCCCGCCAAACTCGACTACGGCAAGCGCCGGCCCGCCTGCGGCGCCGTCGTCGGCGTCGGCGTCGGCGTCGGCGCCTTGGCCGCGGCAAAAGGTCTCCAGCCTCTGCAGTAGGTGGCCCAGGTCTGAAAGGTAGCAGCAGCCATCCAGAACCAGCAGGCCGCCTGCGCAGCGGCCCGGTGGGTCAGGGTGGAATTCAGCGCAGAGCAATGGCTTGCCCTGGAACCAACTCAGCCGGCGCAGCAAGGCACGCCCAAATGGCTGCCGACTGCGCACCGCCGGCTGCGAGGCAGGCGCGCCCACCACCGCCGCGGCGTCAGGGCGCGCACCTTGGAAGCCCGGCGCGCGCCGCAGCGGCGCGAGCGCGGCCGCCAGCTCAGCAGGCGCGGCGCGCGCGTAGTCAAACATCGCGACGGCCCGCAGGCCCGCCGCGACGGCGAGGGCGTCGTACGCGAGGCGCGGCCGGTGGCGGGAGAGGCCGCGGGCGCGGCCGAGGGCGGCCTGCGCGCGGCGTTGGTGGGGGGCGCGATTATGGGGGGAGGTTAGGAGGGGCAGGGCGTGCTGGGGGTGCCGTGCCCTGCAACTGCTCCAGTATCAATTTCAGCATGTCGTGCGCAAACGAGGAGACCAAACCAGGAATCAAGAAGTCAAAGAGCCTTACCCAGAGCTCGGAAACGACCTGCGCAGTCGTCGGGCCATCCGGCGCGGGCGCTGCGGCGGCCATCGCCTCTGGCGCCGCACGTCTCAGCGGCGCGCCGCGCCGCCGCGCGTGTCGGCCGCGCCGCGGCTCATCTGCTCGCGCCCCGCGATATCGGCAGCGCCTCCCCCACCTCGCCGCCGCCGCCGCCGCCGCTGCCGCTGGCACGGCCGCCGACCTCGCCCTCCGCCCCCCCCTCCTCCGCAGCAGTGCCGCCCCCCGCCGGCGCCGCCGCGCAGAGGCCGAGAGCACCCGCGGCGCGCGCGAGCGCGGCGGCCTCCCGCGCCAGGTACTCGCTGTAGTGCTCCAGGTCACCCGCCTCCTTGACCGCCCCCTGCAGCCGCTGCAGCTTGGCCGCCCAGCCCGACAGCGCGGCGCGGGACTCTGCCAGCTCGCGGCGCAGCAGCTGCGACTCGGTCTCCAGCAGCTTCTGGGTCTCGTAGATCTGCATGGGGTTTTGTAGGAGGGTTGAGGGTTGCCGCATGGCGCTCTAGTTGACCGGTGAGCGGCTTCTCAGGCGGTTTTGCGCCTCGCAAGGGCGCCGGCAGCCCTCGCGGCGGAGGCGGGGGCGGCGGGGGCGGGCGGGGCCGGCCGAGCTCGCACCTCCCGCACTTCCTCGTTCAGCGACTCGGCAAGCACGTCCGAGAGCTTGGCCGCGTTGTCTGCGGCGCTCGCGAAGCAGGCGTCTGCGGGGCGCCAGGCGGGGGAGCGGGGGAGCGCGGGCGCGTCGTCTGCCGCTGCTGCGGACGGGCGGCGGCGGGCGGCGCGGCGATCGGCGCAGCGCGCGCTGGGACCGCACCGGCCTCGGCTTTCAGCGCGGTCTGCTTCTTCAGGGCTTCGTGCACGGCGGCCTGGAACATCGATCGGGCTGCCGGGGGGTCACGGGGGGCGAGCAGCGAGCAGCGTTATACGTTTTTTCCACGGCTTTTTCCACTTGCTTTGAAACCTAGTCAGCAACCCAACGTGTTGCCAGATCACGTTCCAACAGCGCAGCTGCTGCCGACGCTGACAGGCCCGCCAGCGCGAGGGCTCCCCGCTTTCTGTCCTCGTCCTCGGGGCTTATCAACGGGCCCACCGTGACGCTCGGTCGGCCAGCGGGTGCGGCGCGGCCGGCGCCGTTGTGGTGCAGCGCGCGCGCGCAGGTGGCGGCGGCGCCCGAACCGCTTGTTGCGGCTGGAGTGCGCGGCTTGGCTCACCGCTCCCCCGCCTTCTCTGCAGGGCCCGCCTTTGACGCGGTCCGCGGCGCGAGCCGCCCGCCGCACCGCCCGCAGCGGCGCGAGCGCCGGTCAGCGGCGGCGCGGGCCGCAGCAGCGGCGGCGGCAGGCCCGCCCCTTTGCCAGCAGCAGCGGCGGCGGCGGCAGGCGCGCCTCCACCAAAAGCAGCGGCAGCGGCGGCGGCGGCGGCCCCAGCATGGCCAGCTACCTAAAAAAGTACGTGGACCGCGTGCACGACGTGCCCCCTCAGCTGCAGCGGCTGTTCAAGCTCATCCGGGACCTCGACGAGCGCGTCGCCTCGCTGCAGGCCGCCGTGGAGGACAAGTGCCGCCAGAGCCTGCAGAGCGCGGCGCCGACGAAGAAGCAGCGCGCCAAGGCGGAGGCGGCGCTGAGGGACGAGGTCAACGCGGACATGCAGAAGATGCTTAGCCTCGGGGAGGAAAGGGGGGGGGGGGGAGGAAGGGAGGGCCTGGGGAGGGAGGGGCTGGGGAGCAGCAGCCGGAAAGGGCGGTTCCAAATGGGGGAGCAGGTTGAAACAAGCCGGGGCTGGCCGCTTCAGCTGCAAGCCCTGGACTGCAGTTTTGTGCACAAACGCAAGATGCACGCCCCCTGCCCCCGAACACGCGCGCGCCGAAACGCGCAGGTGCGCATCGCCGCCCAGATCTACGACTTTGTTGACGGCCACATCCGCCAGCTGGACGAGGACCTGCGCGCCTTTGACGGGGAGCTCTACAGCGACCGCGCGCGCCTGGGGCTAAAGGTGGGGCGTGGGCGCTTTGCGCGTGAGGTTGGGCGCTTTGCGCATGCGCCGTCCTGTTTGCGCTGTGTGGGAACTGGGGCTTTGACCGGTGAGGCGGGTGTTGTCTGCCGCCGGCTCAGGGCGCGTGGCATGGCCGTGGCGCCCGCGCGCGCTCCGTTGCATGCGCGCCAACCCCCCCCACCCCCCCCCCCCCCCCCCCCCCCCCCCCCCCCCCCCCCCCCCCCCCCCCCCCCCCCCCCCCCCCCCCCCCCCCCCCCCCCCCCCCCCCCCGGTGGCAGGCAGCCGTGCCACTGTGGCGCATGCGACGCGCTCCACACCCACTCGCACCCCCCCCCCGCACGCCCCGAAACAAGGCGCGGCGCACCCGTCGCCACCGGCCCCAGGCACGCAGCGCTGAATCCGCTGGCCATTGACTGCAGCGGCGTGAGCATGCGGCCGTCCCCCTCGTGCTTGTCCCACAGCAGCGCGTCCATGTGGTTCTTGGCCCAAAACAGGCACAGCTGGGGGTTGGGGTGGGGTTTGTTTTTTTGGAGAGGGGAGTTTGGTTAGTTGGAGGGGTAGTTTGTTGTTTGGGGGGAGGCGGATTCGCGGTTGGGCGGGTGTTGTGTTGAGGAGGGGGTGGGGCTGGGCGGGGGGAGGGGGGTCAGCGCGCGCAGGCGGGGGCGGGATCGGGCAGCGGGGTGGTGCCCACGCGGATGTGCGCATGGCACCCCCTCAAACCCCCCCCCCCCACCCCCCCCCCCCAAACCCCCCCCAACCCCCCCCCCCCCCCCCCCCCCCCCCCCGCCAGGACGGGGAGACCGCGTCCAAGGCGCTGGGCATAGAGTCGGACTACCCCGCCAACGCGCCCGGCGCGGTGCGGCAAAAGCGCAAGTACAGCCGCAAAAAGGACGGCGGCGGCCCCTCGTCCCCGACCGCCGCCGCCGCGGCCGGCGCGCCGGCGACGCTCGCGGCGGCGACGGCGCTGGCGGACAGCTCGGAGCCGCGCTACTGCGTCTGCAACAACGTCAGCTACGGCGAGATGATTGCCTGCGACAACCCGGACTGCATCGTCGAGTGGTTCCACTACGAATGCGTCGGCATCACGCAGCAGCCCAAGGGGAAGTGGTACTGCCCGCAGTGCCGCGCGGCGGGCTTGGGCTGAGCGCCGCGCCGCGCGGCGCGCGCGCCGCGCGGTCGCGCCTTCGAGCGGCTGCGCGGCGCGGCCGGCCGCGGCTTGGCCGGTGGCGCGGGCGCATCGCCGGCTCGCCGCCTTTCTGTAAACCATCCCTGCCTTTGCTGCTGGGCCGGCGCCCTCACGCGCTCGCGCAAGCTCCGCTGTAAAATCAACAAACGCCTCAACCGATATTACTGGACTTGGGGAAGGGAGCCGCGCCACCGCCCTTTCGGCGGGGGGCGTTTGGGGGGGGGGGAGCTGCCGCCGCGGCAGTGCAGCCTCCCCGGCTTCGACCGCCGCCGCTTTGCCGCGCCGCGCTGCGCTGCTGGGGTTGCCGCGTCTGCGCGGGTTTGCCTGCGCCCTCAGGCTGCGTAGAGCTCCCAGAGCTCGAGGTCGGGGCTGCGGTCGTACTCCAGCGCCTGCGCAGCCCAACAGGTTTGAGGCGCCGTGGGATTGGCTGAGGTAAAGGTGCAGCCGTGGGGGCTGCGTGCATTTCTGCTCTCAGGATACGACAGCGAGAGACCGGCGGCGCTGCCGCTACCCCCGCCCTTTGAAAAGCAGCAACCCCACGGCAAGCCCACCTGCGGCGGCAATGCAAGCCTGCGGCCGCGGAGCAGCTTGGGGCGCGGCTGCGCCTCCACGCCGCCCCCCTCGCCGCCGCCGCCGCCGCCGCCGCCTCCCCCTTCGCCGCTGCTGGGGGGCTCTTCCCCAGTGTCCACGTACGTCAAAAAGTCCTCCCACGCCGCCGCGCGCGGCCGCTGCCAGTCGTGCAGCGTGAAATTGTACCGCCGCTCCCCGGCGACGACGACGCGCACGCGGCCGCCCTGCGGCGCGCGCCCCGCCTCGGCCGCGCGCCGCGCCTCGATCCAGCGCGCGAGGCAGGCGGCGGCGTGGACGAAGGCCTCTGTCAGGGGGGGGTCGTAGATCACGTCGCCCGCGAGGAGGGTGTCTACTGTGGCGAGGCGGGCCACGTCGGCCGCGGTCCAGGCGAAGGCGCCTGGCGGCGGCGGGTGATGGCGTGGGCTGGGCGGCGCCTGCTGCGGCGGGTCTGGCTGCTGCTGCGGGCCTGGCTGCTGGCTGGCTGGAGGGTCAATCGTCTGGCCGTTGAGCAGCTGCAGCAGCTCCTCCGCGGTCAGACTGGCTGGGTCAACGTGCAAAAAGTCCAACCAGGACAGCCGGCGCACAAACACCTCGCCCGCCGCGCCGGCGGCAGGGGCGGCGGCTGCGTTGCCGGCCGCCAGCGCGAGCGCGGACGGCTCCGCGTCGGTCGCGAAGAACAGCGGGCAGCGCAGCGCCGCGGCCGACAGCGCGGCGAGCAGGCCGGCGCCGCAGCCGAGCTCCAGGGCGCGCCAGCCGCGCGCGCCGCTGCCCGGCGCTAGCGCGGCGTCGGCCAGCAGGCAGGCGCCGCGCCACACCTGCTCGCCGCAGCGGGAGATGGGCGAGGGGCCGTCGCAGTGGCGGATCGCGACGAACCGGCGCCGCCGCCGGTCCCGGCGCCGAACGCACGCGTCGCCGTCCGCCGGCGCCCTGCCGTTCGGCGGCGTGGCGGCCGCCCGCCGCCGCCGAGGGCCAGCCTCGCCGTCCGGGGCCCCGCCACCCGCTTCCTCGGTGCTTTCTCTGCCTTCCTCATCGCCGCTGTCGCTGGATGAGGCGCTGGTGCTCGCGTCGGGGACCGCGAAATGAAAGCGCGTGCTGTCCTGCCCTCGCCGCAGCTCCAGATGCACCTCACTGAGCACGAAATCGTCGGACATTGCTGTTCGGGGGCGTGTGCTTCGCTCTACTGAACAGCCGTCCCCCCGCGCGACGCGCTTTGACCACCGTCCACCGCAGTCCACCCAGCTGCCCGCCGCCTCACGGGTAGCAGCGCGCCCTTTATTACTCGCGTCACGCCGCGGAGAACACCACGTCGCTGCGCAGCACGTATTTCGTCCCCGCCGCCACCGCCGCAGCCTCGTGCTCCATGCACCGGTCCTCGCCGTGGAGGTGCAGCAGGGCCAGCCCCGGCCGCGGCGCGACGGACGCGAGCACGCGGCCGCGGTCGCCGTAGAATATGGTCTGGCCGCCCTGCAGCGGCTGGACGGCGCACGCGCACGGCGGCGGCGGCGGCGCCGCCGCGGCGTGCTTTCCGGCCGGCGCGCGCTTTGGCCGGCCGCCCGCTGCCGCCGCTGCCGCCGCGGGCGCCGCCGCCGCTGCTCGTGCGCCGTCGCCGGCGCCGCTGCCGCTGCTGGCGCTGCTGCTTGGGTCTTGGCCGCTCAAGTACACCAACAAAGTGTACCGCGTGGCCCTCCCAGGCCCGACCTCGACCTGCGGGCGGTTGTGGCAGGGGGAGGGCGGGCCTTGGGTTTGTGCTAGCGGCGGGCGCTTTCCTGGCAGCCTAACGCAAGGAGGCTGCTCCCGGCCAGCAGTGGCGGCTGCTTATTCATTGAACTAAACAAAACCAGTCTGCCGGGCGCGCCCGCAAAGGGCTCTCACGCTGTCGTCGATGTGCTTTCCAAACTTCTGGCCCGCACGGTAGCTGCGGGGCGACGGCGTGGGCCGTGGTTGAATGGGGAGAGGCTGAGGCGCGTGCAGCGGGGGCAGTGCGCGTTTGGCAGCTTGCGTTGGCCACGCGGCCAGCAGCAGAGCAGCGCAGCGCGGCTGGATTGAGCAAAGCCCAGTCAACAAGGCGGAGCGCCCCCCCCCCCAAAAAATGGTGCGCACCGGTACAGCCGAATGTTGTCGTTCAGCCCTACCGCGCGCTCGCCGTCAACGCTGATGCCATCAAACAGGGGCGCGAGCCTGCTCGGGGGCAGCGGATGACGGCGCACGGAGGCAGGGTTCTGAGCGGGCGGCGCTTGCACTCGGCGCCGACCCGTCGAAAGCCGAGGCAGCTGCACGCGCCCCTATCTGGCTGCAGGGCCCCGCGCCCCGCCGCGGCCCCCAAACCCCCCGTGCAGCCCACCCTCCGTTGTCCCAAAGCTGCGCCGCCAGCGCCGCGTCCGGGAATTGGATGCGGTCGTTGTCCCGAAACGCCTCGCCGTAGGCCGCGCCGCGGCTGCCCTGGTGCGAGAAGCCGGCGCGCTCGGCCGCGTCGATCAGGGCCTGCGCCTCTGACACGGTCAGCACGCCTGGCACCTGGCGGCGCGTGCGTTGGTGTTCGATCGGGTTGTGAGCCGCACGCGCTGCTGATTGAGCGCCCAAGGTGAAAGGCGCAGTTCTTGTCCAATCCGAGTTTCACCCCCTGCAACCCCTGCCAACGCCGCCGCTGCCATGCGCAATCGATTCGGCCGCCCCTCCAACTCGACAGCCAGCCGGCTCACCAGCATCAGCTGGTCCCCCAGCAGCCTCTCGGCTTTGAGGCCGGCCTTGCGGCTGATCTTGGGCCACGCGCCTGCTGCGGGACGATCATCGAGGCGCGCGGGCCGCGGGGCGCGGTCGGCGCGGCGGCGCGGTCGGCGGCGCTCGCGGCTCGGCGGCGCGGCGGGCGGCCACGCAACCAGCGCCTCGGCTCCGTGGCAGCGCTGCGACTGGCTGGCCCGGCGGCGTGCAGCGACCGAAGCGGCGGCGCCCCCGACGCAGACGTCGCGCACGGCCCCCCACCGCACCTGCGGCAGCCTGCTGCCCACCCGCAGACCTTCCCATCGCAAATAACTTGTGACCAGCTGCACGCTGCGGCTGCGGTGCGGCAAAAACGAGGCGGGGGCAGCGGTCGCCCCTCGCTGCAGGCCGGTCTGGGGCGTGAGGGCGAGGTACAACGTGCTGTAGGCTTTTCATAGGTTGCTAATTGTCTTTTGGCATTGGTCTCGGGCCGTGCTGCCGCTGTTTCAGAGGCGTAGGCACCGGGTGAGTGCTGGTCCGGCCTATTTTGCGAGGAGCCCCCCCGTTCCATGCTCACAGACGCGATTTTTCACGCATCAGCGCCCAATACAAGCGATCGCTCACGCGTTAAGGCTCTTCTCAAGCCGGCAGCAGGCCTCTGCCTCCCCCCCGCGCGCAGAACAGGCAGCGAGAACCTTCAGCAGGCGCACCAAGCGCAATGGCGTCGACCGCTGAGCAGGCCAAGGCCGGCGTGCCGCCCGCCGCGCAGGTCCGCCGCCGCGAGCGCCGCCGCCGCCGCCAGCCGCCGCTCCGCCGCGCCCCGCCGCCGCCGCGCACACGCACGCGCCGCGCCCGAGCCCGCGCACCCCCCGCCGCCCGCGGCAGGCCGCCGTGCTGGTGCCCACCGAGACCATCCCCGACGCGCCCGTGATCAAGGGCTACGACTTCAACGCCGGCCGCGACCTCGACGGCCTCATGGCGGCGATGCTCACGTCGGGGTTCCAGGCCACCACGCTGGGGCAGGCGGTGGAGGAGGTCAACAGGATGGTGCGGGGCGGCGGGATGGGGCGGGGCGGGGCGGGGCGGGGCGGGGCGGGGCGGGGCGCTCGTTTTTCGCGGCGACTGGGCGCTGCGTGCGTTCGTGAGTGTGTGTGTGTCCGCAGCACCGCCTCGCCCGATGGCAGCGCAACAACGGCAAGCGGCGGGCCCGCCGCGGGCGCGCCAAACACCAGCCAACCAACCCCCTTTGCTTGCGCGCATAAACACAAACACGCGCGCCTTCAGATCGACTGGCGGCTCAGCGACGAGCCCGTGGGCCCCTCCACGGACCCCGAGCACGCAGACCCCGAGTTCCGCGCCGCCACGCGCACCAAGATCTACCTGGGTTACACGAGTGAGCCTTTCTTTTGAGGGGCCAGGGTTTGGAGGGGGCGGTGGTTTCTAGTTGGCGCCCTCATGTGGAAGCTTGAAGGGTGACGGACACATGGCAGGCGCCGTGCTTGTGGCGTCGGCTCAGGGCACGGCTCCTCTTGGCGGCGGCCGGCGGGCGGTGTGGTAACCATCACAACTGCCCAACCCCCCAAAAAGGCAACCTGATCTCCGCGGGCGTGCGCGAGCAGATCCGTTTCCTGGTGCAGCACTCCATGGTGGACGTCGTGGTCACCACAGCGGGGGGCATCGAGGAGGACTTTATAAAGTGCCTGGGGCACACCTACATGGGGGACTTTCAGCTCAAAGGTGAGGGCTTGGCCTCTGTCGCCATTGGCGGTTTTGATGCCGGCTGCTGGCGCCCTCACCTGAACCCCGCCGCAGCGCGCCCCCGCCGGCGCAAGCCAAAGCGCGTGCGCGCAGACACACGGACGTGAAAGCACGCGCACGCGCCCGCCAGCAACAAGCGCTAAACGAATGCAAAACAAGCGCCCGAATCAGTCGCACACCACGCCCGCACTCGCAGCATTTGTCCACGCCTGCTTTGAACGCAGAACCACTGCCTGATATCCCCCCTATGAGCTCTGTGGTGAGCTCCAAAAGCGGCGTCTGAGCCGCAGGGAATGTGTAACAAACAAACAAACAAACAAACAAACAAACAAACACCACGCGCACCCAACCAGGTTCGGAGCTGCGCATGAAGGGCCTCAACCGCATCGGCAACATGCTGGTCCCAAACTCAAACTACTGCAAGTTTGAGGACTGGATCATGCCCATCCTGGACCAGATGCTGGTGGAGCAGAACGAAAAGGGGGTCAACTGGACGCCCTCAAAGGTGGGGGACTGAGGGGGCGGCCGGCGGCTGAGGGCGCGCCCCTGGTTTGCGGCCCCGCGCGCGCCTGAATGGTCAAATCCGAAGCGAAAGCCCGGTCAAAGCCCGGTCATAGCCCCGGTCAAAGCCCGGTCAAAGCCCGGTCAAAGGCTCAGCAGGTCGGGGCAAAGCACCGGCGTTGACAAGCCGCCGCCGCCCCCAACCCTTTACCCGCGAAACAGCTCATCGCGCGGCTGGGCCTGGAGATAGACCACCCAGATTCCGTTTACTACTGGGCCGCCCGCAACGGCATCCCAGTGTACTGCCCGGCCATCACTGATGGCTCCATCGGCGACATGCTCTTCTTCCACAGGTGGGGCCTGTGGGGGGTCCGGGGGGTGCCGCGGTTGGGGGGCGGTACGTGTGGGGTGTGGGCGGACCGATCAGCAAACACAGTCAGGATGACAACCAACCAAACCAACCCCCTCTCAAACCCCCAACCGCTCCCCAAAGTGGGCTCACCGCCCCTCCCCCCCCCAAAACCACAGCACCTTCCCCCCCCCCCAAAAAAAAACGCCCCCTCCCAACCCCCCCCTTCCGAAACGCCCCCCTTCCCTCCCCCCCCCAGCTACAAGAACCCCGGCCTGCGCGTGGACGTGGTAGAGGACATCCGCGCCATCAACGACGGAGCCATGCGCGCCGCGCCCCGCAAGACCGGTATGATAATCCTCGGCGGCGGCGTGCCCAAGCACCACATCAACAACGCAAACCTCATGCGCAACGGGGCGGACTTTGCCGTAGTCATCTCGACGGCCCAGGAGTACGACGGCAGCGACAGCGGGGCGCGCCCGGACGAGGCGGTCTCGTGGGGCAAGATCCGCATGGACGCGCGGCCGGTCAAGGTCTGCGGCGACGCGACGGTGCTGTTCCCGCTCGTGGTCAGCCAGACGTTTGCCAAAAAGTGGCACGAGGGGCGGCGGCGCGGCGGCGGCGGCGACGGCGGCGGCGGCGGCGGCAGCGGCGGCGGCGCCAATGGCGCGGCGGCCGGCAGGGAAGCGGCGGCGGGCGGGGAGGCGGGCGGCGAGCGGCAGCAGCAGCAGCAGCGGCAGCCGGCGGCGCAGCGCTGATGGGGCCCAGTGGGGGGGTCGGGGCGCCGAACAGGCGCCTGGCAGCACTTGCTTTCTCCAGGGCAGGCGCGCCCACGCACACTGCGCGGCCGCCGCTTTTGTCTATGCTGATTTTATTGGGCTTGGAAAACTGTTACATTCGGCCAGACATGCCAGCAGCACGCTGGATTTGCAGGGAGGGGGCAAGGCAGCACATTCGGCTGAGCAGCAGCGGCCTAGGCCGGCGCCCGCCCTCAGCGCAGCCCCTCGCCCCCCGCTCCGCGCCGCTGCTGCTCCCCCGCCCCGACGCCTCCTCCTCCGCCGCCGCCGCCGCCGCCTCCGCCGCCCTGCTGCTGCGCCGCGCGCGCCGCGTGGAACAGCGCCATGCGGCGGCGCCCGACGAAGCCGTTGAAGTCCAACCGCAGGTACAGCTGGCGCAGGTGGGGGGCGCGGTCGTACTGCTGGAGGCTGCGGGACTGGAGGCTTACGTAAAGGGTGGACGAGGTGGAGCTGAATTCCGCGCCGATGGCCTGGGGCCGGTTGCGGGGCGGGGCGGTTGTGAGGGGCGTATGTGTTTGGGGTGGGTGGAGGTAGGTAGAGGTCACAGCTGGCCAGACCAGCAGCGGCAGGCGCAGTCGCAGCACGGCAACGGGCAGACCGCCAAAATGCAGGGGTGCAGCCACGGGGGAGGGCAGCGCCGCCGCGACGCAAACCCCCAGCCGCAGCCGCAGCCGCACCTGCACCGCCGCCCAGTCCACGCCGCCGCCCCGCCGCGCCCGCGCCACCACGCCGCACAGCCGTCGCGCCTGCCCGAACACCTCCCCGAACTGGCGGCACAGGCTGGCGTGGGAGAGGAAGGACTGGGTTACGAGGGCGTGGAGGAAGCGGTCGTGCGCGCGCTCCGCCTCGGAAAAGTCCTGGGCGGCGGCGATGCGGCGCGCCAGCTGGTCAAAGTTTGACTCAATGACGTCGACCTGGGGTTGGGGGGGTGCCGGTTGGCGGTTCGGTCGGGGGAGGTCGTTTTCGGGGTGGTTTTTGGGTTTGGGTCGGGCTTTCGTAGACGGCAGGGTTTTGTTTGGCATGCGTAGTGGAACGCGCGCCCCGTGCAGGGCCCTGCGTAGCACAACCCCCATCATCGGCCAACAAGCTCAGAACGCCCAGCCCCCCAAAGCACGCGCGCGCGCCTGCAGGTAGATCTGGAGGTTTGTGACGAGGTGGGCCATGTGCTGCCGCAGCTGCAGCAGCGACGCCACCCGCGCGCCGTCCGAGTCGCCGCCGAGCAGCCGCGCTCCCTCCCCCCCGCCTCCGCCGCCGCCGCGGCCGCCGCCGCCCCGGCCGCTGCCGCCTCGGCCCAGCATTTGGCCGAGGGCCTGCCAGGCCTGCTCCAGGTGCAGCTGCACGCGCTTGAGGCGGAGCAGCAGCTGAAAGAGGGCGTTGTACCTGCACGCGGACGGTTTTGGTCGGGTGGGGTTGGTGGGTTGGGTTGGGTTGGGTTGGGTTGGGTTGGTGATTGGGTTGGGTGGCTTGCCGCACGCCCGCGCGCGGCCGCAACAACAAGCAGCTGCCCTGCCCCCCTCGTCCCCGGCCAGGCCGGGAGTTGGCAGGGCCGCTCCCACCCTGGCCAATCCCCTCCCACCCCCAGCCGCCTCCCCCACCTGTCGAGGTGCCGCGGCGTGAGCAGCAGCCCCAGCGGCCACGGTAGCCGCGCCTCGAGCCACAGGTTGTCCCACGCCGGGTCAAAGGAGGGCACCTCGATGTAGGTGTGCGTGCCCGCAGCTGTCTGGACTTGCAGAGGCTTGGCGCTGTAGTGGATGCGGAAGAGCCGAAGGTGGGGGTCCGCCGCGGCGCTCGATTTCGCCGCCGCGGCCTGCGGCGGGCGGGGCGGGGGGGGGGGGGGGGGGGGGTGGTGGGGGTGGGGGGGTGGGGGGGGGGGGGGGGGGGGGGGGGGGGGGGGGGGGGGGGGGTTGGGGGGGGTGGGGGGGGGGGGGGGGGGGCGACGGTCAAGGTGACAGGCGGCGGGTTTAGCAGGGGAGGGGGGTAAAGGGCCCCCCAGAAGCCCGGGGGCCGAAAGGTCAGAGGGCGGCCTATCACTGGCGCCGCCCCCTTGCGGGTGCGGGGGCCGCCCGAAAAGCCGAGCCCAAGCCCCGGGGTGAATGCGCGCCCGGGGGCCCCCCCACCTGAAAGGGCGCGGCGACGTCGGCGTCCGCCGTGGCGGGCCGCGGCGGGCCCGCCATGAGGCGCGCCGCCTCCTCCAGGAACACCGCCCAAAAGTCCCCCCTGGGCGCGGCGCCGGGAGGGGGAGGGGCGTGGGGCCGGTTTGAGCGACCGGCGCATGGCGGGCGCACGTGATCGTGCCAGCATGTTTGTGTCAAGTGTCAGCTTCCCTCAACCCCGACCGCCATGTCCTCCTACCCCCCCACCTTGCGAGCAGCAGGTAGTCTTTGACCCCCACCAGATGGGTCACCAGCCCAGCGCGCACGACGAGAAGGTGCCACAGGCGTGCCGCGACCTGCGCGCGGTTTCGGCGCGCGGATTTGGTCTGGTGCGCGCCAACCCCTTGATCTGCTAGGTCAGGGGCGGTGCGCGCGGCGCGCGGGGAGCACGCCCGCTGCACCTGATCCCGCAGCTCGCAGCGACTGACAAGCCAAAAAAAACCCAGCCCCGGGCAGAAAATCCCCCCCCCCCCGGGCCCCCACGTCGGCGCGCATGACCTCCACCGCCCGCTCCAGCGCCCCCTCGCTGAACCGCGCCTCCCGCTGCAGCGCGCCCAGCGCCGCCGCCCACGCCAGCTGGTCGTCAAACGGCAGCAGCGGGGGCGCGACCCCGCCGCCGCCGCCCGCGGTCGCGCCGGCGGGGGAGCGCAGCAGGCGCACGGCCTTCCCGACAAACTCGACAGACGCGGCGAGCGCGGGGCTCACGCCGGGCGGCAGCGCCGACACGTCGACCTGGGGGCGGCGGGGCAGGGGGGGGGGGGGGCGGCTGAGGGGGGGCGCGCTTTGAGGGGATTGTCTGCGGGACGTGAGGGTGTTCCTGCGTGCGCAGTGCCGCTCTTTTTGCCACGCGTCTTCCAGCGGCGCCCAACCCAACCCAACCCAACCCACTCGGCAAAGTGGTTTGGGGTTTTCACCAACCCAGGAACCCCCCAAACCCTACCCCCAACCCCCCAAACGCCCCCACCCCCCAAACCCCCCCACCCACCCCGAACGCCGCGTGCCACTCGTGGTACGCCTGGTCCTCCTTGCTCCAGGGGCTGCCGTCCGGCCGCGCGTCCGGCAGGCCGTAGGCGCGCTGCACGAAGAACTCCCCGCCCTCGTCAACCAGCAGGCCGTGGACCATCCTGTTTGTTTGGGGGGGTGGAGCGCGCATGCGTTGAGGGGGTGGAGGCTCTTTTCCTTCCCACCCAGCGGCCGGGTGCGCGTCGCGACTTGCGACAGCGCCAAAGCGGCGCTGCGCGGCGCGTCGGCAGCCTCCGTGGGCAGCCGCCGCCGCCGCCGCCGCCACGGCTCGGGTGCCTCGTGCTGGAGACCAACGCTGTTCTTCCCCAACACACGCACAAACACACAAACGTGTACAAAGATGCCGCAGGGACTCACCACGCGGTCAGCTGCTGAAACAGCACTTGATGGCAGTGCCACTGCAGCCGCTGAAACACGGCCTGCAGCGCGGGGTGGCCGTTGAGCGCGTGCCGCTGCAGCGCGCGCAGCAGCTCGGCGCCACGCGGCGCAGAGGGCTCCGCCGCTGCCGCCGGCGACGACGACAGAGACGGGTCGGCGGCGGCACCGTTGCCATCCAGGCCGGCGGCGGGATCGGCGGCGGCGGCGGCGGCGCGGCGCGTGGGGGCTGGGCGGCGCAGCTCCCATACGAGCTGATGCAGCTGCGGCAGCAGTTGCTGCGGAGTGCGGGCGGGCGCGCGCGGGAGGAGGGCGCTTCAGTGGCCGGCGAGCCGCACGGGCAGGGCTGGTCGGCGCCGCATCACACGTTGGGCCGCTAGCTGGGTGTGATCGCGCGTGGCGCGGTCAAGAGCAGGCCCGCCATGCCCTGCGCGCCCTCAGGGCCCACCTGCATGGGCAGCAGCTGGTACTGCAGCGTGGCCAGCCCAGCAGCAGGCTGCTCGAGCAGCTGCCGCTGCAGCTCAAGCACGGCGTCCTGGTACACCCCCAGGAACTCTGCGCGTTCGGAATCGCATTGCCGCGGGAGAGGCTCGCTTGCGACGGTGACGGTGGCGGGCGGCGGCGCCGGGGCGCAGGCGCGGCTGCAGACGGCGGCCCAGACCAGCGGCGGCGGCAGCTACAGAGCGGGGAGTTCGGCGCCGCAAACAGCTTCAAGCTGTTTGCAGCTACACACATCCGCGGCCAGCTGCTTTCCCCCTCCCCCTTCCCCACCTGTGATGCCGGAGCAGAGCGCCTGGCGGTACGCGCTGCGCGGCGCCGCGCCCCGCTCGCGCTCCACAAACAGGCGCAGCTGCTTGAAGTGGAAGCCCAGGGCCGCCAGCCGGTCCAGCAGCGCGCGGTCGCGCGGCTCCACCCAATCCAGGTCGGGCGCCAGCCGCACGGTGCAGACCGCGGGGTGCTGCAGCTGCGGCGGCGCGCCGGGCGGCGCGTCGGCGTCGGCGGCGTCGACGAAGACGTCGCCGGTGTAGCCCAGCAGCGCCATCAGCAGCTCCTGCAGCAGGTTGCGGCACGTGAACAGGTCCTGGTCGCAGGCCTGGCCGCTGTCGCGGTCGCCTAAGGCCGCGTCCGGCGCCTTGAGCGCCGCGGGACGGGTCGCCAGCGCGGCCATGGCGCCCAGATCGCCCGTGCCGATTTGAAATTGGGTGCGTCAGAGCATCAGAAAACGTCGCCTTTCTTTTGGAGCGACCGGCCTGAGGCGTTTTGGGGTCGAGTGCAGCAGCGGCTGCGCAGCAGCTGCGCGCTTGCTCGCGCGCGCTGCCGCGCTCAAGCGCTGCTCGCGCGCTTGCCGCAGAGTCCAGGTCGAGTCGGCCCAGGCCTTCGCCCCGCACGCCCTGCTATCTGGCAAGCGTTTGCAATATCAGCTCCGCTCTGGCGCATCTGAAAGCAAGGAGGTTCGGCTGCCGCATGGCTGGCATTCTGGACTGCTTCACTCGGAAACATGCTTGAGGGAAGCCGGGACCCCCTATGCTCAAACCGTCGTGAAACTTTGATGCTGCATGATCACCTATTTATTGCCGTGGATCACAAAGCCGGAACGCCAGCTTCCAGCGTGTGCTCTCGCAGCTGCCTTCACGCCCCGAAGCTGCCGTGGCTGACCGGCCTGCTTCCAAAGCGGGCCTTTTTAAAGGGAGTTGCATGGCCACGTCAAAACTTGCAACATTCCAAATCATCCCAGGCGAATCGTCAGCACAATGCTCACAGCGGGGCAGAGGCGGCCAGCGCCGCCGCCGCCGCAGCAGCAGCAGCAGCAGCGGCGCGCCGCGGCCGCGGCGAGCGGCGCCGCCGGAGAGCCGAGCGCGCTGCCATTCGCCAACGCATTCTTCAAGTTTGAAGGCAGCTATGACGAGCGCGGAAAGAAGCGTGAGTAGCGCGAAGCCGGGCCCGTTTTGCGCGAGCCGATGGGTTTGCAACGCGCCTGCCGACCTGGCCCAGCGCCCTGCCTGCAGGATATGGGCGCCTGACCATGAAGGACGGCTCCTACTACGAGGGCGAGTGGAGGGACGGCGAAATCGAGGCAGGTTTGCGGTCAACGCATTCGTTTGACTGGCAGCCGCGCGCACCTTGCCGCCGCCGCAGCAGCTGCATCACCACCCCTCCCCCCCGCGCAGGGCAACGGCACGCGCGTGTACGCGGACGGCAGCCGCTACGTGGGAGAGTTCCGCCGCGGCGAGATGCACGGCGCCGGCGCGCTGCGGACGCCATCCGGCGCCACCTACGTCGGCGGCTTTGCCCGCAACCGCTTCCACGGCCGCGGCACGCTGCGCGCGCCCGACGGGTCCGTGTACGAAGGGGACATGGCGGACCACCGCTTCCACGGCACGGGGCGCGTGGCCGAGGCGGGGGGCGCGATGTACGAAGGCGGGTGGGTGTCCGGCCGGCGCTGCGGCGCGGGCGTGTGCCGCTACCCGGATGGCAGCGTGTACGAGGTGCGCGCTTGCTGCTTTACTTGCGCCTTCGCGGGGGCGCCGCGCCAGGGGCCGGCGCGGGCCGAGGCAAAAAGGTCAACACGCTGTTGCATGGCTGCGCTTTCAGCCTGTTCAACAGCCCGCGCAGCAGGGCCAACTCTTGCGCCTGACGTTCAGTCGTCAACGGTCAGCAGCAGCAAACAGCACGTGTCAATCAACCGCAGGGCGAGTGGCGGGACAACAAGCCCTGCGGCCAGGGCGTGCTCGTCACCGGAGGCTCTGCGCCAGTGACGTACCGAGGCGCCTTTGTGGACGGACGGCCCGCCGTGTTCCCGACAAAGCTCAACGCTTCGTATACGCTCAGCGCAGCCGCGCTGGCCGAGGTAGCTGCGGCGGCGGCAGCGGCGGGCGCCGGCAAGCGAGGTGGCGCTTCAGGCGGCGGGCCCAGGGCCGGCAGCAGCGGGGGAGGCGGCGCCGGTGCCGGCTCCAAGGGCGCTGCGGCAGGTGGGGGCCAGAAGGACGACGGCGCCGCCACGGGTGGCAGGCGGCTGACGGGGCAGGGCGGTGGGGACGGCTCTGCCGAGGCGCAGCAGCAGGCTCAGGCATGGGTGCAGTCGGAGCCTGCCCCCCCTCTTCAAGTGGTCGCTGGTCAGCCGTTTTCGGTTGATATCATCGTGGCCGCACAGGATGAGGCGGAATTCGAGCAGCCAACGGTCATAGCTGTTGCTCAGGCAGCAGGAAGCCCCGATGGGGCAGCTGCTGCCGGGCCGACGGCAGGGCTGGCCGCGCAGCCACGCGCCCCATCAACCGCCAGCGGGCCCAAGCCCGGCAGCCCATCACGTGCGCAGCACCACCGGGGCGCAGGGAGCGGCAGCGGCGGCAGCGCTGCAGCGCCCGCAGCCAAGGGGCCAGCGGCGGCGGCGGCGGCGGTAGCAGCGGGCGCAGCAACCCCAGCCTCACCAGCAGCAGCCCAGGAGGAACCCCCGCCGCCGCGCACGTATTACTTTGAATTGCCGCCGACGCCCGGCCGGCGCTGGCGCACCGCTGAGACAGAGTTTGGGCGGCGCGTGCTGCTGACGCTGCAGCGACAGCCGCCGCAGCCGCTCGCTCCCGGCAGGTGCCTTTCCGTTTGTCTCTGCTGCGTGCCGGCTGATGCTGACGCCGGCAACGGCAGCGGCAGCGGAGCGGACGGCGGCGGCGCAGATGGCGAGGCGCCGAGGGCCGGCAGCGCCGTTCGGGTGCAGCTGCACATCTGCCTGGTGAGCGACCAAAGGGCGCCGGATGGATGAGGTTTGACTGCAGGCTGCCTGCCGCACCTCACTTCGCCAAACTTGCAAAGCAGCAGGCGGTGCGTCACAACCTCGCTCGTCCCCTCTCTCCCCCAACTCTCGTGCTCGCGCGCCCTCAGGAATTCCAGGCCTCAAAGCTGGAGCCGCTCGATGCTTTGGTACCCCCCGGCAGCAGCCTAGCACCGCCAGCAGCCGCGCCGGCGGCCGCGCCCTCACCGGCGGCCCAGACGGCAGCCGCTCCCAAATCCCCAGCCCCCGCGCAGTTGGTCAAACCCGCACCGGCGGTTGGCGCACCGCGGCCTCCGCCGACGGGGCAGCAGCAGCAGGGCGGCGCACCCGCGCAGCAAGCGGCGGCGGCCGCCGCGGCGGCCGCGGCCGCGGCGGCTGCTGCGGCGGCGGCTGCTGCTGCTGCTGCTGCGCGCTTTGAACGCGTGACGGGCCGGACCCTCACGCTGTCCTCGGGCGCGGCCAGCCTGTCCGGATTCAAGCTCGGTGCAGCGCTGCCTGGCTACGTCCCCACCGGCAGCCTTTGGCTCGTGCTCAGCTCCCGCGGCCTGCGGCCGGCGGTGGTGCCGCTGCTGGTGACGCAGCCGCCGGTGGGCGGCGCAGCGGCGGACGCGCCCCCCGCGGGCGCAGCTGCAGGCGGCGCCGTGAGCGGTGCTAACAAACCGCCTCGCACAGCGCCTGCCGGAATTTAATGCCTTTGCGTTCTGGAACTGCAGGTGACGGTTACACTCGAGTGCGCACCCCGAAAGCCCCGTCTCGACGTGTGGGTGGGGGCCTTGCTTGCACTGGCTACCGGGGCACAGGTGAAGCTTTGAGCGTGCCACGCGCCGCCGCAGCCCCGCCGCCGGCCACCGTGCGCTTGCGCGCCGCGTGGAACGCGCTGCTGTCGCCTGCGGGGTCGGTCTGCAGCAGCCTGGGGCGTGGCGGGGGACGCGGGGGTGGGGGGTGCGGGGTGACACTGTGTTAGGGCAAAACAAGTCCGCACGTGCAGCCATAGCGGCCCCGCCGCTGCCGTTCGGGGGAACCAGGCTGCGGCCGCCTGGCAGGCGGGTGCGCGCACAACCCCCCAGCGGAAAGCGCGCACGCCCCCCCTGCCCACTTTGCCATCTGCAGCCGCTCAAACGTCTCAGCCGGGTCCAGCTCCTCAAAGTCCTCCTCATCGCTGCCCCCAGCCCCAGCCGCGGCCGCCGCCCCGTGGAAGGCCTGGATCCGCCCCGCCGCCCCACCCGCGCCGCCCGGCAGGCCCTGCGCCGCCGCCCACGCCTCGAAGGCCTCGAGCTGCTGCGCCTTGACCGCGGCGAGCGCGTCCGTCGCGGGCGCGAGGCCGCCGCGCAGCTCCCTCAGCCGGTCAAACTCGGCGCGGTAGCTGCGGGTCCAGGCAGGCAGCAATTCAGTTTAGGGGGCAGCACTGTTTTGCTCTGCTGAGCCAATCGCCAAAAGTCTGCTGGCCGTCAAATGCTCTGCACGCGCAGCCGCTGCTGGGCGTGTGCATGCCACAACGGATACTCTCGCCGGGCCCATCTCGCCCTCACCTGGCCTTTGCCGCCCGCAGGTGCTCAACCGCTCCCTCGTCACCGGGCGCCGCCAAGCCGGCAGCGACCAGCGCGTCGATCGCCGCCTTGGCGGCGTTGACGCGCGCGGCCGCGTCCTGCGAGGGGCGAGCGCCACCGGACTCTGAAAGTTGTTGATGCCATCACCACCCACCCCCATCTATCTGCCTTCGCCCCGCGGGCTGATGCACACCTGGCCAATGTGCTGCTTCACCACCCCACCCGCAGGCCTGACCCACCTTGACAGACGCTTTGAGCTCGGCCAGCGCCCTGCCGCGCTCACGCACCGCCGCCGCGAGCCGGCGGCCCTCGCCGCTGCCGGCTTTCCACTTCAAAAACAGCGCATTGAAGTCGAGCCGCA
Organism: Raphidocelis subcapitata; assembly: GCA_003203535.1. NCBI lineage: Eukaryota > Viridiplantae > Chlorophyta > Chlorophyceae > Sphaeropleales > Selenastraceae > Raphidocelis > Raphidocelis subcapitata. The sequence goes on from BDRX01000029.1 coordinate 469,426, forward strand.
GCGGGGGGGCATCGGCGGCCACGGCGCCCGCCAGCTGCTGCGTCCCTCCAAGCTGCCCAACACCTCCCGCTGCGTCCGCCGTTGCGCCTGCGCCGGTCCCCACTGACAGGGGCCTTTCGCCCGAGGCGCCGCCGACGCGGCCGCTGGCCGGCCGCCGGCCGGTGCCCCAGCCGCCGCCGCCGCCGCCACCCGTTGCCGTCGCCGCCGCCGCGGGCGAGCCAGGCGGGCGCGCCCCCAGCGGCGCGCTGCCGAGGATGAAGCCTCTTTGGCTGCCGGGGTCGAGGTCCCCCACCAGCCCCGCCTCCTCCGCGCCCGCGCCCGGCCCCCCGCGCCCCTCCGCCTGCTGCAGCTGCGCCGCGGGCGATGCGCCCAGCGCGCCGCCGCCGGCGGTCGCGATGGCGCGCATCGCTCGGTAAGTCTCGCGGATGCGCTTGAGGCTGTCGGTGGGCAGCTCGTCCAGCCCCGCCTGCGCGCGGGCGGTTGGTGGTTTTACCCAGAGGCCTTTCATGGCAGCTAAATGCTTTGCACGCACAGTCCCCAGAGTGCGCAGTGCGACCAGGTCAACAGCTTAGCACATGCCCTCCTGGCTCGTCCACGAGACCAGCGCAAACCCCAGCCGCGAAGCAATTGGCCCCAACGCCCCGCCCCACCTGCCCTGCAAAGTAGCGCCCCACCAGCTCCCGCAGCTCCCGCTGCTCCGCCTCACTCAGGTCGTCGTAGCTCACGTGGGCGCGCCCGCTGGTTGGGTTCAGGGTTGGGGAGGTCAGGGTTGAGTCAGGACATTGAGCCGCCAACCAACCCCTCACAGCGCCCGCGTGCACTCCAACCCCCCTGCCGGCCTCGGCCCTCACAAGCGCCTTGTGCTTTGGTCAACGGCAACGCAACCCAGCGCCCCTCCATCCCCCACCGCGCGCTGCAGTACAGCAGTCATTGACTCACCTGAGCATGTCGCGCATGGCCAGCTCCTGCTTCAGCTCCCTGACCTGCCGCTCGTAGCGGCGCAGCAGCAGCGCGGGGTCGGCGCTCTCGTTGACGGAGGCGTCGGTCTCGAGGGAGCGGACCTGCATGCGCGCGAGCGGGCCGGCGGCCGAGGCGGGGGGCGCGCGTTTGCGGCGCGTCAGCGTGTCAGTGGGCCGGCTGGGGACCCCGGGCAGAGGGAAGGATGCCGCATGGACTCGAGTGCGCGCTTTTCAAAGCATGCGTTGTCATGCGGGGGTAGGCAGACGCAAATTGACGCTCGGTTGCGCCCAGCTCCCCCCACTGCCCCCCAAAGCCTCCTGCCACCGGCGCAGTCGCGGGGCCCCCGGCGGCAGCGGCCGCAGCCCTGGAACCCACCCTGCTCGCGAAGCGCAGCGTGGAGACGCACTCCTCCAGGTGCACCGCCTCGGGCCACAGGTTGGCCACCATGACGGTCACGCAGTTGCCGCCGAGCGCGTCCTTCAGCGCCGCGGTGAGCTTGGTCTGCCTGTTTGTTTTTTGCGGGGTTTTTGAGGGGTGGGGTACTTGTACTCAGGCTTGTTGTGCCTCGGTGATCAAGACTTGTTAACAAACCCTTGCCAACTTCTCAGACAAATTATCTCCAAATCCCATCACTAATAAGTTGGAGCTCACCGAAAGGGCACGTGCGCGTCGCGCCGCGCCAGCGCGTTGACCACCTGCTCCAGGAAGCTGAGGCTCTTGTTGATGCACGCCGCCTCGCGCATGGCGGCGCCGCTGGCGTTGGTCTTTTTGGTGCGCTCGCTGCCAGCCAGGTCTACGAGCGTCAGCTTGGAGACCTGCGGATAGTGGCCGGGTTTATCAGGTTTTGCGCGCAGTCAAAGGGCGATCAGCCCAGCAGGTCTTGGGCCACAGCGGTGCGCCGCGACATGAGTGGCGCGCGCGCGCGGGCCAAGCCCAAGCGCGCGCGGGCTGAGCCCGCACCCCGCCCCCACCCCGCCAGCGCACACCACGGCGCGCTCGGCCGCGTCCTCGCTGGTGCGCATTTCGAGCGCAACGCTGAACAGCGCGTGGCTGCGGCTGCTGAGCGCGTTGAGCGCGTGGGGCGCCGTGCTGCGGGCCTGCTCGCCGGCGAAGAACTGGGCCAGGGCCTCCTCCTCGCTCGCCACAAACTCCTGGGTCAGGCCGCGCACCTGGGTGGGGGGTGCGTGGGGGCCGGATGGAGGGGGGCGTGCGCCAGCCGAGGCAGGAGATAGAGGTGTCAAAGCCAGCCAGGGTTGAGTCAGCCCAGTCCGGGCGCAGTAATCGCCGCAAAAGCGAACCATGCACAACGCGCCAGCTGCGAGCCGGGACGGTGAAGGTCGCGTGCCACCCAGCGCGCACACAGCACGCATGCGCCCGGCAGCCTGCGCCAAAGGGAAGCGCACGTTGCAGCCGCCGCCCGCCGCCGCTTCGTCCATGATTGCGAGCGCCTCGCTGCTGGTGCCCGGGGACTCTGCCAGCAAGTCGTAGAGCGCCTCGTTGTGGATCTCAAGGTAGGACACGGCCACACTGGTTTTGTCGAGTTGGGAAAGCAGGCGGCGGCGGTGGGGTTTGCAGCTGGATGACGCACGGCGTTGGGTTTGCACACCGCTCTCGCCGTTGCAGCACACTGCAGCAGCGCGGCTGCAGGCTTTAGCAGCCCCGCCCCACGCCGCCGGGCGCGCCGCGCCCCCTCCTTTTCACGCACCGGTAGGTCTTGTCGGGGCGCATGTCGATCTCACGGAAGATCTGGTGCAGCGCGCGCGGTATGACGCCGCGGTGTGTGTAGTTGCGCCCGTCGCCGCACATCGTGAAGGTCTTGCCCGCGCCGGTCTGGCCGTAGCAAAACACGGTGGCGTTGTACCCGGACAGCACGGCGTCCACCGCGGCGGCGCCGGCGGCGCCGTAAACGGCATCCTGGCTGACGTTCTCGAGCACGCCGTCAAACTGCGGTTTTGGGGTGTGTGTGCTCGGTCAAACATCACAGCTGTTTGGTGGTGGCCGGGGCGCGGCGGTTTCGCCCAAAGGGCGGGTGGGCCTTGTGCTTATTGGCGCGCGCAAGGACAAGGTGTGTGCGCGGTGCTTCTGAGTTGCTGCTGCCTGTTCGTGCGGCAGCAACAGCAGCGGTCAATCTGATCAGCGCGCTGCGCGCCTTGAAGGTGAGGCTCTCCAGCTGGTTGTTTATGAGGCCAGAGGACTCCTCCTTGGGAAGGTTTACGGTGACGGTCTCGCCATCCTTGTGCACCCTGCGGTTGGTTTTTTGGTTGATTGGGGGGCTCGCGCCTTGCCTCTGCACCAACTGGCAGCAGCACGGCCTGTAGGCAGCAGCTGAGGGGCGCTGCCCTAGAGCTTGGAGGATCGCGTGCGCGCGCGCATGCGCGCCCCTCACACCTGAACCCCTCGTAGGGGCGCGCCGTTGGGCGCGTCCTCACAAACACCTTGACGTGCGAGCGCGGCATATCGGCGCGTCTCTCCGGCGCCGGCGGCCTGGCCCGCTGTGCGCGCCGGTGCGGCCGCCCCCGCTTTGCCGCTTTGCCGCCTGCCTGCGGTGGCCAAAGCCTGGGCCGCGCCCTGGCCGCGGCTCTGCTGCCGCTGCGGTGCTGCGGTCCGAGCGGTCAACGCCGCTGCAGGCGGCGGCGGCGCCGCCGCGTGGGTGCGCGGGAGTACCGGTGCTGCTGGGACGCACGAACCCTGTGAAGCCACAGGAGCGGGGGCGGGGTGGGGAGACGCACAAAGTACGGGCTGCCGTGCAGCGGCAGCGCGAGATTTGAGCCTGAGTCGCCCGCAGAGAGCTGAAAGCGGATTGTTTCAATTGCCGGATTGGAAAACAACGCACTAAATACCCTAGCGCGAGCGGCCTTCTCACCGAGCAGGAAGCAGCAGGTGCTGCAGCAGCGGCAGGACGTGCTGCATTTTTGCCTCACCCCGCCCGCGCGGGCAGCCTTGCTGCCCTGCCCCCGCTCTATCGCGGCAATCGTCATACGAGGACGCGCTCCCCGTAGACTGCGCGATCGCCGAGCTCAGGACAGACCGGCCTGGACCAACGACCACCCCCGTCGCGCGTCGCAATGGCGCAGCCGTAGGCGCATCGTAGGCCGCAGCTAAAGCCATCCCAGTCGGCGGCACGCCGCGGCATGGTCTCGCACAGCAAGGGCAGTCGCGACCGCCTGCTCGTGCGCGCCGACGGCGAGTGCTGCGACCACGCCCACCACCACGGCATGGCGCGCCGCGGCGGCGGCGGCCTGCGCCTGCGCGGCGTCGCGCTCGCGCTGGTGCTGCTGTCCGTCAGCCTGATGGGCTACACCGCCGTGCTGCTGGGGCGCCCGCTGTACTGGAAGATCTACGCCGAGGTCGTGCACCGCTACGAGTCCGACGCGGCGGCGCAGCTCATCCGGGAGCTGCAGGAGCAGAAGGGTGCGCATGGGTTTGCGGGACTTGCGCATGGGTTTGAGGGACTTGCGCGCGCACGTGCGGTGGGGTTGGCCCTGCTGGGGCGCGCCCGCGCGGCGCTGCGGTTCGTCCTGCGAAAAGCGCCGGCGGGGTAGCTTGCCCTGCGCCCGCCGCGCGCTGCGCGCGCCCCCAGCGCCGCCTTGGCCGCGCCCCATGCGCATGCAGGCGCCTGACCGCGGACGCGGCGGCTCCCGCCCCCCTAATTCATCCCGACCACAGGGCAGCAGCACTTGGTGGCGGAGGGCATAGGCGGCCGGAAAGCCCTGCCCGGCGGCCTGCCAGACGCGTCCGAAGCGGCAGCCCCGCACCAGCAGCAGCCCGCGCCCGCCGCCGGCGCGGACCCCGCCGCGCCCCCGCCGGGCGACGGCGGCGGCGGCGGCCCCGCCGCCGCGCCCGCGTCGTCGCCCGACGCGGCGGCGGCGCAGACCATTTCAAGCCTCGTCGCGGCCGCCGCGGCGGCGGGCATCAGCCCGGAGGAGCTCGAAAAGCAGCGGGCGCGCGCGCGAGAGAAGCAGTGGGAGGACGAGTGGTGGGAGCAGTACCAGAAATACGAAAAGGAGCGCAAGGCGCGGCTGGCAAAGGAGCATGCAGAGCGGGAGGCGTCGCTGATCAAGGCCTTCAACCACACGCTGTCAAAGGACCTGGTCAAGTCCCTGGCGCAGGACGGGTACCTAGTCATCACCTGGGCCAACCACCACTACACAGACTTTGCGCTGTCATGGGTCTACCACGTGCAGAGGGTGGGCGGGGGGGCGCGGCCCCGTTGCTTGTCAAAGGGCCCGGTCGGATGAGTCAGGCTGGGCCACGTGCGGGGCGTTGTGTCAGGCGGCCATGCGCCGAGCCGCAGGCAGCAGGCAGCAGGCGCGGGAGGGGCCTGGCCGTGGGCCCCGTTAAGCGCTGCATGCTGCTGCAAATGGACTCATCATCCGGTGTCCCCTCCCCCCATGCAACCCCCCAAAGGTGGGCATCACGGGTTATATGGTGGGTGCCATGGACGACGAGATCCTGGTGGCGCTGGCGCGGAGGAAGATACACACCTTCAACATGGCAGCGGGTGCGCACGCGCACGCGCACGCGCACGCGCAGTGGTGCTGCTGCGGAGCGCTGCTGCTTGCTTTGCGGCCCGGCGCTTTCGTGCGCCGCGTGTTGTGTGCTACCGGTGCGCGCGCGGCTCTGCGGCGCCTCGGCCCTCGTCGACAGCCCCCTGTCCAAATTCCAAAACCGCGCGCAGGCCTGACGATGGGCGACTTTGGCTGGGGCAGCAAGACGTTTGCCAAGATGGGGCGCAAAAAGATAAGCCTCATCGCGCAGTTCCTGGAGCTGGGGATCAAGGTGGGCAAGCAGGCCCATCGCCGCCGCACCGCTGTTGCAATTGGCGCGTTGAGCGCTCTTTTGCCTTTGCCGTGGTTGCTACTCGACAGCAAGCAGCTGTCGGCGCCTCGCTGGACGCAGCAGCTTTCGACTCCCCGCCCCTGTTTGTCGCCCCAACCTAGGCCCCGCGAAACGGCCCCAAAACCGCCCCAAAACCGCCCCCCCCCCAACCAGGTGGTCATCTCCGACGTGGACGTCCTCTGGCTGCGCAACCCCCTGCCCTTCTTCTCCCGCTTCCCCGGCGCCGACATCCTCACCAGCAGCGACCACCTCACCACCACGGCGGGGTCGTCGGAGGCGCTGGAAAAGTACCCGGATTCGGGCAGCGCCTTCAACATCGGCATCATGGTGTTCAGGGAGAAGAGCCTGCCGTTTGTGAAGGAGTGGATCGACGTGAGCGCACGTGGCTTTTGCGCGGGGGGGGTGGGGGTGGAGGGGTTTGGAGGCGGAGAGCTACTGGGGGGCTTTTGGGGGCAAGCGTTTGGTTTTGTTCTTGGGGAGTGCTTTAGGGCAAACTAGGGATCAGCAGCGGCGGCGGCGGCGCCACTGCTTAGACGTGTGCTCGCTGTGCAAAACGGTGATGGGGCCCTGACGCAAGCGCGCGCCGTCCCTCCCGTCGCGCTGCGCCGCAGGTGATCGAGGCGGACGACACAATCTGGGACCAAAACGCGTTCAACGACCTCATACGAGCGTGAGTGTGTGGGCCGTCTATTCAGCGGGGCACCCCAATCGGCTTGGAAACTGACATGCCGGCCTGGGAACCCACCGCGCGGCACACTGCAGCCAAGGGGGCAAGGCACTCAAACCAGCCAGCCGCCCGCCCGCCCGCGCGCACCGCTCCCGCTCCCCGGTCAAACCCGGTCAAATCCGGTCAAACGTCGCCCCGCCCCCCGCGCTTACCTTGCCCGTGCAGTGGCCAGGTCATCCAGGAGGACGACCCCAACCACTACTTCCTGGGAGACCAGGGAAAGCTGTCGGTGCGCATTCGTTGTTTCTGTGTGGGGGAGAAGCCTTTTGCTTGCCAAATGCCATTGGCCTGGCCAGCACCCGTGCTGCGGCAAGCCTGCGCCGCGAGCGTAGGGCCAGAGCTGGCGGGCGCCCCCCAAGGCGCCAAGCGAGTCGGTTTCCGGAGCCCCCAGCGGCCGTTCCCCCCTTCCAACCCCTCACCCGGCCCCTCCCAACCCCCCCAAACCAGGTCGGCGTGCTGCCCGTGGCCCTCTTCTGCTCTGGCCACGTTTACTTCACCCAGCGCCTCCACAAAACCCTCGGCGTCGAGCCCTACGCCGTCCACGCCACCTTCCAGTTCAGCGGCACGCCCGGCAAGCGCCACCGCTTCCGCGACGCGGGGCTGTGGCTCGAGGATGACAAGTACTACCACCCCCCCAACGGGTTTGTCACCTACACGCCCTCCATCCCCAAGGAGCTGCTTGATAGGGCGGGCCCCAGGACGGGCGCGATGGACCTTGAGAACACCGTGGGGCACTTTGACCTGGTCAACTACCAGCTCAGACAGGTGCGCGCGCTTGCAGGGTGTTGTGCGCGCGGGTTTGTGTTCGTGATTGGGTTTGGGGTTGGGGAGCCATTGAGTTTTGTTTGCTGCGCTGCACCGTTCTGCTTTGAGCTGTGGCACTGCCATGTTGCGCTGCGCTCTGCCGTGCCGAGCCGCCCTGGCGCGCCGCACCGCGCCCACGCGCCCACCCCCCTCGCCCTCTCCTCGCCCCCGCCCCCGCCCCGCCCCGCAGCTGCGCCAGGCGCTGGCGGTGGCCACCGTCCTCGGCCGCACCCTCATCCTGCCAGAGATCTGGTGCGGCCTGGACCGCTACTGGGCGCCCCACGCCGGCACGCTGCCGGGCTCGACCTTCAAGCTGCCGTTTGTGTGCCCAGCAGACCACGTGCTTGATCTGGAGAACGGCTGGGCCCGCCCAATGGACAAGTGAGTGCGCGGGGGGTTGGGGGCGTGGCGGCGTGTTGGGGCGGCGTTGTAGGGCTGCCCTTGGGTGGGGTGCTGTGCCCTTGCGGCCTGCAACGCTTTGCACCGCGGGTGCCAAGGGGAGGAACAGCGGGATTGCACACGATTCGCTCACTCAACTGCACCCCAAGCCCGAGCCCTGACGCCCCCTTCCAAAACCGCCGCAACCCCCCCCCCCAGGAACGAGTTTGGCCCCGACATTGGCTACCGCGAGTCATCGTTCCTCAACAACCCCACGCTGCCCGACGTCGTGCGCAGCAGCGTGGTGCACATCTCCCCCTGCAAGCGCGGCAGCGTGGGCTGCGCGACGGGCGACAACCCCGCGACCCTTGAGTTCAACCGGCTTTTTGTCGCGGAGAGCGTCGACTCCGACCACCTCGCGATGGCGCTGTCCTCTGTCAGCTCCATTTCGGTGCTCAACTTCACTTCCATAGACTCTGCTTTCTCCGACTTCTCGCGTCCCGAGGACTCGGCCCGCTTCTTCAAGCGGCTGCAGCACTACGGCGCGGTGTGGTGCTGCGTCGACGCGCACCCGGGGCACGTGCACTACGACTTTTGGTGGGACGTGCCGCACCGGGACCGCTTCGACCGCGCGTGGAACGGGACGTGGCGGCCCATCACCGGGCCGTGAGCGGGCGGCGCGCGCGCGCGCGTGTGTCCCGAGGCGGCGCGCGCGCGCGCGCATGCGCGTCCGAGGCGGCGCGCGCGCGCGCGCGCACCCGAGGCGGCGCGCGGGGGCGTGCGCACGGCCATGCTCTTATGAGGGCCCGAGCTGCGCGCGCGCGCAGGCGGGCCGCATGCGGCTGCCGATCCCGCGGCGCGCCGTGCAGCCCCCGCCCCCAAATTTTGTTTTGCCGCGCGCCGCAAGCTTCCGGTGATGGAACCACTGCCTCGGGCACTCTCTCCTTTCCTGCTGCATACTTGCCAACAAAAACCCCAGCCTGTGCGCGCCGCGGGCGCCGCCGCCGTCGTCGTCCCGCCACCGAACCGCCAAACCCAGTGCCCTGACGTGCTGCCCTGACGCGACTTGCCCCCGGGGCGCGGTTGCGCCGCGCCGGCGCCGCGATTTATTAGCCGCTAGACAGCGCAACATTGTTAACACGCAGTTTTTCCAGTCTCCTTTAAGCCCACTCGTTCTCTCAGCGCGTTGACAGCGAAAGCGCGCAGGCAGTTTCACGGGGCGAGCGGCGCCGCGGCGCGGCGCAGCGCAAGTCAGAGCGCACGCGCAGGGACGCGTGCGGCGTGGGTGATACAACAAAAGGCGCGGCGCGCTCGAGGTTGGTACAGGGGATGCAATACAGCACGCTTTGGCTTTGGTGAAACAAAGGGAGGTGGGCTCTCCTGTTTTGCTACAGGTCAGGCGGGGCCGTGCACACCTGGGGGAGGCCCCAAAAGGAGCCCCTGTCAGCGGCGCGCGCCAGTGCTTTTTTGCCTAGTGCCTTTTATAAGCGATCAGCAACCGAGCCGTCGGCGGCCAGAGCCGAGGGCCGAGCCGTCGGCGGCCAGTCAAAGGGGCGCCGCCCATCACGCCGCCGCGACCAGCAGCTCGAGGCGCAGCTTGTCCAGCAGCAGCCCGGCGTCCACCACAACCTCTGGAGGCAGCGTCCGCTCGCTCTCCGCGCCGCCGCGGCCAGCGCCGCCGCCGCCGCCGCCGCCCGCCTGGAACGTCGCCGCGCGGCCAGCGGCGAGCTCCTCGAGGCAGATGCCCAGCTCGAGGAAGGCGTCGTCGTAGCTGCCAGCAAAGTAGCTGAGCAGTCCAAGCTCCATGCGCGCGCGCAGGCAGCGCGGCATCAGCGCGACGCGCTTGCCCGCCGCGGCGATCGCGCGCTCGAGCCGGCGCCCGTCGAGGCGCGTCACGAGGCCGCGGAGCGCGGTGGACGGCAGCAGCGGGAGCCGCGCGGCGGGGGAGGGGGCGCAGCCGCAGGCGGCGGACCAGTGCGCGGCCTGCAGCTCTGACAGCAGCGCCGCCAGCAGCGCGCGGCGGCTGGAGGGGACCAGCAGCGCCTCTGGCTGCACAGCAAACAGCTCGCACACCTGGGGGGTGGGGGGCGTCGTCGGTTGTGCGGGGTCAGGGTTGAGGGGGGGGGGGGGAGGTGGCGGGAAAGGCAGGGTGGGCGGCCGACGGAGACACAGCGGCTGCCTTCCCTGGTGCATGGCAAAGCGCGGTCAAAGCGCGGTCAGTGCGCGGTCAAAACAGCGCCGCCCCTGCACACCTCTTCCACGGTGAGCAGCGCCCCCTTGCCGTAAACGTCGATCACGCAGCGCCCGCCCGCGGCCGCCAGCGGCCCCGCCTCGCTGGGCCACGCGACACAATAGTAAGCGCCCGCCTCGTCCCTCAGCGCGCGCAGCGCGAGCGGCAGCCCCAGCCGCTCGCACACGCCTGCGTACAGCAGGCACAGCGCGACGCAGTTGCCCAGGCCGCCCTCCAGCACCGCCGCGAGCTGGGCGTCCGCGGCGTCGCCCCAGCGGTTGCAGGCGGCGTAGCCTTGGCGGTCGAACAGCACCGCGTTGACGCACTCGAGCGCCGCGACGGGGTTGCGGGCGAGCCAGTCAGCCGCCGGCGGGCGCGGGGCCTCCTCGCGGCCGGCTCGCGGCTCCGCGGCGGCGGCCTGCGCGGGCGCGGTCTGCGGCTCCGCAGCGGAGAGCGCCTGGCGGATCAGGGCCAGGCCGTCGCTCACCGCGCGCGTCAACAGGCGCGCCGCATCCGGGCCCGGCGCCGGCCGCTGCTGCTCCTGCATCCGCTGACTGCCGGCCCCGCCGCTGCCGTGGCGCTCCAGGAATAGGCGCCGCGCCTCGTCGGCCAGCGCATCGAGGCGGGACAGCGACCACGTCGCCGCGCCGCTGCTGCTGAGCGCGCCGCCGCCGGCGTTTGCGGCGCCGCTGGCGGCGCCGCCGCTGGCGGCGGCGCCGCCGGGCTGCGCCGGCGCGCCGCCGGCGGCCGCGTCCGCGGCGGCCGCCGCGGCGGCCGCGGCCTCCTCCTCGAGCGCGACCAGCAGGGCCGCCTTGAGCAGGGGGATCGCGGCGTCGGGGCGGGAGGCGGCCGTCTCGAGCGCAAACGCGCCGGCGCACCTGTCGGCGACCTGCGGCGGGGGTGGGCGCAGGGGCGGGTCGGTGAGGGCTGGGGCTTCTACGCACCGCCACGGGCGGCGTGCGGTGCGGTCGTGCGCGAGCACGTGGGCGCGTGGGCGCGCCGCGACGAGCTCGTGATCCCCACCTCTCCCGGCGTGGACAGCGCCGCAGAAGGCCGCACTTGGGCTCTGGGGGCCTTGAGTTGCGTCCCCGACCGCGTTGGGCTGCGGAAGGCCCGCCGGGAGAGCAGCATTGTCGCAGCACGGCCTCGCCGAGGCAGGCGCGCCCCGTAAAGGACAGCGGACGCGATTCAATTGCAATCGGACTCCCCAGAGCAGAAAAAACCCGCCATCCAGAGGTGTCCAGGGGCACCGCGGTGTTTAGATGGCCGTTCTCCCAAGCCGCCGGGCCGTCCGGCGAGCGGCCACAACGATTGTTTCGGATCTGCGACGCATTTTCACCGCCGACGTATCACGCAGCGCCCAGCGGGCTCCGCGCGGGCGTCTGATTTGGCCCAAGAGTCGCCCCCGCGCAGCCCACGCAGCGGCGCCAATCGGCATCCCCGGAGCGCTTTCGCGTGTCGAGGCCCGGCGCCAGCCGCGGGCGGTGCTCCCCTCGCGGCGAGCCCCCGGCCCAGGGTCCGCACGCACGCGCGCCCGCGCACCGGGCGGCCCGCCAGCGCCTTTTTCGGGCGCGAGGCGGCTCCCCGGTCGCTCCAGGGCGGGCCGGTGGCCCAGCCAGCCCCCCCGCGGCGCGCGAGCGGCGAGCGCGCCACGTCGGCGCAGCGCGCGGCGCTGCCCCCCCTGCGGGGTGCGCCCGCGCCGCCCGGCCCCCCGCGGCGATGACGGGGCCTCCCCAGGTCCAGGTCATTGTCACGGGCTTCGGATCTTTCCATGGCGTCCCCAGCAACCCGACGCAGCGCGTCGTCGCGTGGCTGCAGCAGCAGTACTGCCAGCCCGCCGCCCCCCCGGGCGCGGGCGCCGCGGCGCCGCGCGCGCTGCGCCACGGCCACATTATGAGCTGCAGCATCCTGCGAGTCTCGGCGCGCGCGGTCAATGCTTACCTGATGCAGCAGCTTGAAGAGCTCCGCCTCTGCGCCAGCGGCGCGGGCGACGCGGCCGCGGCCGCGCACGGCGCCGGCGGCGGCGGCGGCGAGGCGCGCGGCTGCGAGGAGGGCTGCGCGTGCAGCGCGCCGCGCGTCGTGCTGCTGCTGCACTTTGGGGCCGATGTGCATGTGAGTCGCGGCGCGGCGGCGCGGGGGACGGTCTGTTTCCCCCATGCTCGGCCGTTGGGAACGTTGGGACGCGTCCCGCCCCTCGCTTTGCCTGGCGCGCCTTCCCCCAAATCCTCCCCCCGCTTCCCAAACCTCCCCTCCCCCCTCGAAACCCCCTCTTTCCCCCAAAACGTCCCGTGCCGCCCGCCCAAAACCCGCCCCCTTGACCCCGCCCCCCACCCCTACCTCCCTCCCCGCAGCGCCCCTGGTTCAACCTCGAGACGCGCGCCATCAACAACGCCACCTTCCGCTCCCCCGACGAGGACGGCTGGCAGCCGGACTGCTGCCCCATCGCCGCGGTGCCCGGACTGCCCCTCGACTGCGCGGTCTCCACTGATCTGGATCTCGCGCGCCTGCACCGCGCGCTGCGCGGCAGGGGGCATGATGTCCAGATCAGCTCCGACGCCGGCAAGTTTGTCTGCAACCTCACATACTTCAACAGCCTGGCGCTCTGCCGCGCAGCGATGGCCGTGGCCGCGGCCGCCGCCGCCGCGCAGGCCGCCGCGGCGGGCAGCGGCTGCGGCAGCTGCGGCAGCGCGGGCTGCCGCGCGTGCGCGGGGACGGGGACGGTCAGCAGCGGCGCGAGCTACAGCGAGGCGGCGAGCGACGCGCGCAGCGGCGGCGGCAGCGGCGGCGGCAGCAACCTGCTCAGCAGCAGCGGCAGCGCGGGCACCGTCGCCGGCGGTGGCGGCGGGTCCACTGGTTGGGGCGCCCACGCCCGGGCAAAATCGCAGGCGCAGTCGCACGCGCACGGCCAGCCGCCGGCGCCCGCGCCGCGCCAGCAGCACTCGCGCCGCTGCCGCGCGCTGATCGTGCACTCTCTGTTTGTGCACGTCCCCTCGTTCGATGCGATCCCCGAGGGCAAGCAGCAGCGCTTCGCTGTCGACCTGCTGGAGTCGCTATGCGACCACCTCCACCAACACTACATGGGCGGCGGCGACGGCGGCGGCGGAGGCGCTGGGGACAGCAGCCCCGTCCACCACGGCCGCCACCACCACCCGCCCGGGCGCCGGGGGTCGCACGGCCACGGCTGGCGGCAGTCGCCGCGCCACGGCGGCGGCGGCGGCGGCGGCAGCGCGGGGCCGGCGGCCAGCGGGGGCGGCAGCTTTTCGCCGCGGGGTGGGCAGCAGCAGCAGCGCAGCGGCAGCAGCAGCAGCAGCCCCTTCCAGAGGCAGCAGCACGGCTGGCAGGACGCCGACCAGCAGCAGCAGCAGCAGCAGCAGCAGCAGCAGCAGCAGCAGCAGCAGCAGCAGCAGCGCCGCCCCCACGCCGCAGCGCCACCCTTCCACAGCCTCGCCCGTGCCAACAGCGGCGGCGCCGGCGGCGGCGGCGGCTACGGCGGCGGCGCATCCGCCGCGCTGGGCCGCCTCCCGCTGGTGCTGCCGCAGCAGCCGGTCGGCGCGTTTGCTTTGACGCCGGCGTGAGCCCGCGCCCTGGCTGCTCCAGCGTGCCGCCATCCAAACCCCCGTGTGCCGCGGCGCGCTCATGCGCTGCGAGGCCAGCCCCACCGCCTGGCTGAATGCACATGCACACGCATACGCACGCGCGTGCGCGCGCGCGCCGTCGCGCGCGAACGCCGCGCCTGAATTGCTTGATTTTTTTTCGCGGGGTGCATGGAGCCGTCCTTCTCCCCCCTCTCTTTGATTTGTGCCCCCTCCCCCCGCAACCGAGAGCGAGCAGAAGAAGCGAGCGGCTCGATGAGAGCGCCGCCGTGCGCGGCCCGCGAACCATTGATGCTGAGAGCAGTGCTGCACACAACCGCCGCCTGTCCCTACTCCCCCCCTCCCACGCCCCTGCCACCCCCTGCCTCTCGCCTACGTGTAGCATGCCCCCCCCCCCCACGCGGCCAGCGCCCCCAAAAACGGGCGCGCCGCGCAGCATTGCAACGGCGCCCGCCCGCCGGGCGCGCCGCCCGCCGGGCGCGCCGCCCGCCAAGCCGGCGGGCGGGCGCACGCAAAACGTCTCCCCGCAAGAATAAGCAGTTTTGCTCGAGAACCGTCCAACCCTGTCAATGCCATGGGCCGGCTATATCAAGCGCTTTCAAACGCTTCCCTCCCCTTTGTGTCGCGCCCCTGCGCTTGTGTGCCTTCTGTACCCCCTCAACCCCCGCTTTGTCTCACTCCATGCAAGAGAGGAGAAGAGAGAGAGAGAAAGAGAGTGTAAGAGCGAAACAGCTGATGAGGGCCAACGCAGCAGAGGCCCAGCGCAGCAGCAGAGGCTTAACACGCAGTGGCAGAGCTGGGGGGCATCAAGCGGCGCTGTACTGCAGCCGCCGCACGCATTCCAGCGCCGCCGCGGAGGTGCCGCCGTCGTCCACAGACCGCGCGCCCCGCCCCGCCGCCGTCGTCGCCGCAGCCGCCGCCTCTGCCGCCCGCAGCGAGGGCAGGCACCTGCGCAAGCGGGGAGGCCACGGGAGGGCCAGGGGCGGGGGCTGTGTTCAGGGACCCGCGCTGGGCGCGGCTGGTCTTGCGCCCGCAGCCGACTCCTCAAGACTGCTACCCCTGCTCCTGGCGCAACACCGCAAGCCCGCAAACGCACACACAAAATGTGAAAGGCAGCCTGCAAAACGAGCAAAAGCCCCCACCTCGCGCTGTCCACTGTCACGCTGCCGAGGTCGTCTTTGAAGGCCACCGCCGCCACCGCCGCCGCCACCGCCGTCGCGGTGTCGCGCAGGCGCGACACGCCGGGCAGCACGCACTCTTCTGACAGCTCCTTCTCTGTCACGAGGCCTTTTGGGGTGTTTGGGGATGGCGTTGGGGTAGTTTTGCGGGTTTGGGGCGCTCCAGAGGGGAGGGCAAGGATTTTTGGAGGGTTTGGCAGGTTCTGGTTTCAGGGCTGAGGGGCCGGGAGACCCAGCTGCCGCGGCCGCCCGGCCACCCCGGCGCCGCCGCGCGCGCGCGCCGCGGCGGGTTGCGCCCCGCGCCCCGCGCCCCGCACCCCGCACCCCGCGCCCCGCACCCCGCACCCCGCACCCGCAATCGCCTGCGCCGCCGCTATCAGCATTTCGTCGTTGACGAAGGTGGCGCCCGTCGCGATGCAGCCCAGCGCGAGGCCGGGGAACACGTGGCTGTTGTTGCCCTGGGCGGGGCGCAGCACGCGCAGGCCCTTGGCGCGCGCCGCCTCCAGCCGGATGCTGGCGCCGCTGCCGGCGTCGCTGCCGCTGCTGCTCCCGCTGCTGCTCCCGCTGCTGCCGCTGCTACCGCTGCTGCTCTTGCCGCCGCCGCCGCGCCCGCCGCTGCCGCTGGCCGCCCCCGCGCCCGCCCCCGCGCCCGCCGCCCCCCACGCCTCTGGCGCCTGCAGCTGCGCCGCGGCGCCGTCGGCGGTGACCGCCAGCCCCGGGAAGGCGGTGCCGGAGGCGTACACCGCCGCGCCGCCGCTCCAGCGCCAGACGTCGGCGAACGACGCCTCGGCGCGCTCCGTTGGGTTTGACAGCGGGAAGCAGACCGGCCGGGCGCCGGCGCCGCCGGCTTTGACCGCGGACTGTGGTTGCGGTTTTTGTGTTTTTTGGTGTGTGCGCGTACGTGTGTGTGGTGTGTGTGTGCGCGTGTGGAGGGATCAGCAGCCCTTAATGACACGCCCTTGACCGCGAAACGCAACAGATAGGGCGGCGGGACAAGGCAGCCACAGCAAACCGCAATCGCCGCGCCCCCACCCTGGTCAACGCCTCGATCACGCCCTGGTCAAACGCGCCGCCGACCGACGCCGCGCCGATGAGCGTCGTCGGCTGCACCGCGTCGATGACTTTTTTAAGCAGCGCCGCAGCGGCCGCGGCCGCCGCGGCGGCGCCGGCGCCGCCGCCGACGGGCGCGGGGCTGCCGGCGCTCGAGCGGGCCAAGTCGAGGGGGAGGCGGCCTTTCGGGTCCTGGCGGTTTTAAGGCGTTTTTTGGGGGGGGGGTGGGGGGTGGGGCGGGCGGTTTCTTTTCTGTTCCTGCACCGTTTGCAAGGGGGAGTGCCCTCAGCATCAACCCAACAGTACAGGGTTGACACTGTGGGGACAAGCATTCTCGTGGCAGGGCCCTTCGAGCATCATCGGCCTGGGGGTTGCCGCCCGCCCCCCCAAAACCCGCAAACGCCGCTTGCCTGCGCAAACTGGGCCTTCTCGGGGGTGAGGTCCTTCCTCGCCGTCGTGACCAGCCCCCGCCGGTCGATCAGCCAGATCGCCGCGCGCGCCTTGAACTCGGGGACGCCGCTCTGCTGCAGCAGCCGCACCAGCAGGCGCGCGATGCCCAGGCTGGCCTGCGGGGTTGGGGGTGGCGGGGCGGGAAACAACTTGAATTGGAAATGGGGGTTGCGGCTCGGGCTGGGGTTGGGGACTTGGGGTGGGGCTGGGCAGTCCGGTGGCTGGGCCTGCACAGCAACTCGGGAACCCCCAAACCCCCGGAAAGCCTGCTTCCCCCGCTCCCAAATCGTGCCACAACAAGCCCCACGCCAATGGAGACCTCCCCCACCTGCCCTGCGCCGAAGAATAGGAACCGCTGCTGCGCCAGCGGCGCGACGCCCTCCAGCCGCAGCGCCCCCAGCAGCGCCGCCACCGCCACCCCGGCGGTGCATTCGATGTCGTCGTTGAAGGTGGGCGTGCCCGCCGCCCGCAGCCGCTGCAGCATGGGGAAAGCCTGGGGGGCGGGGGGAGGCGGGTGCGGGGCGGACGGATTGTGGCAGGCGCGCAAGCAGTGAGGGCTGCCGAGTGCTGGCCACTCCGCGCGCCCCCGCGCCGCCCCCCGCCTCGCGACACCGGGTGCCGTCCCAACCCCGCGCCGCCGGAGGAACCCCAAACACCGCGCCCAGCGAATGCTGCGAGGCAGCCTGACCAAACCTGTGCAGGCGCGAGGTCCTCCCAGTGTATGATGGTTGAGGGGCCGTAGCGCTTTTGCAGCGACTGGACGAGCTCCTGGGGGGGAAGACGTTTTATGTTGAGCGGGTTGCTTGGGTTTTTTTTGGGGGGGGGGGGTGTTGGAAATTGGACATGTCGTCAAATCCCAGTGTGCAAGAGACGCAAGTCAGTCACACCTGCGACTGCAATGGAGTTGGTAACACCGGGGAGCAGCACACAAAGACAAATTGCCAACCGGTCTGACCAACCTCCATGAGCGAGTAGTAAGCGTCCCCCCTCAGCCGCCGCTGACTCAGCCCGATGTACAGGGGGTCCCGCTCCCTCAGTTCGTCGTTTTCGGTGCCGACGTCGACCACGATGGGCAGCAGCCAGTCGGGGGGGACGCCCGCCGCGGCGTAGACGATGCACTGCGGCGGCGGCGGCGGCGGCGGTGTGTTTGTATGGGGTGGGGTGTTGGGGGTTGGGGTTGGGGGTGGGGTTGGGGGTGTGGGCGGGGGCGGGGAGTTGGGCTGTGCGGCGGCGGGTCGGCGCTGCGGCGAGCACTGGGGCGCTAGCGTGCGGGTTCGCTTGCCGCGCCGGCGCTGCCCCGCTGCCACGCCTTCGGGAAGCGGCTACGCGCGCGCAGCGCAGCGCAGCTCAGCGCAGCGCGGCGCCGCGCGCACCTTGCCGATCGGAATGCCGGCCCCGTGGCAGCCCAGGTCCCCCAGCCCCAGTATCCGCTCCCCGTCGGTTATAACCGCCAACCGGACGTTTTGCTGCGGCCACGCGGCCACCGCGTCGGCCACCGAGCCGGCCATGGACGCGCTTATGTAAAGGCACGACGGCCGCGGGATGAGCGTGCCAAAGCGCAGGCACGCGTCGCCTGCGGCGCATGGTGTTTGACCGGTCAACGAAGGTGGCAAAAGCGGGAGCGGTGCGTTTCGTGACGCGACCAAGCTCTTGGTGGCTGGCTGGAGGCGGCGCCGCAGGCAGCGCCGCACTGCGCTGCCGGCAGAGCCCCTACCCAGCCACCCCCAGCCCTGGGCCGCTCCGCCACCAACCCCCCCGGCCCGGGGCCGCCCCCTCACCGATGGTGGGGGTGTAAACGATAGGCAGCAGCGCCTCCAGGTCCGGCCCCTGCATCAGCGCGTAAAAGGCGGCCGCGTTTGACTCTTTGAGGGCCATCAGCAGCCGGTGGCGTTCGAAGTCGGAGGCGCACTGCGACAGCGCCGCGCGGGCGCGCGCCAGCTCGGTCGAGAGGGGGACCTTTTGGGGGGGAAGGGAAGCGGTGCGTTTGGGGGAATGGATCCCGAGATTGGGGATCCTAATTGGGGTCCAAACAGGTCCAAACATCAGAGAGGGGCAGCTGCAGTGTGATTCAAGGGGGGCATGAGCCGCTCGAAAAGGCGGGCCGGCGCGGTCCCGTGTGCCGTTCTGCCGCCGCAACGACCGCCCCCGCCCCCCAATCGGCTGCGCGCACCTCCCGCGGGGGCAGCAGGCCCTGCAGGCCGTACTGCTGCCTGGCAGCCGCGGTGGTGGCGCAGCCGCGGTTGATGGCGGGGTCGCGCGCCGCCGCAGCGCCCTTTGCGCTGCACGAGCCGGTGGCGGCCGGCGCCTTTGGGGGCGTCGGCTTGGGGGGCTGCGGCGCGGCGGCGGCGGGCGGGGGCGGCGCCACGGACTGCAGAGGCAGCGTCGCCAGCCCCGCGCCCAGCGTGCCTGCGGTGCCGTGCGGATTCGTTGCGAGGTCGGTTGGGGTGGCCAGTGAGGCAGCGGGCACGGCCGGGGCCAGGCCCCGGCGACACACGCCAGCCCGCAGCAAGCGGCGGCGCCAGCACTGCCCGCGGCGCGGCCGCACCCGTCAGCAGCCGCCTCCGCCTCCGCCCATTGGCTTCCAGTGGCGCCTCTTCAGCTTCTCTGGCGCTCGCGGACGTACGAAGCACGCAGGCGCGGTCCCTGCGGCCCTCGCGACCGCAGATCCCAGCGGTGCGCGGGCACCTCTGCAGCATGGCGATGCGGCAAACGGTAATCGAGGTGGCCAGCGCGTCAATGCGCCTGCGGCATGCGCGGAAGGCCCCCTGGCTGGGCCGCGCCGGCGGGTGACGGCGCCGCTCCGCCGCCGCCGCTGCGCGCCGCGCCGGAAGGCGCAATCCCCGCCGAGGGTGGGATCCGGAAAGCGAGGGGCGACCGGCGGTAGGCAGGGGCCGCCGCGAAGGGGGCACGCGTGCGCGCCCCCCAAGCTTTGACCGCCGCTGCCGGCCGGGCCGCCCGCTTTGACCGCCGGCCGGTTTGGGTGGCCGGGGCTGCATCAGCGGCCGCGCTTTTTCGCTCCGGTTGAGCGCCAGCAGGAGTGGCGTCGTCCGAACATTCAGCGGCGGCACTACGGTACCTACAGGTTTGCGCACGCAATCAACTGGACCCCTCTCAGCTCTGCACCAACGGCCCGCTCAGCTTTGCAACCACGGCGGCCTCTCGCCCGCAAATACAGGCGAGCCTTGACCCGGACTCAATTGGTGCGCGAAGCGGCCGGCCGCGCCGCAGTAGGCAACTGCGCACAGCCGCACACTGATGCCGCAAGCGCCGCCGGCCCCCCGCGCACCAATCCCGTTTCCCGCAAATTATATCGTTGTTACAAAACCCCGGAAATCCACAACCCCCCAGCCAAGACACGCGAGCCGTGTGAAGCCAGTGAAGTCCCGGACGCGGGGCCGACCGCCTTTTGATTCGGTTATTCAACGCAGCCGTTTGCAAGGTTCCAACCATCATGCGCGCGAGGACCTGCCACCTGCTGCTGCTGGCCGTCGCCGCCGCGGCGGCGTGCGCCGCTGCCGCCGACGAGTCGTCCGCTTGGGTGTCGCAGGTGGGTTGGCGCGCGGGCGGGAGCCCCCTCGCCGCGACCGCGCCTGTTGCGCGCCGGTCCACGCGCACCCCATCAGCCAGTGGCGGCGTTGGCGCGCCGCGGGAGGCCGCGCCGCCCGCCAGCGCCGCGCGCGCCGCCGGCCCGGCGGCGGCGCGTCCTGCCCAGGCGGCGCGCCCCCGACGCCGCGCCGACCTCCGTCCCCCCTCGCCCCCCTTTCCCCGCCGCGCAGGACGGCGGCGCGTCCTGCCCGGGCGCGCCCCCAGGCACCGCCTGCCGCCGCTTCGTCGACGCGCTCTCAGACCCTGCGGTTGCCTCGATCCTCCTCACAACCGACGTCCGCCTCTCCGCCTCGGACTTTCCGGATCCGCCCTCGCTGCTGCCGCTGGAGCGGGACCTTTCCATCAGGCCCGCGCCGGGCGGCGGCGGCGGCGCGCTGCGCGCCATCGACTTTGCCTTCCTCAAGGAGAAGGTGGGGCCCAGCCGCGGGGCCCCCGATCCGCGGCGCGGCTTCAGTTTGGCGGCGCGCCCTGCTGCGCGCGCCCCGCTGCGCACGCCGGCCGCGCGCTGCCTGGGCGCCGCATTGCCCCTTGCCCCCGAGCCAGCTCGGCCGCGTGCGTGGGAGGCGGCCGGACGCGCAAAATGCAGCCGCCGACCTGAAACCAATGGGCGCGCCCAACGCGTCCCCCGCGCGCAATCCTCCCCGCAGGTCATGATTGGTCAAAACATCACCGTCGAGTTTGACCGCATCCGGCTGGAGCGCACCCGGTGGGTCAGTTGCGCCTCCCGAGTCCCGGCCCGCCCTCCCGCGGGCACGCACTGCACCGGCACGCGCGAGTCGCGCCCCCATCCCCACACCCGTGGCTGGTCACGCCGCACCCCAGCTCAGCTCAGCCCCGCCCTTCCTCCCCTCCCCTCCCCCCCCCAAAACACCCCAGGGCCCGCATCGACCCCTCCATCGACCTTTTCCTGGGCCGCCCCGGCGCCGCCGTCGCCGTCCGCGACGGCGTGGAGTACCGCCCCCTCGCGCTGCCGCCGCAGTCGACGCTCGACATCGCGACCTCCTACCCGCGCCCCGACCGCTTCCCCGGCCCCGCGCAGGCCGTGCGCGTGCTGGCGCCGTCGGGCTGCGCGCCGGGGGCGCCGGCGGATATGATCTACGACGATGGGGCGTTCCGCCTCGGCGGGCCGGAGACCGACCTGCCAGGCGGCCCGCTGGGCTACGATTTGCTGCTGGTCAATGTGTCGAGGCTGTGCGACGGCGTCGTCCCTGAGGGCTGCGTCAGATCGCACACCGCGGAGTGGTGCCTCGAGGCGGCGGCGGCCGGGGCCGACGCGGGCGGCGGCGGCGGCGGCGGCCTCTCGCCGGGCGCGGCGGCGGGCGCGGCGGTGGGCGCGCTCGCGGGCGCCGCGGCGTTGGGCGCGGCCGGCGTGGTCGCGCTGCGGCTGCGGGGGCGGCGCGCGCGCGCGGCGGCGCACGCGGCGGCGCGCGCCGCGCACGCGGCGCGCGCGGACGCGACGCCGCTGGCGGACGTCAGGCCGCGCTTGGAGGGCGCGGGCGCGGGCGGCGGCAAGCGTGCGCTGCAAAGCGGCGACAGCC
Organism: Raphidocelis subcapitata; assembly: GCA_003203535.1. Classification (NCBI taxonomy): domain Eukaryota; kingdom Viridiplantae; phylum Chlorophyta; class Chlorophyceae; order Sphaeropleales; family Selenastraceae; genus Raphidocelis; species Raphidocelis subcapitata. The sequence goes on from BDRX01000029.1 coordinate 490,779, forward strand.
TGGTCTGATTTTGGCCGCGCGGCATGGTCAACGGCCTGTTCGCCCGCCACGCAACCGCACAGCAGCGTTGCGGTGTTGTGAGTCGATGGCGCCCCCTCTTTTTCGATCGCAATTGAGCACAACCTGGATCTGTTTTCGACTTGAAATGCTCAATTAGTCAATCCAGCCGGCACGCCAGTGCCGCTCTCCCGTTTGCCCCCCCCCCCTCGTGTTGCAGCGCGATCCCTGCACCACCTGCGCACTTCCCATTTGCCCCACACTCCCATTACTGCCACCCCGGTCAACGTTGGTCTTGCCTTGCACCCGGAAGCGCCGCTCGTGGGGCCACATGTGTCTAGCCATGCGGTCTTCGTGCGAACGATGTATGTACAAGAGTACCGTAACACACCTGAGGCGGGCAGAGGTGGCCTTCGGGCCAGGCAACAGCGGCACTGCACTGCACTGCGGCAGCGGCACTGCGTGCGCGCGGTGCCAGACATTCAGGCGTCCGGCCAGATGGAGCCGTTGCATTCGATCCACCGTTTAATTTACTGTTCACAAGCTGCTGAAGCGCGCGCCCAGCACCGCGTCGCCGCCGGTCCTCGCTTGTGCCTGATCTGTGCCGACCGCCGCGGCCGTTCAGCAGCCCGCAGTCGCGCAGCTTTCTTACCATGCGGGCCCTTGGAGCTCGCCCGGCCGGCGATCTGCAGCAGCAGCGGGTCTACGGCCCTCGCCAGCGCCCCGCGCGCGCCCCGCGGCTGGCCGTGATGGCCCGGCAGCTCGGGGACAAGCCCGTGCTGATGATCAACAGCTGCACCGGCAAGATGGGCCGCGCCGTCGCCGAGGCGGCGACGCGCGCCGGGCTGCGCGTGCTGCCCTACACGCTGTGCGGCGCCGGCGAGGCGGCGCGCGCCGCGGGCGGCAGGATCGAGGTCGCCGGGCAGGAGCTCGAGCTGGTGGAGCCCTCCAGGCGCGACGCCGTGATCGAGGGCCTCAAGCAGCAGCACCCAGACCTGGTCATGGTCGACTACACAGTGCCGGGTGGGTGGGGGGGGCACTGCTGGGGGAAAGTGGCGCTTTGATGTTGACCCAGGGGTTTGTTGTGGGGGGCGCCCTGCCGCCGCGGGAGCGAGGAAGGGCGCGGCGGTGCCTGCCGTCACGCCGCCATGGTGTTGCGCGGCGGTGTTGTCTGACACAACGAAACACGCGTTGCGTTTGACGCAGCAGCTGCCAAAACCCCCTGCTGCCGCCAAAGGCCTGTTTTTGCTCAACACCTCCTGACCGCGCACTGCCCCTAAACCTCCCCCCCCCCCCAAAGATGCCATCATGGAAATGGCGGCGCTGTACCAGAAGCACAAGACGCCGTTTGTCATGGGGACGACGGGGGGAGACCGGGGGAAGCTGCTGAAGGACACAGAGGTGCGGCCGGGAGGGGCAAACCTGCTGTTGCCTTTTTGCAGGTTTTTGGGGTTGGGGGCCCTCGCACGCTCTGCTTTTCTGAGCGCGCGTGCCAGGCGCCAGCTCTGCGGCGCTCGGGCAGCGCTTTGAGTCGAGGCAGCGGCCGCGGGCTGGCGGCCCAGGGCGCACGCGCAGCCGCGCCGCGCCTCCCGCCAAACCAAACCGCCCGAACGTCCGCTCCCGCCGCCAGGCCGCTGGCGTGTATGCCGTGATCGCCCCCCAGATGGGCAAGCAGGTGGTGGCCTTCCAGGCTGTCATGGAGATGATGGGCCAGACCTTCCCCGGGGCCTTTTCGGGGTATGGGCTGCGCGTGGTGGAGTCCCACCAGTCGACGAAGAAGGACACCAGCGGCACCGCAAAGGTGGGGGGCTGCGCTGCCGCACATGTCTGTGTGCGTGCGTGCGTGGCGGGGACGTTTACTGCGGTCGCGCGTGGGGGTGGGTTGCCGCGATCGCCGAGCGCCGCCCCTCCGAGTTCAAGCCCCGCCTCGAACCAAGCCCAGCTGGCTCCCCCCCAAACCATCCCCAACCCCCCCAGGCCATCG
>BDRX01000030.1:5786-26657 GCA_003203535.1 Raphidocelis subcapitata
CCCCCCCCCCGGGCGCGCCACCTTGAGGTCCCTGTGGATGACCCAGTTTTGGTGCATGAAGGACAGCCCGTTGAGCAGCTGCCACAGCACCGACTTGACGGTGTAGGGGTCCATGGGGGCTGGGGGGGGAGGGGAGGGGAGGGGGGAGCGGTGTTTTAAGCGACATGGCCCCGCCAGTGACGACCAGTCAGCCGCTAGCCGCGGCCCCCCAAGCATGCGCGCACGCTGCGGCCGCGCGTGGGCCTGTGGGCTTGGGCGCCCCCCCCTGGTGCCCACCCCCCCCCCCTCACCCTGCAGCCTGTCCCTGTGGTGCCAGATCATTTCGTAGAGGTCGTGCTCCGCGTAGTCAAAGGCCAGCGATATGGACGCCTCCGCGCGGCTGATGTGCACCTCCCTCAGCGCCACTATGTGGGGGTGGTCCAGCTCACGCAGCAGCCCGATCTCGCGGATGGCGGTGGGGGAGATGCCGTCACCCTCCTGGGGGGCGGGGGGGAGGGGGCGGCCGGGGGGCGTGTGGTGTGCCGTGTGTGCTTGCCGGGTGGGTTTCCAGGGCAGGTCTCACCAGGGAGCAGCAAGATTGAGACGGGGGAACCCCAAGCGCGCAGCGCCTGCTGCGCATGAGCAGCACCCCCCCAGCCACCCCACAGCCGCCGCGCGCACCCGCCCCGTCTTGAATGTTTTGATGGCGTACAGCCGCCTGCTGCCGTCGCGCGCCATCGCCAGGTAGACCAGGCCGTAGGTGCCCTCCCCAATTTTGGCCAGCACGTCGTAGCGCGACGCAAGCCCAGGGGCGCCCGCGGCAGAGCCGGGCGTCGCGGCCGCTGTCGTGGCGGGCGCCGACATCGACTGCTGCTGCTGCTGCCCCTGCTGCTGCTGCTGCTGCTGCCCCTGCTGCGGGTGCGCCTGCGGTAGCCCCCCGCCGCCGGCGCTGCCGCCGCGGGAGGGCGCACCCGCCATGGCAGGGGGCCCCGCCGACGGCCAGGCAGCGCCGCCCGCCTGCCACGCGGCCGCCTGCTGCCGCGGCTGCATGGCGCGCCTCGCCCCGCCCCAACGGCGTCTGCAGCAGGCGTGGCTAACGCCCCATGGGCTGGGTGCGGGCTGCGGCCTACCGACCCCGCGGCGAACGCCTCTGCCGCGGCGGCGCGCAAACACTGCAGACGCCGCCGCCCGCCGCGGTCAAGACCCCTTGGGCTCCTCAGCAGATCTGGGCTCCTTTGGATTGTCGACCCGGCTATCACAACAGGCCGGGGCCTGGCGAGAGGCGGGCAGGTGGCGACGCGGCCCAGCGTTCACCTTGGGTGATCAGGCGGACGATGGGCGCTTGCGAATTCGTGAGCCAGCAGTTAGTTCGTACAGCCTTTGAGATTTGCTGCTGGGCTTCGGGCGGTTGCCGCAACTACGCGCCTCGGCGCCGTTCTGGCGGGGGCGCAGGCGCCGGCGCCCGCCAGCACGGCGCCCTGCTCAACTGCGCCCAGACTGCGCCTCTGCCACTGCTTCATTGCTGCCCCCTTTCCGTGCCCCGGCGAGGCAGGCGCGACGATCGATTTTACAGTACAGGTGTCTGCTCCCCCTCTGCGCATGCCTTGCAGTAGACGGCGGGCCGCCCGCGCGCGTGCCGAGGTGGCGCACGCCGGCGCCAGGTGCGGGGCCACGCCAGCGGCCCAGGGCGCCAGTCCCGGACGAATGGCGGGGGGACGGCGCCCGCAGGCCGCAGCGGGGCCTTCCAAAAAAAGGGGGGAGTGCAACGGACCACCGTTAAGCAGCCAGCAGGGAGGGTACGGCCCAGGGGCGGGGCTGGAGGCGCCCGCGGGGGCGGCGGGGTGGCGGTTTTCGCGGCGCACCGGGGCGCCGCACCGCGGGGGTCCCGCGTCGCTGCGGTTTGAATGTGTGTGTTTGCTAACGGCGCTGCTGCCAACGAGCGGTGGCGCTCTCCTCTCTCCGGACGGGAACGGCGCACAGCCGGCACCGACGGCACAGTGTGGTCGGGGCGGGCAGCCGCCCTAGGCCTTCTTGGCCTCAGCAGCCGCAGCCTTCTTAGCCGCCATAGCGGCCTTCTTGGCTGCCGCAGCGGCCTGGAGGGGTGGGCGTTTTCGGGGACGGAGCGTCAGCAGGCGTTAGAGAGAGAGGCTGGGGCTGGGGCGCGCCGAGCGCCGCGCGCACAACGTGCGGCCAGCCCGCGGCGCTGCCGCTTCAAGCCCAGGCTGCAGTTCCCCCCGCCGCGCACCTTCTTCGCCGCCGCCGCCGCGAGGTCGTCTGCCTTGGCCTCTGGCGTCCTGTCCACGGCGATGACGCGCTTGTTGTAGTCAAAGGTCAGGTCGGCGCGGCACGCGGGGTTGGTGCACTCCACGGTGTTGGAGCTGCGGTTGCCGGGCACGTTGAAGATGTCGCCTGCGCAAACGGGGAGGGGGGAGGGGAGCGCGGAGGGAAGGTCAGCGAGGGGCGGCCGAGGGGGCACTGCCTGCCACCGGTTGCAGATGCTGTATGCCAGCCAGCCGCCAGATCGACTCTGGGTTTATCTGGCACGCAAGCAGTCGCGGGGCTGCAGCAAGGCCCGCGTGCGCGCGCTGGCCCCCTCACCAAAGTAGGAGAAGTTCTGAGCGCGGCGCAGGCGGGGGGGGGGGGGGGGGGGGGGGGGGGGGGGGGGGGGGGGGGGGGGGGGGGGGACAACACGTCAGCAATGGGGGTGGAGCAGAGCGCATGCTACCGCTTCATTCACAGTGCGACAAGCCCAGGGCCTCCCACAGCCGCATGCATGCGATACCAACACAGCCCCGCCATCTCACCTCGGTGCCGCAGCAGGCGCAGGGGCTGCGTTTTTCGCGGCGAGGCGGGGCGGGGCGGGGCGGGAGGAGACACAAGCCGTCAGCCAAGCCCTGTGGGGGAGGCGGGCCCCTTACCAGGCCCGGTAACACGCGCGCGCGCGGCTACGACCCCCGAGCTCCCCAAAGCATCCCCCAAAAGCCCCCAAAGCCCCTCCCGCCGGCTCTGCGCACCCCCTGAGGATGACGCCGTTGCGCAGCACCAGGTTGGTGATGGAGGTGGACAGCAGGTAGAGCACGGGCAGGATGAGGCCCCACAGCGCGATGATGCCGTAAGGGGGGGGCAGCTCGATGAGCTCGGTGATCTCAAAGCCGGTGAGGTCGTCGATGGAGAACACCAGGCCCAGCACCAGCAGCGCGGCGGGCGCGTTGATGGCGGTCATGCGCAGGTAGTCGGGCGCGGCGTCGGCGTACATCTTCTTGGAGCGCAGGCTGCAGCGCGGGCCCTGCGCCGCCACGATGCTGCCCTTGGTGCGCAGCTCCGTGCGCAGGGTGTCAAACTCCTCGTCGCTCATGATGGGGTGGCCCGTGCCCCAGGAGCGCACCGCCTCGAGGAAGCGCTGCTCGTCGCTGTCCAGCACCACCACCTTGGACCCCGCCCACAGCAGCTCGTCCTTGAGCAGGTCAAACTCGGCGTCGCTGATGTTCGCCTTGCCGTCGTAGTAGTACGCAGACATGGCGTCCAGGAACTCCTGCTCCATCTCACCCAGGCTGCGGTTGGAGGGGGGGGTGCGGGGGGGAGAGGGGCAATTAGCAAGATGGGGGGCGCGCGACCACCTCTGGCCCCGAGCCGTGCGCGGCAGGGTCGCCTCACTGCAGCCCCTGCTGCTGCAGGCGAGGCTAGCAACTGCCCACGGCCCCGCAATCGGCGGACGCCCCTGCATCGGCGGGGCCCCGCGCCGCGCGCGCGCTGCGCGCCGCGCCCCAACCGCGGACGCGCCCCCGCCGCCGGCGCGGGGCCCCTCGGCGCCGCCCGGCCGCCGATGCCTCTCGATGGGGCTCCACAGCCCCTCGGTAAGGGGTCTCGGCCCCGAAAACGGGCCAGATCCCGCGACGCCGGGACGCCACAGCCCCCGCGCCCCCCGCACCTGCGGTCGGACCGCACGCGCTTGCCGGCAGAGTCGATGGAGCAGTAGTCGCCGGCGAGTTGCTCGCCGTCGTCCGTCTCCTCGCCGCTGAGCATCACGGCGGGCGTGCCCTTCTCCTGCTCCACCGCCCGGCGCGCGAGCGACCGCAGGCCGCGCGGGGCAGGGCGGGCCATGCCGATGGGCATGCGAGCGCCCAGCGCCCGGTTGGCGCAGCTGCGGGACAGGAGCATCGCGAGAGCCGGGCTTGGCAGCGTCCCGAAAGGGGCAGACCTCCGACGGTCGTCGCTGGGGCGTGAATTCGTGGATTGGGGGAACCACGCAAGTTGGCAATCTGCGGGGAGCTGGTGGCGCGCCGCAATTGCCCCGCCTCGGGCGCCGCCGCTCGAGCTGCTGCTGCCTGCTGGCGCCGCTGCCTGGCGCAGTGCTGCGCGGTTGCTGGCGCTCCTCTGTCTCCGCATTTCATGCATGCGCGCACACGGGGCTCTGAGCAGCGCAACTGGGGGCCGCTCTCGCCGCCCCGCGCTCGGATCGGACCGGTCAACGCGAGCCGCCCGTGCCCTGCAAACCGCCCGTGCCATGGCGCGGCAAGCGCGTGCCTCAAATTTGGGGTTAACAGGTGCCCAGCCTCGGCAGGCGGTGCGCGGGGCAGCTCTCAAAAGCGCCCACCGGAAGGAAGCAACTGCAGTGGCACAGCAGTGCGCGCGCGTCGCAGCGCGAAGGCCTCTTCGCCTCTCTGGCCTATCGAAAACTGCCGTACACTGGGGGATGCGCTGCGGGGCGCTGGCAGGGGTGAGGGGGTCCACCGCAGCAGCCGGGTGGCCGCGCAGGGCTGGTACAGAAAGGAAGGGAGGCCGGGAAGTTCAAAGCGGTGGGGGCAAACCAGCCCTGGCAGCGTGGGTCCAGCGGAAAAGACAACGCACGGCAACACGCCACCGCAGCAATGGCTGGGGCGTCGCAGCAACCCCGTTGCTGCCTCAGCGCGTGCGGCGCTTTGGGAAACGGTTCTCGCGGTTCTTGGCGACAGGCCCCTTGCGCGGCGCGGCGCCATCCTTCCTCCTGTGGCGCGTGCCCTCCGCTGCAGAAGCAGCATCGAGGGGCGCAGCAGCAGAGGGGGTGGCTGAACCAGCGTCGCCGGGCGGCCCGAACGTCCACAGCGCGCACTCTGCCCCCTCAATGCCTGCAATAACAGTCTGGTCATGGAACTGGGGGGTGGCAGGGGGAGGGCGTTGCAGGGTGAAGGCCGGAACCCAAGGCACGGCACTGCTGACGAGCCCGTCGGGAACGGCAAGTGCAGCCCGGCAGCTGCTGGAAACAGCTCGCCCCCAGACCGCACTCCGACAAACCCCCCACCCCCGACTCCCAGCACCCACCGCGAAGCAGGAGATCCGGCCGGGCGCGGGCATCGCGAGGACCGGCTCCCGCCAGCCCGGCCGCGGCCGCGCGCCGCACACGCTGCGCACGTCCCAAACGCACAGCGCGCCCCCGCCGCCCGCCGTCGCCACCAGCTTCCACTCGCCGTCCAGCTGCACACCCGCGCAGCGCGAGAGGCCGTCCTCGCCGGCGGTGGCGCCCCACTCGACCGCGCCGACGCAGGCCGCGGAGCGCACATCCCAAAGGCAGACCTGCCCCGCGCGCCCCGCAGCGACCAGGCTGCCGCCGCTGGAGACGCAGCTGAAGCCGCCGCCGCCGCCGTCGGCCAGGTCAGCAAACGCGGCGTCCCCGCCAGCCGGCGCGCGCGGCGGCGGCACGAGCGTGAAGAGCCGCGTCGCCGCGCCCGCGTCCCACCCCGCCACCACGCCGCCGCCGGCCGAGAGGAGGTGCCCCGCGGGCGATGCGGTGTCGAGGGCCGCAACGGGCCCCTCGGCCGGGATGGAGACGATGGGCGCGCCCGCGCCCGTGCCTCCTGCGGCGGCTGGGTCCCAGAACGCGATGGTCCCCTCCTCCCCCGCGGTGATGGGGTGGCCGTGCAGCAGCGCGACGGCGGTGACGGCGCCCGCGTGGTGGCGCAGCTGGCGGGCGCAGCGCAGGTCGTCCATCGCCGCCAGCCGCAGCACGCCGCCGGTGCAGCCGCTGACGAGGGTGTCGTCGTCAAAGGCCACCGCGGTGACGCGGCCGGGGTGGCCGCCAAGCGTCGCGATGCGGCGGCCGGTGGCGTGGCTCCAAACGCGCACCGCGCTGGCGTCGCCGCTGACCGCCTTGCCGGCGTCCAGCGCGACGCACGCGGTGCCGACAAAGCCGCCAGAGGACCGCGACACGCCGGCGTCCAGCCACCGCGCCGCGCGGAGCTCGGTCCGGCGGCAGGCGCGGCGCAGCGCGGCGGCGCCCCACTCTGCTGGCGGCGCGTCCCCCGTGACCTCCGCGCACAGCGCCGCCCACAGCGGGGCGGTGTGCACCGCGAGGGAGCGCAGCCCGCGGCTAACGCGCGCCGCGTGGCACAGGTCGCGCGTGCCCACGCCGCGCGCGCCCAGCACCGCCAGCCAGACGCTGTCTGGCAGCTGCGAGTAGTCGCGCAGCTCCTGGGGCTCGGCTGGGCCCGCCGCGCCCGCGGCGGCGGGCTGCTCGCCGCCATCGCTCAGGGCCAGGCCGCGGCAGAGGTCGCAAAGGCCCGCCTCGAGCTGCGCCGATGGGGGCCCACCGCCGCCGTCGTCGTCGCTCGAGCCGCCGACGCTGGCGCCGCTGCTGCCCGCCTCGCTGTCGCTGCTCGCGCTGCGGCCGCTGCGGCCGCTGCAGCTGCTGAAGGACAGGCCTCGGCTGCTGCCACTGTCGGGCACGAGGCCCTCGGCCTGGCCCTCCCTCAGCTGCCCCAGCGCTGGCGCACGGGCCGCTGGGAGGGCCGCCGCCGGCGCCGCCGAGGCGCACCCTCCTGCAAGCTGCCTGCACAGCGCGCCCCGGCTGCAGGGCTGCGGCGCAGCTAAAGGAGGCGCGTGGAAGCTCGGCCCACCGCCCCGCAGCAGCGCCGACACGCCACCGCGCGGCCGCTCCCTCCGTGCGCCCGACGGCGACCCACCGCCACAGGCGCCGCAGCCGCTGCCGCTGGCACCTTCCGACGGCGGCCGCTCAAAGCCAAACAGTGGCACGGGCGCCGCGGGCGAGCCGACGGCATCGCCTTTGTCGCGCGAGAGGGGCAGCGGCGGCCTGTTGCCGCCGAGCGGACTGCGGCCCATTAGGCTGCCGCCGCCGCCTCCGCTGCGGTCCTGCAGGCTGCCTGCGCTGCTGCCGTACAGCTCCTGCCCCGGGTGCACCACGCCCCTCAGCTCCGGCGACTCCCACACCACAGCGCCCCGCTGGCGGAAAAACGCGATGCGGTGGAAGGGCACGGCGCCGCCAAAGCGGGCCGCGAACTCGGCGTAGGGCAGCTCCACCTGCAGGGGAGGGGGCCGGACGGCTTTGTTGGCAGGCCGCGGCTAGGAACTTGGTTTGGATAGGTCGAAACCGGCCGCATGAGCTAGCTCTGCAACCGCTTGAAATGCGCCTTGCCGGCCCCGCCCGCCTCCCCGCAGCCCACCACGCGGTCGTGCACGCGCAGGCTCCACGCCTCGGCGCCGCTCTTGCGCTCGGGCGCCTCCTCCGTCTCGACAAAGCCGATCTGGGCAGGGCGATCGGGGGTGGGCACGTGAATGGAGCAGCGTCGGTTGCATCAAAGGTGTTGTTGCGGGACGCGCGGTTGGACCCCGCCGGCGCCGCCTCGCCGCTCCCCGCCGGCGCGCCGCTCACCTCCCACTCCTCGGGCCGCATGTTGACGGGATCGAAGGCGATCCTCTTCCACAGCTGTTTGCTGGACAGAGGCCGCTCCCTGGGTCCGGCTGACTGTGGAGGGGAGGAGCCCAGAGGTGTCCCTGCGTCCCTCGAGGGACCCACAGGAATAGGCGTGCTTATCGAGCTCATCGTTCCGCTCAGGTGCACGCTTCAGGAAGGATGCTGCGGGGGCCGCGGGAGGCTGGGCGAGGCCCCCAGGAGGCGTTTGCCCGGTTCAGGACGCCATGGGATGCGGATGCACGACTTTTGTGCCGGGATTGGGCCGGGGGTCGGCGGGCAAGCAACGAACGCGCGGCGCCCCATCGCGCGCAGCTGCCGGGCGCCCCAGGCGCGGCCTGCGACGCACACCTTGCACGGCACACGCGGCACAACGGGGCGCCGCGCGATGGCTTGTCGCATGGGGCTGCTGAGGGGAGCGCACATTGCACTGGCGCCCAAGAGTTGACCGCGACTTCCGCGGCAGGCAGGCCGCATGCGGGGCATCTGCGCAGCATCACGTGCTCGTGGGTTGGGCGTGCGCTGGGCCGTGCATCGGGACTCAACGGCAGCTTTAGCTCAAACTGGGAGGCAGGTGTGGCCCCCGGTTGCGCGTGCGCACCCAAAACGCGCATGCGCCAGGCGCCGCCGCGTGGCGGTCAAAGCTCGTCAAACTCGCGGGCGTGTGGCGGGCATTGCGGTGGCCGCGGGCAACCGGTGTGCCCTTCCATTTGAGATCTCATCTGCGGCAAGCGGTGCGTGCATGCAGGGCAGCGCCAGCGTGCCTCCCCACCGCTGGGACGGGCGCCTGTGAGCGCACACCCTGCGCCTGCGGCGGTTTTTTACTGCCCGCGCGCGCGCGCGCGCCAAGGCCAAACGGCTGCTGGTGCCGTCGAGTTGCCCCATTTTTCACGGCCGATCTGAGTTCTTTGCTAGCCAGCCAAACACAAGGCGGCGCCGGGGCCCGCGGCTTGATCTGTTTCTCTCTCGCGGAGCGGCACGAGCGTGGTGCTTGCTGATCCGAACGGGATAGCAACCAGCAACGCTTTCTCCAGCGGCTGAGCCGTCGCTGTTGAACGCCGCCGCGGGCCGGCGCCGCCGCCGCCGCCGCTCGCAGCCGCCGCGCGCTGCGCGCGCCGCTCAGCGCCGCTCAGCCGATGGCGTTGGAGCGGTGGAACACGCACTTCTCCACCAGCGTGGAGGTGGAGCTGTGCGGGTGAGGCGCCACCGCGAGCGTCCGGGCGGCGCTGGCTTGCTGGGTGCCGCCCAGGCCACAGGCCCTATAAGCAACCACACCCGCCCCTCCTGCTCGCGCGCAACGGCGACCCGCGCAGTGTCACGCTGCGGCTGGCGCAGGACCCTGCCTCTGAGAACCTGGGCACCACGGTGTGGGACGCGTCCATAGTGATGGCCAAGTACTTTGAAAAGGCACGGCGGGGGGGGGGAGCGAAAGTGCAGGCCCTGCCTTCAAACTCGTGTAAACTCATGACTGGCGAGGCGCCAACTTGCAGTTGACCGCTTGCCAGCGTGCAGCCACTGACCCGCCCCCCAACACTGTCCCCCCACCCACAGCACATTCGCAAGGGGGATTTCAGCCGGGCCAAGGTCAGGGGCAAGAGGGCCATCGACCTGGGCTCCGGCATGGGGCTGGGCGGCCTGGCCTTCGCACTGCTCGGTGGGAGGGGGCCGCGTGGGGGGCGCGCGCCGCAGTCGGCTCGCCCGCTGTTTGCCTGCTGGGCGAGGCGAGCAACCAACCACCCCACCGCTGACACCCTAAAACCCCATGACCGCATGCTGACAGTAGCCACTTGCTCACCCTGGGCGGTTGGTGCGCGCAGCGTGCCGCGTGCTCCGGAGCGCGCCGCATCATTTCAACCCCCCCCCCCCCCCCCGGCCCACCCCCAAAAAAAACAAAGGCGCCGACGTGGTGCTGACCGACATGCTGCCCGTGCTGCCCCTGCTGCGGCGCAACTACGAAAACAACCTGTCGCCCGCGGCGCTGAGAGGCAAGCCCGGGTCCCGAAAACCGGTCTCCAGACTGCCCTGCGCAGCGGGCGTGCGCCCCAAACCCCGCGGCCACTGGGTCGGATACTGGCTCCGCCCACCCACGCCCCATGTCCCCCAACCCCCAAATCTCCCGCACAGCCGCGTCGGGCGACGGCGCGCACGCCGAGGCCGCGGGGCGCGTGGCTGTGGCTGAGCTGGACTGGAGCCAGCCCTCCCACTTCACGGGCGGCGGCGAGGGCGGTGCGGGCGTGGTGTCCCCGCCATTTGACTACATCCTGGCTGCGGACTGCGTCTACCACGAGCACCTGCTGCGCCACCTCTACCGCGCCCTGCTGGCGCTGTCCGACAGCCGCACCACCATCCTGGTGGCCAACGAGCGGCGCAGCGAGAGCGTGCAGGCCGCGTTCAGCGACCTCTTCAGCCACAGCTTCACGATGAAGAGGGTGCGCGGCGCGCGCCTGGCGGCCCCGCCTAGCGCGATCAGGTGGCAAGCCTTGCATGGCGCTTTGCCGGGATGGGGATTGCTGGGCGCGCGCGGCATGACCACTGAACCCCGTCCCCCCCTACCCCACCCGCCAACTGTGCAGATCCCCCACTCCAAAATGGCCGAGGGCTACTCCCACCCCGCCATTCAGCTGACCATTCTCAAGCGCAAAAAGGAGGCATCGCTCGCCAACCTGGAGGCCCTCGAGGCCGCAGAGAAAAGCGGGGCAGCAGGGGACCAAGGGGGCAAGCCAGCGGCAACAGTACCAGCGGCGGCGGCCGACGCAGCAGCGGCGACACCGGCAGCAGCAGCAGCAGCAGTGCCACCACCACCTCCAGCAGCAGCGGCGGCGGCCGACGCGGCAGCAGCGACACCGGCAGCAGCAGTGGGACCAGCAGCAGCAGCAGGTGAAGAGGGGGCGTCAAGAAGCCGGGCAACAGAGTCGTTGGCAGAGGCCGACCACCAGACGGACAGCCGCAGTGCAGGAAAGGGGAGCCAAGGCAGCAGCGTGTCAGGGGCCGATAGCAACACTGGAGAGGAAGGGGCGCCAGCAGCTGGCCTGGAAGCGGAGCGGACAGGATCTGGTGCGGCAGCATGCGCGCCGCCGGGCGCGCACCCAGCAAACGGCGCCGCCGAGCCCATCGCGGCCACAGCAATGGCGCTCGCGTCGCAGCTCGTGGTTTCGCTTGGCGTGGAGGGCCCGCCGTCGTTTGAGGAGCGCCGGGCGGGTTCCATGGCGGCGCGCCTGCTGAGCGATGTGCGCGTGCCACCCGCGACCGCGCAGCGACAGCAGCGGGGCGCGAGCCCGGCGCCAGAGTAAACAGCGAACCGTGCGTGGGCCTTTACTTCGAATCCGGGGGGCTGCATGCATGGCAGGGTTGCATGGCAGGGTGGTGCGTGCTATCCACAGCTGCAGGAAGCTTGAGGGAAGCAAGACAGAGTGCGTGCCGGCGAAGGCCCCGGGACCTAATCAGCCGGCGGCTGGACGATCGCCGCCAATCAGGCCCTCGCCAGCCGGCCGGCTGTTTGCCGCTTGCCCCTGCTGGCGCTGCTGTGGCGTCGCTGCCGCTGCTGCTGCCGCCGCCGCCGCTCCCTTGGGCTTTCCCCGGATCAGCTGTGTGGTTGGCACTGTGGAGGTGAAGCCGCGCGCCTCCTGCAGCCGGTCCGATGCCGTCTTGGACTGCGGAGTGAGTGGTACGAAACAGCAGGCGGGCGCATCGGCTGCGGTTCAAGTTGCATGGCTTGGGTGCGCGCACACACTTCTCCGCTCTGCCCAAAACAATGCGAGCCAGCCACCCCGCTTCAATGCTCGGGCCCGCACCCTCAGCTTGCTGCTCGTGTGGCGCGCCCGCGACACCAGCGCGGACACCTCCTTCCCCAGGTCCCGGCAGTTGCTGAGCTGCTGCGCCAGGGCCGCCTCGATCGCCGCGCGCTGCGCCGTCTTTTCCGCAATCGTGACCTCGAGCCGCTCCTGCCAGGATTGGTTGCAGCGGGGGCGAGCAGCCGCCCGTCTGCGCCCTTGCGCCGCGCGGCAGCATGCAGGAGGCAACCTCGCAGCTTTGCCGGTCAACGACGGTCAAACACACCGTGCCGCACCAGGTTGGGCGTGATGTGGCTGGCCACGGTGGCGTCGAGCGTGGCCAGCGCTTCCTCGTCGGCGCGGATCTGCTCCAGGCGCTCGTGCTTCTCGGCCATCATCTTGTGCATGTGCTTGTCCAGTTGCTGCGCGTTGGGCAGGGGGGTGGGATGCGGCGCTGCTGCAGCGGCGGCGGCAGCGGCGGCGCGAGCGGCGGCGCGCCGCGCGCTCTGCAAGGCCCCTGCCCTCCCACGCGTTCACACGCGCAAAGCCCTTCCTCCCCACCGTGATGAGGCGGCCTATGAAGCGCGGGTCGCGACGCATGAGGGTTTTGATTTTATCGCGCTGGTTGAGCAGGCCCGCGACGTCCACCTCCCCCTCATCGGGGGACCCAGCGCCTGCTGTGGCCGCGGGCTTGGACGCCATGCCTGGAGGGGCGGCGAGGCGCGCGCCGCCGCGGGTCAAGCTGCAGTCAAACTCGGCCGGGGCGACGTGTGTGGTTGCACGCGAGCCCCAAAGAGCCAGCCTCAGGATATGGAACGACTAGCAGACATGTCTGCATTCAAAGCCCGGAAGCGGGAGGAGCAGCTTCAGGGCCGCCCGCAGTAGGCGGCGGCAGCTGCACGACAGCTCGAGCTCGCCCGGGCGCCGGGCGCCGTTTCCATGGGAACGCGGGGCAAGTTTCGAAACTTCTCACAGACGCTTGCTTATGAACGCATCCAATCCACTTGGGGGAATGGTTTCGAAAACTCTCGCCGCCCCGCCGGGAGCGCTAGGCGCTGGGGAGGGGCCTGCAACGCCCCAGCAGCCCGCGATCTACATTGCTTCAATCGAGCTCGAACGTGCGCTTCCTGGGCGACCGCAGGGCGCGGCGCTGGTGGACGAAGCGGCGCGCGTCGCCGCAGCCGGCGCCGCCGCCGCCGCCGCTGAGCGCCCCACCCACGAATCCGCCCCCACCCCTGCCCACAGGCTTCAAATCGTACCGCGGCCATGCCGTCATCGGGCCGCTGGCAGAAGGGCTGACCTGCGTGGTTGGCCCGAATGGAGGCGGGAAGAGCGTTGTGGTGCGTTGGTGGGGCGAGTCGGTTTGAAGCCTCGCAGGCGCGCATGCACCGCGTCCTCAGTGTGCCCCTCCCCGCCCCCGCCATCCATCCAACGCAACCCGCAGGGCGAGGCCATCGCGTTCGCCCTGGGCGGCGGCAAGGGCATGCTGCGCGCCAAAAACCTGGCGTCCCTCATAAACCAGGCAGCGCGCCAGCAGGACGGCGCAGCCAGCGCGCAGGTGCGTGGGCGACATGCAATCGCATGCGGCTGCATGCATGGCGCGTCTGCAACACTGATGCACCGTATCAAGCGCATGCCACTGTTTTTGAAGGCATGACTGCACAGCCGCCGCGCTTCGCACGCACAGGTGACGCTGCACTTTCAGGCGCGCGGCGGCGCAGCATCCGACCCAGGCAGTGAGCGTGCCAGCAGCGCGCTCTCTGTGCGGCGCACCGTGCGCGCGGATGGCGGGACGCAGACGGCGGTGCGGCAGGGGGCAGCCGTCAGCGGCGGCAGCAGCGCACGCTGGGAGGCGGTGTCCCAGGTGCGCTTGCAATGCGCTGGCGTGGCGCATCTGGCTGTTTGACGGACTGCGCGAGCGCTCCGCCAATCACCGCCGCTGCCTGAGCGGCTGCATGCCCACCGCATGTTCTTCGCCCCCCTCTCCCAGGCCCAGCTGCAAGATCACCTGCAACCCCTGGGCATCCAGCTGGACGTCATCGACAGGTGCCCGGGTTTGGGGGGTCGCAGAAGCAGCAGCAGCAGCAGCAGCAGCAGCAGCAGCAGCAGCAGCAGCAGCAGCAGCAGCAGCAGCAGCAGGCGTGCGCACCAATTGGGGCTGAGGGAATGCTGCGCGCAGTATACTGATGCAACCCAGAGGACTGCCCTGAACGTTGGCTGCCTGCGCAAGCTCCAAAACCAACCACCCAACACCGACCGCCTCTGTGCCGCAGGTATGTGGTGACTCAGAGCCGCCTCGCTGTGGGCTGTGCGGACCCGCTGCAGCTGACGGTGCTGCTGGAGTCGGCCCTGGGTGAGCGGCGCAGCGGCAATCGGCGGACCCCTGCTTGGCGGCCTGGTTTTCGGTGCGCTTGGTGTTTGAGCATCATGGCATGAAACAGGCACCAATTCAGCATGGCGCACACAAGCCCATCGCGCCCCACCCCTCTGCCAGGCACCGCCAACCACGCCGCCCTGATTGCTGAGAGGGACGAGGAGCTGAGCGCGCTGGCGCTGCGGCTGGAGGGCATTGAGGATGAGGCCGCAAGGCAAGCCTGCACGTGGAAACCGTGCGCGCATGCGCTCCGCAAGCAGGCCCCAGTAGGGCGCTGCCCATGGCTTGCATGACAATCAACTGCTCCTCGCACCCCTCAAACTCCTCGCCCCACTCAAAACCAGCCTGGAGGGCCGCCGCGAGGCCTTGGCGCCGCTCGTGGCGCGCTGGCGGGCCTGCCTGCAGCGAGAGGCTCAGGTCGAGGCGGAAAGGTGGGCCAGCGGCCAGGCAAGGCTCTGCGCTCTGCCAGCTGGATTGATACGCCGGCGGCACTTTCAAACTGCTGCGGTCACTTCTGCTGCAAAACCGCCCCCAGACATGAAAACGTGACCGCAAACAAATGCCAGGAGCACGCTGCTGAGTGAGCAGAGCCAGCTGTTCAAGCGGCGGGCAACGCGGCAGCAGGCGGAAGAGGAGGCAGCTCGCACCACCGCCACTTCTTCGCTCGCCAGCCTGCGGGCGGCCGTCGACGAGGAGGCCGCCACACAGCGCGCCATGGACGGCGCGGCACGGCGCGCCGACAAGGCAGCAGACCGGAAGCAGGCAGCCACCGCCAAGGTGCGTGCTTTTGGTTTGACGAGGGTGTTTGCACGATGGGGAGTTGCCGTGCTGTTTTCAAACTGCAGACCGTTCATCTTCTTCCTGGCCTGCAAATTTGTTAAGACAGTGCAGCATTGACACATTGTGTGTGCCCCCCCCTCTGCCCCCTCACAAAAAACGAAACAGGCGTCATCCGCAGCCGCCCAGCTTTCAAAGGCCAAAGCCGATGCAGCAGCAGCCTCCCAGCGCGCCACAGCAGAGCGTGCGCTGCACACAAAGCTGTCCCGGCAGCTGCAAAAGGCCGAGGCGCAGTCAGCCGCGCTGGCGGACCAGGAGGCCGCGCAGCAGGCCGAGGCGGAGCGGCTCGAGCGCGCCGCAGCGGATTCGCGCCGCCGGGCGGCTGAGGCCGCGGCACTCAGCGGCGGGCCGTCTGCCGACGGCGAGCTGCGGGGGCTGCAGGACCACCTGGCCGCGGCGCAGCAGGCATCGCGCACAGCAGAGGCAGCAGCCGCAAGCGGCCGCGCGCAAGCTGAACAGTGCAGCCAGGCGCTGGAGGCGCTGCGAGCGGCGGAGACCCGCACGGCAGGGGCGCTGAAGACCGCGGAAGCCGTGGCGGCCGCGGCGCGCACCCGGGCCGGCGAGGCGACTGCTGCAGCCGCCGAAGCCGACGCGTCTGCCTCAAGCGCGCAGGCTGCGTGGTGCGAGGCGCGCACGCGGCAGGGCATGCTGCAGGGCCAGCTGCGGCAGGCGCAGGCCCAGCTCGCAGCCGCGGCCGGCGGCGGCGACGACGCGGGGCCAGCTGCTCGCGCGGTCGGCGAGCCCGGGCGCGGCCCAGACGCAGTGATTGCAGACCTCGCGGCGCGCGGCGCGGCGGGCCAGCTTCCGGGCGTGTTCTACGGTCGCGTCTGCAACGTGGCGCGCCTCTGCAGCGGGTCGGAGCGGCACGCACCCGCGGTCAACGCGCTGCTGGCGGAGACCTGCAGCCTGGCGGCGACGCTGGTCGCGTCGGACCGCGGGACGGGCCTCGCCGTCGTGGAGGCCTTCCGTGCGGCGCGCGCGGGGCGGGTGACAGTCCTCATCCTGGAAGAGCTGGCGCCGCCCGCCACACGCGGCGCGGGCGGCGGCGGCGGCGGCGGCGGCGGGGCTGCGGCGCCGGCCCAGGCAGGCGCGCGGCAGCCGGCTGCCACACCGCTGACCGCGCTGGTCGAGGCGACCGTCCCAGCGGCAGCGACGCTGATAGAGACGCTGCTGGGCGGCTGGGGGCTCGTGGAGGACGCCGCCGCGGCGCTGCGGCTGCTGGGTGGCGGCGGCGGCGGCAGCAGGTCCCACCAGGGCGGCGCCGCAAGGGCGTCAGCCGTCCCAGGCATGCCGCCTGGGGCCCGTGTCAAGGGCCTGGTCACGCAGCGCGGCGAGGTGTTCAAGGCGGACGGGGAGATTGTCGTGGGCGGCGGCTTGCGCCGCGACGCTCGCGGCACCGGCGGCAGCCAGGGCGTGCCGTATGGCCTCGCGGCGCGAGAGGCGCCGCTGCCTCCGCCGCCTGCAGACGCCGCCAGCCGCAGCGCCGGCCAGGCACAGCACGCCATGCAGCAGGAGTCGGACCGGAGGCAGGGGGAGCAGCAGAAAGCTGCAGCTGCGGCTGCAGCCGTGGCACAGCTGAAGCGTGAGGCAGGGGAGGCATGCAGCGCTGCCACCGAAGCGGAAGCAGCCCTTGCGGGCGCGCAGGACATGGCTGCCGCAGCGCAGCGGACTGCCTCCCAGGCTGCAAAGGACGCCGCGGCCGCCGAGGCCACCGTCGCGCGGCTGGCGCGGCGGCGAGGCGATGGCGGCCTGGCAGCTGCGGAGGCTCGGTTTGAGGCGGCTGAGCGCGAGGCGGAGGCCCTGGCATTGAGGGCGACCGCCGCAAGGCAAGAGGCTGCCCAACTCAGCGCCAGCCTTGCGGCGGCCCGCGACGCTGCTCCGGCCGTGTGCCGTGCAGCAATGGAGGCCGAGGCGGGTGAGGCGGCGGCTGTCGAGGCGGCGCGCGCGGCGCAGGCCAGCCTTGCGCAGGCACGGCAGGCAGCGAGGCGCGCCGCCAGTCGGGTCGCGGCGCTGGGCCAGCAGCTGGCAAGCTGCAGCGGCGGCAACAGCGACGGCGGTGGCGGCAGCGGCGAGCATGAGAGAGAGGCAGCGCGCTTGAAGGTGCGCGTGCGTTTCTGCTGTAGCGCTGTGTCTATGCCTGAATCATTTCGAGTTTGGTTCGGCCGCTCAACAAACCCAATGGACTCCAAAAACTGCCAGGTCGCTTGCACCTCTCTGGCTAAAGCAGCTGCCGCCGCAGAGGCGGCGCTCGCGTCGGCTTCAGAGGAGGCGAAAACCGCTGGCGCTGCACGCGGCGCGGCGGAGCGGGCGCTGCAGGTCGCATCCGCAGCCGCGGCGGCGGCGCGGCGGGAGTACGACAAAGCACAGGCGCGCTTTGGTCTGTTGCAAAATTGGGGTCGGGATTGGTTGCTCGGGATACTTGCTGTCGGATCCTGGCCTGATCAACGAATTCTGCCGCGCAGGCCGCTCTGGATCAAGCAACTGGCGGGCTGGCAGGCACGCGGGCCCAGCTGGCCGCCGTTGATGCGGCGCGCGCAGCGCTGGAGGCGCAGCAAAAGCAGCGGCAGGGAGCGCGTGCTGGCGGCAACGGCGGCGCCTGCAGTGACAGCGGGAGCACGCCCACGCCTGCCGGGACGGCGGTGGTGGCGCAAGCAGTCGCGCTGGTGCCGGCGCGCCGCAGGCGTGCTGTGCTTTCCGGCGGCGATGCCAGCGGCAGCGATGCCGACCGCAGCGCAGAGGGCAGCAGCGACGACGGCAGCGGCTCCGATTTTGAGGGGGCTCGCCCAACGCGGCAGCCGCTGCGGAATTCCGCAGCGCCTTCGAAGGCGCTCCGCAGCGGCGCCGCCAAACAGCAGAACGGGCGCCGGCCGGCCGGGCGGCGTGCCCGCGGCCCGCAAGCCGGCAGAGGCAGCAGTGAGGGCGAGGGCGAGGCCGAGGCGGAGCAGCGGCTGGCGGAGGGCGCGGCGGAGCTGGAGGCGCGGGCCTCTACGCTGGTAGAGGAGCTGGCGGCGGTGCGTGTCTTGGGGTTTTTCGCTTGGGGGTTGTAGTTACGTGTCGTTCATGTGTATTTTGCATGCAATTCCCGATCCAAACACAAGGCTGGGAGACGCTTCAGAAATGCCCAAACTGTTGGCGCCCCGCAGATCGACGGCGGCGCGCTGTCGGAGGACCTGGCTGCGCTGCGGCGCCTGGCCGAGCTGCACGGTGACGCGGCGGGCGCGGAAGAGCGGCGCGATGCGGTGGCCGAGGAGCGGGAGGCGCTGGCGAAGGAGCGGCTGGCCCGGATGGTGCGTGATGGGCTTTGATTTGCTTGCAAGCGAGAACACCAGCTGCTCGGCTGCTCTTGCAGGTCGTCTGCACCGGCCCCAAGCCCAACCGAGCCGGTGCCGAACCCTGCCCCAGGTGTCAGCGCTGCGCGCCCTCAACAGCCGCCTGCCGCGCGTCTACCGGACTCTCGGGGGCGCCGCCGGCGGCGCTGGCGACGCGGCCTGCTCGTTCTCGGAGGCCGGCGTATTGGCAGAGGGCGTGGCCCTCGTGGTGCGGCCCCCCGGGCAGCGGTGGCGCGCGTTTGCGTCGCTCAGCGGCGGGCAGCAGGCGCTGGCGGCGCTGGCGCTCAGCTTCGCGCTCCAGGTGTGTTTTTTGTTCCTGGGGGGGGGGGTGTTTTTGTTCGGTAGCTGCAGCCGCATGCTGCCGCAGCTTTCCATCGATCACAAAGCGCCGCTGCCTCGGACGCGCGCCACCAACCACTGCAACGCAAACACTGCCCCACGCAGGAGCTGTTCCCGTCTCCCTTTTACTTTTTCGACGAGATCGACGCATGTGAGGGCGCAAGGATGGGGTGGGGTGGGCGCCGATGCATTGCATTGTTAAACAGAACTCCGGTCAACGGGCTGTCTCCCTGCCAGGCCGCAACTGTGCGCAGCAGCTGCCACTGCACACGAACAATCTCCCCCCGCCCCCAACCACCCCAAACCACCCCCACGCAGCGCTGGACGCCGGCGCGGCGGCCCGCATCGCCAGCCACCTCCTGCGCCTCTCGGGCGAGGCCCCACCGCCCGGCGGCGGCGACGACCGCGGCGGCGGCGGCGGCGCGGCCCTCGGCGCCGACGCCCCCACTGCCGCCGCGGCCGCAGCCGCCGGACCGGGGGCGGGCCCTCTGGCCGGGCCCGCGGCGCGTGCGTCCGGCGCGCCCCTCCCTCCCCGCGCTGCTCAGTTCATTGCGGTGTCCCACAAGCCCGAGGTGTTTGAGCGCGCGCGCTGCCTGCTGGGCGTGTACGGCGCCGCGCAGGGCGGCAGCGCGGCGGTCGTGGCGAGCTGCTTTTGAGCGCGTGTTTCTCCGCGGGAGCGGGGCGTGGGGCGTGTGTAAATTCAGGATGGGGGCAAGCGCCTTGATGTGGCTTTCGGCGGGGGCCGTGCCAAGTCGGCCGCCGGCCTGGCCGCGGTGCGCAGCGGTGCGCCAGTGACGCCTGCGCCGCGGCCATCGCGCGGTGCGGCGGCTCCCGGCCCACAACCGTTCACACACGTTCGATCCGCGCCTGCACACGCGCCTCTCACGCTCGCGCGCGGCCGTCCCCTGCGCCAGATTGCTTTGCGCGCACGCCACGCCCGCACTTGTGGGCGCGTGTTCGCTGTCAAAACAGGCAGGTAGTAGCCCATTGCATTTCCGAGGTGCCGGGGCTTTCGGAAACCTCGGGGGGTGTGCGGGGATCGCGGTCTGCCCCCGAGTTCTCCGCCGGGAGAAGGCCGCAGCGCATGCAAGCATTCCCTTCCGCTAGCCGACTTGCCTGCCCCCACCCTCACCAACCGAGGCCAGGCCGCCAGCGGCGCGCAGCGCGAGCGGCGGCACCCCGCCATGGCGCCCGTGCCGCGCGACGCCAAGGTCTACGTCGCCGGCCACCAGGGCCTCGTCGGCGGCGCCATCTGGCGCGCGCTGCAGGGCGCGGGCTTCACCAACCTGGTGGGCCGCAGCCGCGAGGAGCTGGACCTGACGGATGAGGCGGCGGTGGACGCGTTTTACGCGCGCGAGCGCCCCGACTACGTCTACGTCGCCGCGGCAAAGGCGCGCGCGCGCGCGCGGTTGCGGCGGTTTGAGAGGGGCTTACTGGGAGCGTGCCCGCCACTCGTCGTGTGCATGGCTTGCTGGCCCAGAGAGAGGGTGCTACCGGCCGTGCTGCAGCAGCACCTTGGGGCCGAAAGTTTCACACAGCACTGCAGCAGCAGCTGGCCGCCAGCCGCCGGCGCGGACCAGGCCGGACTGCCGCACCCCCGCTCCCGCCGGTTGCCGCCCGGCCGCCGGGAGAGCGCCGGCCCACGGCCCCTACCGCCAGCCACAAGCAGCGCCACCAAAACCTGTCGCCCTCAACGCCCAACCCAGACACCCCCCAAACCTCAAAAACACACTGCCAGGTGGGCGGCATCCTGGCCAATGACACCTACCCCGCGGACTTCCTGCTGGACAACCTGCGCATCCAGACGGCGGTCATAACGGGCGCGCACCGCGCGGGCGTGCGCAAGCTGCTGTTCCTGGGGTCCAGCTGCATCTACCCCAAGCACGCGCCGCAGCCCATGACTGAGGACTGCCTGCTGACCGGACCCCTGGAGCCCACCAACGAGTGGTACGCCGTGGCCAAGATAGCGGGCATCAAGACCTGCCAGGCGCTGCGGCGGCAGCACGGCTTTGACGCGATCGCGGTGATGCCCACCAACCTCTACGGCCCGGGGGACAACTTCCACCCCACCAACTCGCACGTGCTGCCCGCGCTCATCCGGCGCTTCGTCGAGGCAAAGGAGTCGGGCGCCAAGGAGGTGGGCCTTTTGATGACGTCGGGGCGGCGATTTGATCCCACAGCCCGGTCGGGTGCGCGGGCGCACCTCGGTCGCCCGGGCTTTGTCCGGGAGTGGCGCAGCGCAGCCGACGCATCTGAACAAAACGGCAGCGGCGCCTGCCTGCTGGCCCTGCTTCCCCCCCCCACCCCACCCCCTGCCAGATCCCCCGCGTCGCTGTCTGTCTGGCAAACCGCCCTCCCTTGCCCCTTGCCGACCGAACCCCCCTGCCACACACCCCCAGGTGACGTGCTGGGGCACCGGGCGTGTGTACCGCGAGTTCCTGCACGTCGACGACCTGGCGGCTGCGTGCGTCCACCTCATGGACGTGTACAGCGACGCGGGGATAGGTGGGGGGGGGGATTGGGTATTTGGGGGGGGGGGGGGGGGGGGGGGGGGGGGGGTTG